>JACEFZ010014751.1:37500-375923 GCA_014155875.1 Cepaea nemoralis | reverse complement strand
AATTATGTAATGATACTATATATAATACTGGGTACATCCCCAAGGACTTGAAAACATCCATTTTCTCACAATACCGAAGAAGCCAAGAGCTGTTGGGTGTGCGATTACAGAACTATTAGCTTAGTAAGCCACATAACTAACATACTACTCAAGGTCATACAAGAAAGAATTCAACTTAAAATAGATGAGGAAGTAGCTGAAGAACAAGCTGGGTTCCGCAAAAACAGCGGCACCAGTGAAGCAATTATCTGTTTGAGGATCTTCTTCTTCTTCTTCTTCAGCTTTCCGAGCCATTGAGGTTCTTTGCTGCAAATACAATCCGTCTCCATTCGTCTCTCTGGTAGACCTTCTCTTGCCAATCGTTGATTCCAAGTGCTTGTAGGTCTGTACATGTATTATCTCTCCACCGTCTTCTTGGTCTACATCGGGGTCTACGGTCATTTATTTCCTGAGTGTAAGCGAGTTTTGTTTCCCTATTATCTTCCATTCTTTCTATATGCCCCAGCCATTGTAGTCTATTATCCTTCATGATACCAGTGATTAGCGGGGACTTAAACAGATAATAAATGTCTTTGTTACTTCTTCTTTTCCACTCTCCACTTTGTGTATCCCTAATGGGTCCAAAGATGCGTCTTAAAATTTTGTTCTCAAAGGTTTGTAACAAGGCTTCGTCTCCTTTCGTTGTACTCCAGGTTTCAGAGCCATACAGCACAACTGGTCTGATCAGTGTTTTGTATATTGTGATTTTGGTGTTACGAGATAGCGCCTTTGATTTTAGTAGATGTTGTAGTGCATAGTATATCTTATTTCCAGAGTTGATTCTAGTTTGTATTTCTTCCCTTATGATGTTGGAGCAGTTGAAGATTGTACCCAGGTATTTGTATGTTTCCGTTCTTTTAATGGTCATATTATCTATTTGTATGTGGCCAGAGTTTTTAGCCATTCCGTCTCTTGAAATTACCATATATTCTGTCTTATCTTGGTTGATAACCAGCCCCATCTGTTGGGCTTTTTCCTTTAAGTGAGTCAATATTTCCAATGTCTTTTGTTCACTTTGCCCTATAATATCTATATCATCTGCATAACCAAGCAGCTTGGATGTTCCTCCAATATCACATTCCTCCTTTACCTTCCTTACAACTTTCTCTAGAGCTAGATTGAAGAGTAGCGGCGATAGTGCATCACCCTGTTTCAAGCCAGATGTTATTTGGAAGGGGTCTGATTTCCTGCCTTTATATGTTACTATATTATAAGTATCTTCCATGCATAGTCTTGGTCATGTTAATTAACTTCCTTGGTATTCCAAATTCCTGCATAACATTCCATAGACTATTCCTATGGACACTATCATAAGCCTTTTTAAAATCCACAAAAATGTTATGGAGATCTCTTTTATATTCCCAATGTTTCTCGGATAGATAGTAATGGAAGAGATTAAAGCAGCCATAAAAAAAATTGAAGAACAAAGCTGTTGGTGAAGATGAAATCTCAGGAGAAATGCTCAAAGCAGCAGATGAGAACACCTTACAACGTTTGTTACAGCTGATCAATGAAATCTGGCAAAGCGAATCCCCACCACAACAGTGGAAAGATGGTGTAATTTTCAAACTGCCTAAAAAGGGCGATATGTCTGATTGCAATAATTGGCGTGGTATCACTCTATTGTCAGTACCAGGAAAACTTTTTTGTAGCATGTTACTTGAGAGATTGAAAAAGGCGATAGATGAAAGGCTCAGAGAAGAACAAGCAGGCTTCAGACCAAAACGGTCATGCATAGACCACATTTTCACCCTCAGAATAATCATTGAAGACTCCGTAGAATTCCAGTCGAAATTAATCACCAACTTTGTCGACTTTCAAAAAGCCTTCGACAGTATCCACCGTCCTTCACTTTGGAATCTACTTAACATCTATGGTTTTCCTACCAAATATACCAACGTCATAAAATCTTTCTACAAAGAGACACGTTGCTGCGTAAGAACAGAAACAGGCAACTCTGACTGGTTCTCAGTCGAAACAGGAGTGAAACAGGGTTGTGTCTTATCACCGATGCTTTTTGGAATAGCTATCGATTGGGTCATGCGCAAATGCACAAACAACACAAATATGGGTATCCATTGGGTTGACAAAATTCTAGAAGACCTGGACTTTGCCGACGACATAGTGCTTTTGAGTTCAACACACCCGGATGCCCAAGAGAAAATAAACCACCTCCAAAATGTTTCAGGGCAAATTGGTCTCCAAATTAACACCACAAAAACAAAGACTATTGATCTTACCAACAGTTCAGATGACACCAAATTGAACAGCTACGTTCTTGAAAAAGTCAACAGCTTCACATACCTAGGAAGCAAAATGACATCTACAGGGGACTCAACACCAGAAATATCATCTAGAATCGCACTGGCATCTAGTGCCTTCAATAAACTGTCAAACATCTGGAAGTCAAAGACACTCAGCAAACACACAAAACTTAAAATCTTCAACTCTTGTGTGATTCCAGTGTTAACGTATGGATGTGAAAGTTGGAAATCAACGGTAGCTTTAGATAAAAAATTAGACAATTTTGAGAACAAATGTCTTAGAAGACTTCTAAACATCCACTGGACAGACTTCAGAACCAATTCGCAAATAAGACAAGAGACTAAGCAAGATACAGTATCCAATTTCATAAGAAGACGCCGTTGGAACTACATCGGCCATGTACTCAGAATGGACAAGTCAAGACTCCCCTACCAAGCCCTCATATGGTCACCAGTAGGGAAAAGAAAACGGGGAAGACCAAGAGAGACCCTGCGTAGAACCATCATTAGAGAAGGCTCATTCAACGGCCAAGTAAATATCCAAGATCTACAACAGATAGCAGCGAACCGCCAGGCATGGAGAGACAGGACTTCTGCCCTATGCGCCGCCTTAGGCTCAAGAGGAAAGACTAACTAACTAACTAATGTTTCTCGGCTATTTGTCGTAAGATAAATATCTGATCTATTGTTGATCTGTTTTGTCTAAAACCCGCCTGGTAGTCACCTAATATGTCTTCTGAATATGGTTTTAGTCTATTTAGTAATACTGCGGATAGTATCTTATAGCTTGTGGACAGTAGTGATATTCCTCTATAATTTCCACATTGGAACTTGTCTCCTTTCTTAAAGATAGGTATCAATAATGACTCTTTCCAGTCATGGGGTAATTCTTCTGTCCTCCAGATTTTTATTATTAGTTCGTATAGCTTTAGATGTAATGCATGGCCACCTGCCTTTATAAATTCAGCAGCAATTCCATCAGTCCCAGTTGCCTTATTGTTTTTAAGTCGTGTGATTACATATAGGATTTCTTCAAATGTAGGTTCTTCAATTTGTGGTTCGCATGTTAGAACCTCTTCCTGTGGGAAAATGTTACTTGGAGCTTCACAATTTAGTAATTCAATAAAATATTCTTTCCATGTGTTGCACATTTCTTCAATGGTATTTATCATATTCCCATTTTTGTCTTTTAAACCATATGTGTTTTGTTGGTGCCCTCGTTTCATTGACTTCAGTACTTTAAAAAACTTTCTGGATTCATTTTTCTGGTGATTAGTTTCCATATCTTTGATTATATTACTCATATATTCTCGCTTCTGCTGTCTGACTATTTTTGTAGCCTCTTTACATTCATTTCTATAATGCTCTTCCTTTTGGATGTTATTGATGTCATTTAACCATACATGTCTGGCATTCTTCTTCTTAGTGACTGCTTCTTCACATTTTTGATTGAACCATCTGTTCTTTCTATGCGTGGTTAACACACCGAGACAGTCTTCTGCGGTAGATTGAATTGTATTCTTGATGTTCAACCAAGTTTGGTCAACGCTTTCCTCCGAAGGGTTTTGAAAAGTTTCAAGTTTACATTTTATTTCATCTGTAAATTTCTCTTTGACTGTAATGTCTTGTAGTTTTTCTCTGTTATATGTTGGGTGTAATCTTTGTAATTTAGTATAAAAAGCCGTCTTAAGTTTTATTTTAAATTTTGCTCCAACGAGGAAGTGGTCACTGTGGCACTCAGCTCCTCTATAACTTCTGACTTGCTGTATGTTTGATGCATTTCTGTTGTTAATTAAAATGTGATCTATTTGATTATAGGTTCTCTTGTCACATGATTTCCAAGTGTTTGTGTATATCCTTTCTTTGTAGTCTGGTACTGCTAATCTGCAGTCCTTTGGCTTCTGCCAGGTTGATGACTCTCCATCCATTATCATTTGAAGTTGTATGTAGGCTTTCCATACCGGCCACTTTTTTATTAGTTTGCTCTCTACCTATTTTTGCATTGAAGTCTCCCAGCACAATCAGGATGTCCTGTTTGGGGGTTTCTTCTATGACATCTTCCAGATCATTATAAAAGTCTTCTTTAATATCATCTTCTTTCTCTTCAGTAGGTGCATGTACATTAATCATCGTTATATTTTTCCATTTACCTTTTATTCGTAATTTACTAATCCTGTCATTAAAAGCTTTAAAGTTTAAAACATTCCCCCATAACTCTTTTTTGATGACAAATCCTGTTCCTAATTCATGTTTATTTTGGGTGTTTCCTCCATATATTATATAATCATTCCATTTTGCTCTAAAGTACCCTCTCCTGGCCAACTTATTTCTTGAATTGCTGTTATATCCATTTGATATTCAACCAGCTCCCGGGTTAGTTCTTCGGCCGCTCCAGCTCCTCTGTTTGAGGATGTTAATTGAAAAATATATAGAAGTTCAAAAAGGTATATATGTTTGTTTTATAGACTACAAGAAAGCTTTTGATAGAGTACAACATGAACGACTAATTACGTGCCTTCAAGAAATAGGAGAAGACGGAAAGGACATCAGACTTATTAGTAACTTGTACTGGGAACAAGTGGCGTCTATTAGATGCGGTAATAACTATTCGTCGCCTATAGAGATAAAAAGAGGAGTACGGCAGGGATGTGTACTGTCCCCAAGCCTCTTCAGCCTATACACAGAAAGAATTTTTAAACAAGTTGAAATGCCTGGACTCAACATCAATGGAAGAATCATAAACAATCTTAGATATGCTGACGATACCGTGTTACTAGCAGAAAGTTAGAACAAGAGTTGACAAGACCTAGTGGAAGAAGTAAACAGGCACAGTGCAGAATGTGGATGAGATATTAACATCCAAAAAACAAAAACTATGATAATTAACAGTGAAAAGAAAAGGTCTTCAATGAACATCACAGTAAACTGGCAGATACTAGAACAAGTAACAAGTTTCTCACATCTTGGACATATAATAACAGATGATGGCATAAGTGAAATGGAAAATAAAAAGAGAATAGGAATGGCCAATGTTATGACTGTTCAGAGATAGTTGTACCCATTCACTTGTTGAAGAATATTCCCATTTACTTGTATATTACATTGTGATACTTCGTTCTTCCTAGTGGCGACCATAACCTGTGTCTTTTTACAATTTAATTCTAACCCCAGTTGCCCACTGTGTACAACAACCGCATCTACTAATTGTTGCAGATCTTGCGCATTATCTGCAATCAATACTGTATCATCTGCATATCTAATGTTATTGATGTTTCGTTCTCCAGTGCTTCTTCTTCTTCTTCTTCTTCTTCTTCTTCTTCTTCTTCTTCTTCTTCTTCTTCTTCTTCTTCTTCTTCTTCTTCTTCTTCTTCTTCTTCTTCTTCTTCTTCTTCTTCTTCTTCTTCTGCGTTCATCCGGAGTTTTTTTTTTTCCGGACGTGATTGCGTTGTGCCTGTTTACAGCAGAGCTGCGTTCTTGCGCCGTTAGCCCGACACATCCGACTTCTGCGGGCATTTGTTGACCGGGTTAACCTTTCCGGGGGAATGCTGATTCCATTTATATCTTCTACATTTCTGAAATTATTTTCACTGTATAGGGAAAAAAGATCTGGAGACATTACACATCCCTGCCTAACACCTCTCTTAATAGGCTGATATGGTCCCACTTCATTATCAATCCTTATGGCAGCTTGTTTCCAATATATGATTTTTAAAAGTCTAATGACTTTCCCATCCATCCATCATGTGCCATGCCGGTAAGCGTGGGCGGTCATGTTCTGTCATCTCACTGGATCACCAGAGTCGTGGATCAGCTCCGTGTTCCTGTCTCGACCATGCCATGTGGCCAATCCATCCAGGTATTTTCTTTTCGGTCTCCCCTTGGTCTCTCCCCTGTGATATTGCCAGTTATCTCCAAGTTCTCCAAGTCATTTCTTCTCATAACAGGCCCAAACAATTGTGACTGCGTCTAATGACTCTAATCAGTTTACGATCTTCATTTGTTTCTTGAAGGACTTGCTCATTGGTTTTTCTGTCCGTCCATGGTATTCTTTGCATTTTCCTCAGAAACCACATTTCTACAGCCATTAGCTGTTGTTCAGCTTGACTGATTATTGTCCACGCTTCACATCCATACGAAATCACTGGTTCTATGTAGCACCTCAACACTCTTTTTCTCGTTTCAATTGATATCTTTTTATTGGTCAGTATGTTTTTCATCTTGCAAAAGGCTACCTTCGCAATGGCAATTCTTGTTCTAATCTCTTCAAGGCATCTCCCATCAGATGTTATGACTGTGCCGAGATAACAGTATCGATTCACTTGTTTAAGAATATGCCCATCTACTCGTATATCACATTGTGGTATTTCCTTCTTCCCAGTGACGACCATAATCTGTGTCTTCTTAATATTCAGTTCTAGCCCTAGTTGTTCACTTTGTGCAACAACCGCATCTACTAAATTTTGCAGGTCCTGTTCATTGTCTGCAATCAAGACTGTATCATCTGCATATCTAATGTTATTGATGTATCTTCCCCCAGTGTTGATTCCTTCCATATCTTCTATATTTCTGAATATATTTTCACTGTACAGGAAAAAAAAGATCTGGAGACATTACACATCCCTGTCTCACACCTCTTTTCATAGGCTGATATTGACCTAGATCGTTATTAATTCTGATGACAGATTGTTGTTTCCAATATATATTTTTTACAAGTCTAAGGTCTTTTCCATCAATTTGTAGATCTTCAAGCATCCTTATCATGTCGCCATGTCTCACTTTATCGAAAGCCTTTGTCTTTCCCATCAATCTGTAAATCTGCAAGCATATCCACCATGTTGACATGTCTAACTCTATCAAAAGCCTTTGTGTAGTTAATAAAGCAAAGATGTATATCCTTGTTTACTTCTATAAAACGTTCAATAACTGTTCGCAGCATATACACAGCATTTACTGTACCCTTTCCTTCTACAAACCCACATTGTTCTTCCCCTATTTCATGGTGTATATTCTTCCTCACTCTTTGCATGATAATTCGTAGCAAACATTTTGTGATGTGACTCATTATACTAATTGTTCTATGTTGACCACATTCCAAGGCTCCTGATTTCTTTGGGATTGCAATAAATACAGTGTTACATAATTCAGAAGGTATATCTCCAGTATCATATAATGTGTTCAGCAGTCTGGTGACTTGATCTAGTCCATAATCTTCTAAAGCTTTAATTATTTCTGTTGTGATGTTATCTGCACCGGGGACCTTTCCAGATTCCATATGCTTAAGAACATTTCGAACCCCCATCTTAAAAATTGGCTGCCCTTCATTATTAAATATAATATCATAATGTTCCTCTCTGTTATCCTCATAAAGGTTTTTCACATAATCTGTCCATACATGTATAATCTGATCTTTTTCTATTATGATTTTGCCATCTTAGTTTTTAAACAGCCTGTTTATGTACTTGTATTTTTTATTAGTAAGTTCCTGAATTCTTTTGTGCACTGATTTAGCATTTTGACTGTTGTGTTGTTTTTCAATTTCTAAGCCCTTTTCCTCAAGCCATACTTCTTTTGCCTCCTTACATAATATTCTGACTTGTCAGTGAATTTCTTCATATTTGGCAGAATTATTTTTGTTTAGTCTTCTTGTTTCCATTAGGTGTAAAATTTCTTCATTCACCCATTTCTTACGACCCACCCTCTTTAATTTTGGAATAGTTGTTTCTGCAGCCAAACTGATTGAATTCTTCAACATTTCCCATTGATCATCCACATCCTGGAATAGGATCTCTAGATCAGACATTATATCAAATCTGTTCTGTACTTCTATGTTGAATTTGTTTTGTATTTCCTTGTCATTACTCAATGTACACAAATCATATTTAGTGTTTCCTGTTATATACTTGACTTTCTTCAACTTTATCCTCAATGTTCCTGTAAGTAATATGTGGCCACTATAACAATCAGCACTGGGAACAGTTTTTGCTATTGTTAACGCATTTCTAAATCTTCTGCTAATCAGAATGTAATCAATCTGGTTTCTAATCCTGTTATCAGGACTCCTCCATGTCCATAATCTTCTAGGGTGTTGCTTAATCCAGATGTTTCCTACAATCATTTCCTGTTCTTTTGCCCACTCTACGAGTCTTTATCCTTTTTCATTTCTCTCTCCTAAACCATAGTTTCCTATTGTGTATCTATCACCTTGATTTCCCACTTTTGCTTTGAAGTCCCCTATTATGATGTTTATTTCTGAATTTTTACATTTCTTTAAGGCAGACTCTATGTCATTATAAAATTCCTCTACACTATCTTCACTGGATTCTCCTGTTGGGGCATATACTTGAATAACATTTATGCTAGAAGGTCTGCCACTTAATTTAACTAGTAGAACTCTGTCCGACACGGCCCAATATCCTTGAACAGATTTTGATGTTTTCGGGTCCAAAATAATTGCCACTCCCATTTGTCGATCTTCACCTCCAGAATAAATAATCTTAAAATATTAATCTATCTTGATGCCCGCTCCTGTCCATCTCGTTAGCACAACTCTAAAATATTAATGTTTTCTCTTTCCATTTCTTGTTTTATGTTCTCTAATTTTCGTCGTCGTTTAACGTCCTAACATTCCATGTTGCTAATTTTAATGTCTCTGTCCTTGTCTTGTTATGATCAGTCTTTAGGCGAATCATAATGTATTAGGCATTTTTAAAGAGGTAATGAGGTAATTAAAAAGAGGTAATTTTTAAAGAGGGTAATGAACAGGCCGATAGGCTAGCAGAGAATGCATCTCTTGGTGGTATCTTGTCTATGGACAAGGAGGGGGTGGTCGTGCGCTTGTGGGACCAGGTGGAGAAGGCGGAGGAACAGATTGAGAACCCATATGTGGAAAGAATGACATTGCGGGGGATCGGCAGGGGTTCTGGAATAATCTCAAAATTGAGAGGGAAGACCAGGAGAACATTTAATCAGATAGCGGTAGGAACGATTAGTAGTATGACTCTTCGCTGGCTGTTGAATGAGGGGACTGAGCACGTATGGGAATGTCCTGAGTGTAGTGATGTCGGTTCTTGACTCAACTCAACTCAATTCAACACAAAGAGGTAGTTTGCCGTTGATTTCCTCTATGGCATTGACCATACTGGCCGGGTGACCGCAACCATTGTCTCTCGAAAGAGATCCTCTGCCTGCCGTTGTGAAACTTGAGACCATAACCAACAAATATCTGTCGGCTGACCACAAAGTTTCATCCACCAAATGCTTTCCGTGGCTTCTTTTGAACATTTCCAATAAACGAATACGAAATAACACCACATAATCCACAGGAAAACACTAAACAGCGTCTCCCGAAGAATAATCGCATCACGTCGTCGCCATTTGTACCGGAAGTTTGTAGATTGAAACCAAGATTGAAATTCGATATCTCAATTATCGCAGATTAAAAAAAACACATCGAGGTAAGTAAGTCGAAAACCACAACATAAGGCTCGAGGAAGAGTGGGTATAGAAATAACAACAAAGACATCACACAAAGAAGATAATCATCCTGTGCCATGCCGATATGCGTGGGCTGTCATGTTTCGCCATCTCACATGATTACTAGAGTCGTGAACAGCTCTGCATTTGTCTCAGTTATGCCATGTAGCAAAACCGCCCAGATGTTTATCTCTCTGCCTTCCCCTTGTTCTTTTCCTCTCAATATTGCCACAAATTCTCCAGTTTATTTCTTTTCATAACATGCCCAAAAATCTTGCTATCTACGTCAACTTTCTCTAATCAGTTTACGGTTTTCATTTGTTTCTTGCATGACTTGCTCATTGGTTTTTATGTCTGTCCATGGTATTCTTTGCATTTTCATCAGAAACCACATTTCCAATGCCATTAGATGATTTTCAGCTCGTCTGCTAAATGTTGTTACATGCCAACTAAAATTTGGAGCCCCAATAAAAACACAAAATATAACTGAGAAGATCGACGGATGGAAAAGCACTCACATAACACACAGATTAGCAGTATGTTTTCTCTCCATCCGTCAGTTTTCTCTGTCATGTTTTGTGTTTTGTTTTTTGACAGAGCTCGGCAGCAGTCATTGTCATGGTCCGAAATTAGGTTATAGTAGACGAAACCCAGGTGAACTGTAATCACGTAACTGTAATTCACTCGAGGTGCGGACAGCTGACAGAACACATACACTCTCCTAAATCTCCAATTACTAGCTACAGACGACTTCAACATGTAACATCAAGAAGTATAGACAAAGAATCATGGATGGCTCTGGCGGAGGATACGATCAGACAGGTGTGCCCCTTGGAGAGCATTAGGCGAGAAGAGGAGTGGGTCAGAGTGAGGCAGGGAAGTGGAAATCCAGCAACTAATTCAGGATAATGCTCGCCCGGGTGATGTGATTATCTACACGGATGGTTCGGTGTTGAGAAGTAGGAGAAGTGCCTGGGGATTATTAGCAAAAACTAATGGTCGACGTTTGGTGCAGGAGAGCCTGGCGTATGATACCACAACATCTAGCTTAAGAATGGAGGTGGAGGCGGTCAGTGCTGCTTTCCGCTGGATGGAGAACACGATACATACACACATTGTGATTGTAACTGACTCAGAAAGCATGCTGAGGAGGGTGAGCACAGGCAGGCTTCGTACAGAGTGGCTTGCTTCGCTTCGGAAGTCACGGGTGGCAAGCATCACCTGGATCTTTTCTCCGGGGCATGCCGGTGTGCTGGGGAATGAACAGGCGGACAGTTTGGCTAGCTCGACAAAACTTGGTGGAGTATTGATGCATGACAAGGCAGATGTGGTTGCGGCCTTGTGGGAGCACGTGTACACCTCGGAGGAGCAAATGGATCACCATAGTCTGGTAAGAATGAGGCAGTGAGGTGTGACGAGGGGATCTGGCCGACGCTCGACGCTCAGAGGAAAGGCGAGACGGACATATAATCAGATTGCTACTGAAACTATTAGTGTTGGAACTCTTCGCTGGCTGCTGAGGATGGGGACTGAGCGCTTATGGGAATGCCCCGAATGCTGTGATGTCGGTTCCTAAATCAACCAATAAATCAATCTATAGACAAAGAACGACACACAGTCATTTATATCAACTACTAACTACAGTGAGATGGGAACTGATTGATCAGCCCAACTGTCATTGTCATCTATTGCAGTCGCTTAAAAAGATCGCTTAAATGTCGACAGGGTCGACTTCATCGCACCGGGTTTTATCCCATATGGCTCGGTCTCTTTCCGCAGCGCGGAAAGCGCCGCACAAAGCACGAACTCCGTAGCTTTTAGCGACGACCCACAGGAGTCTCCGAAACATTTAACTCGTAAACCGAAGGGCGCGGCCAGGAATCGAACCCACAACCTTCGGAACACGAGTCAAACGGCTTGACCACTTCGCCACAGAGACTCCCTACCTTGTAGTGTAGGGCAAGGGGAGGGGAATCTTTAGCCTGAGGAATTAAGGCCGTCTGGCTTGTGCAGTCACCGCGGACTGTGAAGGTTAGGATTTTCTTTTTGCCCCCGACAGAAAAAAAATCAAACACCAAACCGAGGAGTCTCCCAAAGGAGAACCCGGCGTTCTTAGCCACTCGGCCGGCTGCTCTCGTAATTTGATTATTGACTGTTATCTTTAGTTAAATCATCCGTAGCTTCACCGAGATCTATGATGAATAATAAAGACAGCACCTCCGTCGGCCATCCGTCCATTTTGGAAGAATTTTGGAAGCCTATGTTGCGTTGGTTATAGTTGTGGTGGTTCATGGTGCGGGACAAGTTTGTTTAGTTTTCTGAGCCAGTATTAGTTAGCTTTTCGATTGTGAAGCGTTTATGCATGTGACGTCAGCTGGGGGATTGGCCGGCGAGTTCTCTTTTGTGTCCGTCTCCACTGGCTGTTTCTTCGTTCACTGTTGACTTCTGGTTCGTATATTTTGATAGGATGCAGTCCTTATAAGTACATGCGCCATATTTCTGGTTGAAGACTGGCTTACCCTTGAATTTATTTGTCAATGAGAACGGGTTGCTGGCTTCATCTTGAAGTTTTTCACTGGTCTTTGGCTTGGTTCCAGCTTGCGGCTTCTCTGGGGACTCTTGCATGGCTTCTGCTTGTTTGCTTTAGAATTGTTCCCTTTCGGCTTTCATTAGTTCTCTCTCTCTCTCTCTCTCTCTCTCTCTCTCTCTCTCTCTCTCTCTCTCTCTCTCTCTCTCTCTCTCTCTCTCTCTCTCTCTCTCTCTCTCTCGTCTCTCTCTCTCTGCTTTGATGGTTTGTAGGATTTCTTCGTTCTCCTTCTTTATCTGTGCCACGCGTTCCACCACTTGCTGGAAGCTGCGCTGGATTGCCTTCATATCAGACAGTAGTTTTTCGTTGTCGCTGGTTGCTGTCGGTGTCAAAAGTAGCTTAGCTTGGTTCTTCAGCTCGTCAGCCTGGGTTTGGAGTTGGAATTTTTCCGATTGTGAGATGACTGTTGCTCGCACCTTCGCTGTGCTTCCTTGAATGCAGTGTATGTGATTATGGCGGTATGTGGGGCGTATTTGTGTCTGTGGAGGTACAGACAATCCAGGTATCTTGCTCCATGCTTGCCAAGGCAGTAGGCACACTATCTGTTGTCGTTGGGTTTTCGGAAATCCTTGTCCTGTTTGGCCAGCGGACATTCCTTGAATGCATGGTGTTCGGCGCAGTATCGGCAGATCTCTGTCTTGCTGCGGCATGTTGTTCTGCTGTGGCCGAACCTCTGTCACTTTGAGCATTGAGTGATTCTCGGAATGAATCTTTCCGGTTGCTGCACTTTCTTGTTTATCGACACTTGGCTTGGCATCTCTCTGCTTTCTGTTGTCACCACCGCTAAAGTTGTGGGAATCTTGGAATATGTCAGCAGCCGATCCGCCTTTAAGATTCGGACGTGGATATATTCCGGTTGTAGCTGCTTCAGGATCTGGTCATCCGTCAGCTCCACTTAAATACGTTTGACAACCCATCTGATCGTCTGTAAGTCGGTGTTTCCGACTCTTGTGTCTTTCTCCCCTCTCTGCTTCTCAATAGTCTTAGCTCTTGTCTGTGGTGGGTTGTCGTCGGTCTTCCTCATGGTAGCTTCATTTGAGGTTACTGTAGGTTCTGGTTCTTTGCTGCAGCTCGCAGGCAGGTTATCTCCTCTCGTCTTCTTTAAGGTCTTGGCGGCTTCCACGCTGCTTATCTTGTGTGTGGAGTGTCTACTGGTGTTAGTCTTGCAACGTGCCATTTTCTCCCCCGTATCAGGTTTCTTGATCACTTTAGGTGACTTGTTCTCGATAGCGCTCCGCAGTTGCGAATGAGACAGCACCTGTCTAAATAGCATAGACATAGAAGACCAATAGCCAATGGTCAGACGGATAGCCGCGAAACGAAGTTCTTGCAGAAGCACAGAAGCTGCGGTGAATGCATGGTCGGCTGCTGGAGCCTGATGTGTGAATATTGCAAATAAACATTCTATGAGCTGCAGCTGAGTGTTCTGTTAAGTATGTTCTGAGCATCGGTCAGCGAGCGAGCGAGTACGTCAGGGTGAGTAGAACTGCCATAACACAACGAGTCTAATCATCAATCGACCCCTAGTGAAAACATGGCAGACGTCATCATCATCTTCCACTTTTGCCTTCAAGCGTCGTGGGATGGAATAGTTGACTCCCCAGCGCCGGATAGGTGACTGTCACGGGATGCTGTGAGTTAATGATTCCCTGATGAACTTTAATAGTAAGATTAATTGCAAGGTATGAGGAGGGTTAACAATCGAGTACTTCAGTCTGAGATGAGGACGAATTAAAGGTTATTGACCGACAGTAGAAAATAGGATACAGTGTAAGGAGTCATTGACCAGATCGGTCAACGGAGAAAACAACGGGGAGAAAATGAACGGAGACGGCGATCAAAGGGTTCGGACGCTTGGAGGTACTAGCGTAGGGGAACACAGGGAACTAGCGGAGGAGCGGAACGAAGCGGGAAATTGACGAATACGTGATTTCACAGACGTTTGATGTGGGGACTTGTGGAAAACTTTGATTGTGGATCAAACTGTCAACGGAGAATGGGAGGCCCAATATAAATAGTAGAAACTGGGTTTTCTGTTTTAGTGTGTGTTCCAAAACTGGACAGAGATATCTATGCATCCTATATGTGGAAAGAAATTATAGTCCCGTATTGTTTAAGGCAATGGGATATTAGTGCCGATGTGCTTAAATTATAATTTCAATTCCTGGATGATAATAGAAGATATAAGGTAATCTAACCTTAGCGTAATAGTTTAGCATAGGGTAATAGGTGTTCGTTCTTGACTTGTAGCATTTCCTTCGTTTATCTAATCGTGTAACTTTAGTGCACTCATCAGTCTTATGTCAGAGTGTCTTTCGGAGGCTTCTCAATATGGCTAGAGAAGGACACTCACATAAGAAGTAGTTTGAAGCAGATTCATTTCACCTGATTGTATATATGTCTCCAGGTTTCATATATACTCCTGACCTGTTCAGAAAACAGTAAAGACCCTAACTCACAGGTGCAGTGAAAGTATGTCACTATAGAAAATTCAACCGAGTCATTCACTAATTGTGGGCTGACATAACGAATGGCAAGTAACAGGTTTTTGTGAACCCCAGTGAAAGAACTTTAAGTTATACAAGCAGAGCGAAATAGGCTAAACTATATTTAATTGGGTAATCACCTAAACGAAACAGTGAAGAACTACCAGAACAGGTTTTAACTATATTAAAACAACGGTTAAATAACTGTGCTAGACAGTGTGATGTGTTTTCCATGAAGGATTATTAACTAATAATAATCAAAGAACACTCTGTCTCTGACACAAGACTTACTGTGATCACATTATTTACGATGATCCAGTGGTGAACAGTTTTTTCACCCAAATAACGGATTTACCTCCAGACTCAAGCAGAACGGAGCATCCAGGGTGAGAGCTGTCCATTTCTATGTTTGATGTCCTGTGGTTTGGCCGTATGAAGAGGCGAGAAAGTATACGGCACATACGACTTCCAGAGTCATATCTTGCACTCACACTAGCAGACACTACCAACTACATATACACATTCAATACATACAACTGACATAGTTTTCAACTATAAACCTGTTATTAATTGTTGGAGGAAACTGTTGTCAGGGTATGTTATGAAGGAGAGAGAGAGAGAGAAAGAGAGAGATATAGTGTATGGAAGACAGAAGGGAGGAGTGTAGACAAAAGTCATTCAATAGGTCCAATAGTAGAAGGATATTAAAGGTGTGCTTGTCGAGTCCACTTTCCTCCAGGGACGACAAGCGACATTAAATGGTGGAGCAGCGAGATACTTGAATAATACCCACATTAACTGGAGTGCAAGCGGGGTACTTCAACTGCATAAGGATACTTGCCTAGCTGGGTATTTCAACTGCATAGAGGTATTTGCCCAGCGTGGTACCTGCATGTTGGTACATACTTATTGGGATATAAATATAAGTATACATGGATGACTTTTAATGGAAGGATGTCCATGGGATATATGGTGCCATTACATTTATGTTAGAGACATTACATTAATGCTGGTGACTTTACAGTGAGAAAGATCCAGACAGTATGACTGTGGATAGGTGTTAAGACACAATAACTATTTGTGCACACTTTCACACGTCTACATAAGTCTTTATCCTAAATCTCCTTTAGTGATTGAGAGATTGGTTGTGTTGTACTGTGTGGTGTCATAAATAAATAATTAGATAGACATAGATAATAGAGATATATAATAGATTATATTTCTATAGTGAGTAATTCTTTACTGCCTTGAGGTGTCTTTACTTTACCTGCTGACTTACCTTCTTTTAACTATGGCCACTCATAAACCGGAGATGGAAGAATTGAGGGAAAGGGTTGAAGCGGTAGGGTTGTCTGGACAAGCACTATCAGAGTATATACAGATGGTAGAAAGAGAGCGTCGTCAAGCAGAAAGAGAAGATCGAAAGGCAGAGCTAGAGCTCAGAAAATGGAACAGGAGGCCAAGAGACTGGAATGGAACAAGAGGCCAAGAGATTAGACATGGAACAGAACAACAAGAGGTTGCAAGCTGAAGGAGGCCAGACAATGATAAGGGAACATGAATACCGCATGCGAGAACTGGAGCTCAAAACACAAACTAAGGGTGAAATAGATGCAGCAGAAGGAAGTTCATCTTCACCTGGGGCAACTCACATGATGGGACAGGGTTACCATGCCATGAAGTTTCCCTTAGCTGTCTATGATCAGTCTAAGGAACGCTTTGACCAGTACGTTTCTCGCTTTGAAGCAATGTCAGTCGCTATGGGGCTTAATAGGAGCAGATGGGCTCTTAAATTATCCTAGGGATTAATAGGTTCGGGATTCGAGGTATACACACGCCTACCACCAGGACAGGAAAACAACTACGAAGAATTAAAAGCCGCTTTGATGAAGCATTTTGAAATCACAGCACAAACGTATCGGAAGAAGTTTAGATCGTCTAGACGAGAGCCGGGAACTATTCGCCGCCTACAGTCTGAGGCTGAAATCATATCTCCAGAAATGGATGGACTTGGCAGAATTCAAGAGGGACTATGAGAGTCTCGAAGAGATGATGATAGGTCGACCAGATGCGAAAGCAAATGTCGAAACCTCTCAGAACCTTCTTGGGAGAGCAAGGGGCGGAACGGATTGATGTTGTGACTAAGCTGGCGGAACGATTCGTAGAGGTACATGGGGAGACTGCGGAACTAAGTACACAAACAAAGGTCAGGAGAAACAAGACCAAACGAAATCTAAGAACTGGAAAGAAAAAACAGTGGAACCTTATATGAAGCCGTCAACGGAGAGTTCAGAAAAGGGGAAGGAAGGAAACAAGAGCACCTCGAATTCTCCAGCCAAACGACCGTGGTCTGAGAAGTGGTGTTCGATATGCAAGTCGCCCTCTCACAACACAAAAGACTGCAGATCGAAACCGAAAAGTACTCACTTCGCAGCATGCCAAGTGACTCCTAAGAAGGTAATCACCGACAAGGCTGAGGTCGGCGAAGAAGCTCTAAACAAAGGGAGCACACGGAAACCAGTGGAAGGGAAAAGGGTGCACACACGGCAGGTCGAAAGCACATAATACTGCCGACTGCAAATGCAAGGCAAAAGGACGGCAACGTCACAAAACACCTCGAGGAACTAAATGAAGAATATCCGGAAAAGGTCGAGGAAGTGGAAGACACTCAGGACCAAGGGAGACCCCCGGTGGTGGAGTTGATTGAGGTGAACGGCCATCAAGTACAATGTTTATACGATACTGGCCTGGATGGGGAAGCTGTGATTTCTGCGGATCTGGTATACCCAGAACAACTCACAGGGGAGACCATGGAGATACAGCCTGCGACAAAGAGTGCTGTAGCCATGAAGTTACCCATTGCTCAAGTGGAGATTCGGTCAAGATACGTCACCGGCACAATCAAGGCCGCTGTATTGACTGATCCCATATTTCCCGTCATCCTCGGTTGTCGATATGTCTTTTTGGGAATGCCCAAGGAACCAATCCACATGGGAGCTATGCAGACACGCTCTCAGAAGGAAACGGATCAGGCAGAGACGAATGGTCTCAAACCCAATGCCAGGGGAGTTACGAACTGCCCAGGGTGAGGATGATACTTTGCGTCCTTGCTACAAAAAGCTGCAGAAAAGTGCTGTTCCACCCAAACGAGGACAGTACTACATGAAGAATAGGCTACTCTACCGGAGAGCCGGAAGGGGAGACAACTTACACGGTCAGTTGGTAGTCCCGAAAGCCTACCTACCGTTCCCAAATTCTTCAGATGGGGCATACCATTTCGTTCAGCGGACACATGGGTATGGCCGCCACCATGCAGCGGATTTCCTGCCACTATTATTGGCCAGGATTGACTGGAGATGTGCGTAGGTATGTAAAATCATGCCATGAGTGCCAGAGGGTAGCACCGAAAACACTGGACAGCACCAGTGGTGTTGGGTGAAATGCCTATCATGAACTCTCCTTTCGAGAGGGTAGCCATCGACATCGTGGGTCCTCTTCCTAGGACTAAGAAGAGGAACATGTATATCCTCACAATGGTGGATTGCTGTTCAATGTGGAGTGAAGCCTATACCATTGCCCACCATTGACTCGAAACGAGTGGCTGATGCATTGATGGAAGTTTTTACCTAGATTAGGCTTCCCTAATCAGATTCTGACGGATAATGGGTCACAGTTTTGTGGGAAACTCATGGAGGAGGTTTTTGGGGTGTTTCCACTCCAACCATATCCATACCAGTCCCTTACCACCCTCAAGCTAATGGACAAGTAGAGCGTTTCAACGGCACGTTGATGACAATGCTCAGGAAACTAGCCCAGGAAAAACCTGATAGGTGGGATGAATACATCCAGGCAGCCCTTTATGCCTATAGGGAAGTGCCACATGGCTCAACAGGAGTACCGCCAGCGACTCTACTGTTTGGTCGACCAATCAAAGGACCCTTGGAAGCTTTGCTGAGGAGTTGGACGGAGGAAGGGACGGCAGAAGAAGTGATCTCCTCGTACAAATACGTGGAGGAATTGAAGGAAAAACTTCACACGGGCTGGGCTCTGGCGACTCGAAACTTGAGAAAAGCCAGAAAGAGACATGCGGAGTACTACAACCGTAGGTCTAGAGACAGAGCTCTGGAGGTGGGAGACAAAGTCTTGTTGCTACTCCCCACGGGACCAACAAACTGGAGATAGGATGGCAGGGACCTTTTCCTGTGGAAAGGAAGGTATCCAGAACCAACTATCAAATCCGGATCCGGTGAAAGTCGAAGATTTTTCATATTAATCTCTTGAGGAAATATGAAGAAAGAACCGGTGAAGGAGCAGCCCATCTCATGGCAATGGCGGTAGCAGTGGAGACTGAAACCGGACCAGACGAGGGCAGGGAATACCCTCTAGTGCACCAGGAAACTTATCGGGAAGTACAGGTGAACCCTGAGCTGAATCTCCAGGAGAGGGAAAAGATTGCCCAGGTTCTCAAATCCCATAAGCAGATCCTGACGGATAAACCAGGACGGACGGAGCTGGTCGAGTTCGAGATGACCTTAACCACGCAAGATCCGGTCCGCCAAAAAGTTTACCCAGTGCCATTTTCTAAAGAGAAGGCTTTGGAGGAGGAGATACAGAAACTGTTGGAGGATGATGTGATAGCAACATCCACATCCCCATATAATGCCGGAGTGGTGTTGCTACGTAAACCGAGTGGAGAACACAGGTTGTGTATTGACTATAGACTCTTGAATAGTCATACCCAGTTTCAGGTGGAACCTTTGCCGAATCCAACCCAGTTATTCGCCAGGCTCCATAAGGCTAAGTACTTCTCTAAAGTGGATCTGAGTAGGGGTTATTATCAGATCCCGGTCAAACCGGAAGTTCGACCTTTGCTAGCTTTCAGTACACCCAGTGGACACTATGAGTTCAACGTCATGCCTTTTGGACTCAGCAATGCGCCTAGTGTGTTTACTCGAATGATGAGAGCTTTGTTAGATCCTCTACGTGATCCGTCCATTATCTCATTCATGGATGATATACTGATTGCTAGTGACAGTTTAGATGACCAGTTGGGGTCGATTGGAGAGAGTTTTCAACAGGCTTCGGGAAGCAGGGCTTACCGCGCGCCCAACCAAGTGCATGATTGGTTACCAAACTCTGGAATTTCTAGGACATACTATCACTCCAGGAAAAATTGTCCCGGAGGAGAAGAACCTGGAAAAAGTAAGAAGAGCTCCAAGACCTAAAACTAAGAAAGATGTAAGATACTTTCTATCGTTGTGTGGGTTTTATCAGAAGTTCATACCACATTTTACCGAACTGGGAAATCCATTAACGGAAACCTTGAAAAAGGGACTCCCAGATACAATTATATGGACTTCAGAATGCGAAGGGGCCTACAGTCAATTAAAGGAGGCGTTGGTGAATAAGCCAGTTCTACAACTCCCAGACCTTTCAAAGCCTTTTGTGCTAAGAACAGATGCGAGTGGGATTGGAATTGGAGCAGCCTTGTTACAAGAAGGGATAGAAGACGCTTCGGTGTTGAAACCTGTAGCCTACGCCAGTAAGAAACTTATACCGGCGGAAAAGAATTATTCTACAGTGGAAAGAGAATGCTTGTCACTCGTATGGGCCGTGCAAAAATTTCAACCATATTTGTATGGAGTACAGTTTAGGGTACAGTCAGATCATCAACCCTTGATGTTCCTAGCTACGTATCTGAATAAACTACGTGTCTAGAAATGTTGTTTAGTTCTGAGAACTTTGATGTGACCGTTTCTGATTTAACCAGGTCTGCTTATGTCAAATCAATCATTCCCACGATCCGGATAACAGTACTGGGAGTAGTCCTTTTTCATTCGATGCCTTCAAAAGACAACTCGTCCACGTTTCATCAAACGATGTGTGAGAATCAAGGGACCTTGTATATACATATGATGGGAGGTCAGCATGGCCGAATGAATAAAAGCGCTAGTTCTTATACACTCCGGCATTCTTATGCCGAGTTAGCGGGTTCAACCGGTAAGTTGGACTAAAATGTTGACTTCTCGTCCTTGACATAGGGACGCAAATTACAAGTACCTCTGAAGTCGGAGTGATTTCACTCGATGACGTGGGACACTGGTAATATGGAAATGCTAATCCGCACGCAAAATTTAATACGTTGCTACTAGAAGTAGCGTGTATAGTCTACGCTTGAGTTGAAATGCAAAAACAACAACAAAAAGAAAACATAATAAATAAATGTGGTGGAAGGATTGAGCACAACCCACTGCTGGCAAAGTTGATCGTATTCCGGTACGAACCTAAGGTCCTTGTCCATCTCTAATCCCGAAACAACCAAATAAATCAATCTGATTATTGCTCGCTGGACTTTAGGCTGCCTGGCCAGATCGAGAAGACCTGATCATTCGGGGTCACATCGATTGACGGATGTCAGTCTCGGCGATGGGGCAAATTTTCGAGCTGTAGCCTACGACGGGTGACGTTGTAATATTTTAATGTGATAATTTGGTCGTGTCTAGCGTGAGCCGCCAAATCTATGGGTTACACACCCGCCTCACACCAGCGATCCAGGGTTCGATCCCGGGCTCAGTCAAGGATATGCACTACTGACGAGCTCAAACAAGAGCGAAACTCGAGTCTAGTTAGTGCTTCCAATCTGCGTGACAGGCCTTAGGTCTTAGGTTCGTAACGGAATACGATCAGCGTTGATAGTAATGGGTTGTGCTCAATCTTTAAATGTGGTGGAAGTACGGAAAGACAAGGAAGGGCTGAAAGCGGCCATCCAAAGCCAAGCTATCTTGTCAGTAAATAATAATTAAATAAACTTACAAAAATAAAATTATCGTTACTAAAATTGGGCTTGTGATTTGAGGATTTGGTAGTTAACGTTGTAAAGCACCCGGCAGTGTCGATGCATTCAGTTTGTCGTTTGAACACAAGAAAACTGCTGGAAGTGGAAGTGAGTTCTAACTTTATGATGATAATAATAGTGCATTCACAAGAATTGTTTGATACGCTTTGTAGACAAATGGAAATAACTTAGTTAAAAAGTAGGTAATGAAGACCACACTAGACAACAGAAATTAGCTGACCGTATATAGGTATGGTTATTTTTTGTTCCGCATATCCTTTACAGGACATCGCTGTCGTGGATAAACGGGATTACGGAGAAAGTCGTTTAAACTCTAGGCCAGGGAGACCGGCAGCTATGGGCATACCGTATTGAAATATAATTTAATTTACAACTTGAAGCCGTTACCTCCAAATCCAAATTATACAATTAAAATAAACTGATGAGTGATGAGGTAGACGATGAGATGGTAGGTTAATGAGTGTGATTGACTGTCCTGTCTAACCCTTCTTCAAAGGGACACTTCTGACGCTTGCTGTGGTGCGGTGACCACGGGGCCTTATCCTGAGTACAGGTTTCCCCACACTCTATGACCGTGGTCATGACCTGTGTGCAGGACGCCTGACTGCCTGCCATGCTATCCTGCATAAACCTGTCTCCTGTCTATCACTGGCTATTCAGTACATTGGGTCCTTGACAGTTCCTGTGCTGTGCTGCAGCTCGCAGGCAGATTCTCTCTTTTCGTCTTCTTGACGGTCATGGTGGCTTCTAGGCTGCTCATATTGAACGTCAGGTGTCTTCTGGTTTTAGGCTTGGAACGCGTCATTTTCTCCTCCGTATCAGGTCTCTTGAACAGTTTAGGTGACTTGTTCTCGATAACAGTCCGCAGAAGCGAATGAGTTTCTATTCTGTGGAAAATTTTCTATCTATCTGTATATCATGCCTACTATCCGTATTTTGTTGATTTTAATCAGGGCTGCTTGTCTCCAGCATTGGTGTTATAACTGTCACCTTCTTTCACTGTGTTGGTATCTGTCCCTTGGGGCGTATTTATTTTATTGGATATCGTTGTTATTATTTGTATTGTTCTCATTGGTATCCTCTGCAATATTTTGTAATTTAAAATGTACGATCCTGCTGCCGTTTCGTTTTGTTTTGTTTTAAATTTTGGTTTTATTAATTTATTGTTGATATTACTTCGCCGATTGTTATGTCCGCGTCCATATAGAAGTCCTCTATTTGTTCCTGCTGAAGTTCTTTTGTCTCTTCGGTGTATTTTTCTCGTCTTTGTTTCTCCTTCTCTCCCAGTGATGGTTAGAGCAGACTTCGTAGAAGTATTTGCCAAACGCGTCAGTTTTCCCCGTTTGTTACCGCTATTGTTGGGATTTTTATTGTTGATATCTTATCTTTTGTATGGTTTATTTTTATAGCCTTTATTTGTTCCCATACTTCTTTTGTGGGTGTGCTAGGTGTCAGTTTCTGGCAGTATTTTTTCCATGCCGTTTCTTTGGCTTTTGCTATTAGTCTGTTGGCTTCATTTCTGTGGGTTTTGTATGCATTGTAGTTTTTTCCCCTGTCCTTATTCTTCTGTATTGTTGTAGCGCTTCTTTCTTACTTCCAGAACTTCTGTGCAGTTCTGGTTCCACCAGCCCGCTGGTTGTTTGTTCCATTGCTTTCCTATTGTTCGCATTCTCTGTGTGTCCGCTGTCAGTTATGCTGGCTCATGTGAAAAGTGGAACAGACAGGAGTCTAGACAAACCAACAGCCAGCACAAGTATACTATGCATAATGCCGACAGTTAGTTCAGCAACCCACCAGCCGCCATATGTCTGAACCTGCAGTTCACGCTACAAACAACCATGGGCAGGTATACAAGCATTGCATACGAAATTCACAGCTCACAGTGTCGCTCGACGCACTCAACTCAGTAGATGGGTGAAGGAACCATACAGTCTAATGCTGTTAGCTGTGTTAATTGCATTATATAATTGTTGATGTGAAAGTAGTGTCACTTATATCACAATGCTGTTAGCTAGATGAATTGTTGATGTTAAATTGTGTGTGTGTGGTGCAATATTTATCATAAATACTGTTGGCTATATGAATTACAACTGTATATATCTGATGATGTGAAAGTATCTGGGTAGTGTTATAATTATCATAAATACTGTTAGACGATTTAAAACCGTACACTTATTGCTGCAGCAAGGAGCTGTCGCCATTTGGAGGTGACAGGATCGAATCCCGATGGGGTAACTATAGTTTTCAGTTTATTATGTTGCCTATTGTGTCCTCTAGTCTCTGCTTCTGTCTTCTACTCCTATGAGCGCCAAACGATACATCATGTGCGTGTATTTACGGTTGTGCAAACAGAAAGACATGTTAGTCCGTTTAGTGTACCTGGCGAGATGCAGCGAAATATGCCAGATAATAAATCGTGCAATCTATTGTTTGTGTCTTCGTTATTCAAAGTCACTACAGTAAAACATTGTTTTGAATGTCTTAGTGGCATCAAAGATGTCCTCAGTTTATATTTCAATGATATAACATCTGTATATTGTTGTTGTTGGCAGGAAATTATTGTCAGTGCAGTCTCCACCCAAAGATACAGCTAGCCCATCGGTATGCATAAGAGGTATATTGTTGTTGTTGTTGTTGTTGTTGTTGTTGTTGTTGTTGTTGTTGTTGTTGTTGTTGACATGAATGATTGCCACTTTTGCGGTGTAACACAAATATGCTTACGCAAGACACTGTGTGGACCGTGAATATCGATGTTCATGTTTTCCTGTTTGTTGTTAGTGAAACATTTACCCATAATCACGACTAGTTAGTTTATACTTTATAAATCTCCCAGGTCTAGTCTGCCACGTTGAAAGATGGCGGTCTTATCACAACAACAGTGCAAAGGTCGATGTAAATAGCAATGTTTTCGCTGATATTAAAGTCACAAACAAGCATATAGCACATATTTTAATGATCTACGACATTCTAACTGTAATGTTTTAGCTGTTAAATACATCCATTACCCCATATGGACAACAATCACCTTCGGATTAATAAGCCTGTGAGGGTAAACCCAGGACTTTCATTCTTAGCCGGTGATGGACCCCAACTATAACTTCTCCATGAAGATGAACGGGGTAGGGATGAAAACGAAATCGAATCGAATAAAATAAATATCTCCTATAATACTAAATGGCGGTCTCCACGGCCAAGGTGTTAACGACGTTGTTCGTAATCCTGTATATCCACGAGAGGAAAACAGCTGCGCGAGATTCGGTAGCGGATCGCGCCGCTCTGGTAACTTACCGGGGGGTGGGGGGGGGGGGGGGGGGGGGTTGTGAGACGGTCGTTCAGAAAGCAATGGCAATTTACTGAACTTAAAAACTTGCCTAGAACATCATCAGCAGCTGAAAAATGCTGGTGTTGACTGCAACAAACTGTGTTTCAACGTCCTGCCAGGGATAGACAATATTTTAAAAAAAATAATATATCATACAATTCAACTGCACATGCTTTTCCCTAGTTGCTTAGGGTATATTTAAAATATCATAATAACAATATTGATGGTAATGCCTTGATTGATCACTACACTTATTAATAATTATTTTCAAGCATTCCGCGGAATTATCAGCTGTTTTTTTTTTTTTTAAAGTTGCATACCCCCTACAGAACGTTGAAGTCAACACCAGCATTTTACTGCCGTTGTTGATGTCTTGGCAAGTTTTTACGTTCAGTAGAGTGCCATTGCTTTCTGAACGACCGGCTCCTATACCAACACGTTACCACCAGCACGACACGGTCTGCAATTACCGGAGAGCTAAATTAAAAACATAGAGAAGCAATGAGTAGAGGACATCCATCCATCCATCATGTGCCATGCCGATAAGCGTGGGCGGTCATGTTTTGTCATATCACTCGATCACCAGAGTCGTGGATCAGCGCTGTGTTCCTGCCTCGACCATGCCACGTGGCCAAGCTATTAAGGTATTTACTTCTCGGTCTTCCCCTTGGTCTCTTCCCTTCGATCTTGCCAGTCGTCACCAAGTTCTCTAATTCATTTCTTCTCATAACATGTTTGAAAAATGTTGACTGTCCACGTCTGATGTCTCTGTGGTATACAAAAACGTCTCTACTAACATCCGTCTATAGATGCCCTTTAAAAAAATTACTAATCCCAAATAATTACTGTTTAAGTACCTTACTTTCGGGAAAAGAAAACAGAGAAAAACTAACCCGTAGGGTAGCTTAATTTATTTGGCCTCAGTTGGTTCACGTACCTGGCAAGACCGGAACTTATTGTAAAACAAAGATTCTTTGTAGCCATTTTTGGTCAGTGCAACACAAAGAGCTTACACGTAAAAGTTTCCCTGTGTGGGGAAAAGGCATTTTTGCCTTAAAACCCATCATTCTCTGCAGCCATTGGTATGTTACAATCTACATTATTAATACGTATTTATGTATTACATATACCAGTGTGTTTAATTAAGAATTAGAATGATAATTCAACAATTCTTGTAAACTGGGGTCTGATTGATTTTTACCACTGAGCGCCATGTGGGTGTCACGCTGTAATTTTTCCTATGTGTTATAATTTCAAATCCCTATGTTAAAACCTTTTATAAGCATTGTGAACCTACATCTCAAAAGCAATGCTTATAACCTATAAATATTGTGTACTGTATAGTATGAAACTCATGTCAG
Organism: Cepaea nemoralis; assembly: GCA_014155875.1. Taxonomy (NCBI): domain Eukaryota; kingdom Metazoa; phylum Mollusca; class Gastropoda; order Stylommatophora; family Helicidae; genus Cepaea; species Cepaea nemoralis. The sequence continues at coordinate 349,535 of JACEFZ010014751.1, read as the reverse complement.
AAACACATTCAGAAACTCTTCTCAATTTAGGAGCAGACTCCTGATTCATACTTCAAAGTAGAGAACTCGTTTCTGTCAAGTTCATATTCCTATTTTTAAATAACTTCTATGCATTGGGAACTATATCTCACTATCTATGCTTAGGAATCTGCAAATAATCTATGTACTATAGAGATTGAACTCTAAAGAACATTTTCAAAGGAATTTTTATCCATGCGGAGACATACAATGATTACGCATATTCCTGACTCTAGTCAGGGGATAAAATGCTTTGCCACACTTCTAATCTGTAACTTGGAACTATAGTGCTAAATTTTAGTACAATCCTTTTGTTAACAGATTAGTAACCACTCAACATGAGTGATGGACATGTAATCATTTCATAAAATAGTGCTAGGGAATTGCCATCTTTAGAATATAAATTCAAGAACAAAGAAAGTAAACGCATGATATAACCACACCGCACTACAGGCGATAGACACCAGGAATAATATTATATGTTCCAAGCACGCATCAGACTGCATAAATCATTTCTAATAGATAAGAAATGCTCTTAAAATTAAGCAGCACTTGGCAAAATATATCACAGCGTTCACTATCCTTATACTGCTGTAATCAGTGGGGAAAACAATGTATGTTTTAGTTATGGATTAACCCCTGAGGAAATCCGAAAACATAGGCTCCTTGCATCATCATTGTGATTAATTATTATGTATGATTATCATGTACTTAATATCAGAGAAATGTATGTTTGTTTTCTGTTATGAGAATTTTTCTCTGTCCGGATTGTTACTCTTCACTGTGGGAAATACACATTGTAATGTGACTCCTGTGGAAACATGAGATGATGTAGGAAACCTGTGTATGTCAGTACTTAAGAAGCCAATGTTGAATAGCCTTGACCTAATGCTGATTATAGTGCCGGAAGGAAGACGCGGCATTAGAAACCACAGAGATTATGAATAGGCTATTCTCTTCAAGTAGAGAGAGAGAGAGCAATATCAACATGTTCGGATGGACAGAATGGCTTCACTCATCAAATAGTTCCCAGTAACAATCTCAACAAAACATAGCGTGAAAAGATACCTCACTCACTATTAGTCAGAATGGCTCTACACCAAGCAACGAGGGACAGTGGAACGTAGGACACCCACTTCTTTCCCCTTCTCGTCTTGTTGGTTGTACATTTGTTTGTAATGATGTCATAACCATGTTAACATAACACAGTAGGTTAATGCTCGTGTTGTATTCTTGTCATCCCTTTTCTATAGAAGAGAACCAAGTGGTGGTTGAATTTGGTGGGACTCTATGACTAAAACTGGATCCTGGGTCAACAGCCAGAAAGTGATAAATGACAACCTGTCCTAACCATAGTCTGGATCTAGAAATACATCAATGTTGACTGCGGCAATCATTAGCTGCCTTAGCCAGCGAAAGACACATTCAAATCGAAGATGATAGACACTCAGCGTTTGATATTCTGACTCCTGTCAGAATGCCCAGGATGGACATCCTTATCAGAATGTCGACATGATGCCTAGTACACAGATACAAAAAGGATAACCTGTTTTATTTCTGGGAGGTACCGTCTGATGAACCATCAATCGTCGAGGTCAACTAAACTGGGAGTTATACTACGTGTAATAAAACTAACAGCAGTAAGAACCCTCCATCTGTCTGTTGGACTCCCAAGTTCAAAGGATACACCCAAGTATCCTCCTTCGAAAGAAAAGTCACACAGCCGCAAAAGTCAACATAAGGTTTCAGCACTCAACACCAAGTTCTAGAATACTAACACCAACTCAAACTAAATGGGAGAGACACTGAAACACATAAGCCAATACAAGCAAGGTACAAACTTAACATCCTCTGAAACATAACTACACCAGATTACCTCAAGGATCCAAAACCTGAACACCATCAAAAAGACCATATGAAAGCAGCTAGCAGAGTAAATGTCTTTAAGCCTGCAACCAAAGGAAGCATCTGATTGCTCGCAACCCTGGTTATGTGTTGGAGTAATATTCTTCAGTTCCTTGCCTGCAACAGATAAATCCTGGAAATATTTCCAGATGAACCAAATAAATGACAAACAGCATTGTATGTCGACACTGAAAGGAAATACTGAATCAAAACTCTGTGCTGGTCCTATGTCAGCCTAAATGCCAACAACTGTGGAATAGGGTATAGACTGGTGACTAGGTGGGTGAAACCTCTGTGTGAGCCAATTTGGAATTCGGATAGTTAAAGCCGAAAAGCTGAATGGACGTCGACTTTTCATCAGACCTGATGATAAAAGGAATTACCTTCTGCAGAGCTTACGTGGAACTCCTGAAGTATGACCAACCTGAGGCTCCAAATTGTCACAAAGGCACCGAGCCATTTGCAACAGAAGATTCGCGAATTCAGCCCCAATGGAGGGGATAGGTGGTGAATTTATTTCCTAATATGGATTATAATTATTCAGCAGAAACTTCAGTGGACATTAGAACATGACTGTGAGCATTTTATTTCTGTCCCGGATAATTATGGACATTATCTGCTTCGAACTGGAGAAGAATAACCGACAGCAACACCTAAGGATAAAAGACTGTAATTAAATAATTAGTTTAATTATTAGTACCAAATGCTTTTGTATATGTGTTTTTACTATGGAGGTAACAGGTCAGCAGCTTTTTTTCAATGAAAGTTATGGTATAGTATTTTGACACCAACTCATTATTTTTAAATATGAGAATTGTAAAGGGTGTCAGAAAGAACTGTTTTATATGTTGCGTTTTCTGCACTTAGACCATTGTTATGCTTTTATCTAGGTAAAATAAGTCAAGTTAGCAGAACCAATTTGTGGTTCTTGTGTTGTTTGTAATAACATTGTAAGTTCTTGGGGTAAATGCGGTAAATGTGTGTTGATAATGCAAATCATCCCCATGCCTGTACCAGAAATTCAATGAGACTATTACACTTTCATGAATGTTACTTCAGATCTTGATTTAATACTTGAACTGTTTGTCCAAAATTTGTTGATGTGAACATCAAGTAAATGTGGTGTTCACCAGTGGTTGTTTATATGTTGTTGACAATCAATGTCTTCTAGCACTAAATAAACTTTAGAGGGTGATAAGTGGGAATGAAGAAGTACTCATAAATACAGCTATGAACAGGAGTGGAGTAGTGTCCTTCTTGTGTTTATGGTAGAATTCCATGATCACCTCAAGTGGCTAAAATAATAGAGAATCAATTTAAATCCCCTAGACAGCTTAACATAATATTCTCATAAATTAAAATCCACATCCCACAGTCTCTAATCAGTTTACGATCTTCATTTGTTTCTTGAAGGACTTTTTCATTGGTTTTTCTGTCTGTCAATGGTATTCTTTGCATTTTCCTCAGAAACCACATTTCCACAGCCAACAGCTGTTTTTCAGCTTGACTGCATATTGTCCAAGCTTCATATCTATACAAAAATATAGTTAGCTAGTTAGTTAGTTAGTTAGTTAGTTAGTTAGTTAGTTAGGTAGGTAGGTAGGTAGGTAGGTGGTAGGTAGGTGGGTTGGTAGATGGGTAGGTAGATGGGTAGGTAGATGGGTAGGTAGTTAGTTAGTTAGTTAGTTAGTTGGTTGGTTGGTTGGTTGGTTGGTTGGTTGGTTGGTTGGTTGGTTAGTTTGTTAGTTGATGTTCCAACTTCACGGCGACGGGTCGTCTCCATTATGTTCCATTCTTGTGCCAGTGAATATCACACAAAATGCTCCCGACTGTCCAATGTGAAAAGTGGAATAGACAGGAGTCTCGGCAAGCCAACATCCCGCACAGGTTTTAAAAATTAAGTTGCATGTCCTTCATAGCTTGTTCGTGAGTCCTGGACAAATTTTACGTTCAGTAGTTTGCCATTGCTTTCTGAACGACCGGCTCCTATACCTTTTTCGAAAAAAACCAGCACCGCTGTGTTTCGAACCCGGGTATACGGGCTCACAAACCGCTTTCGCAAACCCTTAGCCACAGATAATTCCGCCGCCAGAATTCCAATACAAAATTAATCCACGAAAACCACAGTTCATCGTCGAAGGACTCGGCAGTCACCAGAAAGACCGCATTGACCCGGGTTTTCTCATATAGCTCTGTCTTTTACCGCAGGGCGACCCGCCGATAGCTTCGCACAAAGCACGAACTCCGCAGCTTCAGCGCCGACTCGGAGGAGTCTCCTGAAAAGTGCACTCGTGAACTGAAAAGGCAAATCAGCAATTCAGCAACAGCCGGTAGCCATTGTTCCGAACATGCAGGTCACTGTATAGGATAAATGTAAAGGCATTCCACGCGAATATCACAGCTCACAGTGTCGCCCACACTCTCACTCAGTAGCAGGGCGACGGAACCATGTACTACCAGTCCAACACGAGGAAAATACGACTGCAAACCGTAGCTACAAGCATAAACACGCCACAGGCCTTAACGGTTCAATGCCTGACCGCCATGTTCTCGACCGGAAGTCATCAAAAGTATAGGTTCTTCTTCTTTTTTGCGTTCATCCGGAGTGTTTTTTTTTTTCAGATGTGATTGTGGTGTGTCTAGTTAGGCACCCTTGGATCGAAACCCTCAGGCCAACACATCCGACTTTTAGCATGCTGTTTTGACCAGGTTAGCATTCCTGGGAGTATAGGTTCTATGTAGCACTTTAACACACTTTTTCTCGTTTCAGTTGATATCTTTTTATTGGTCTGTATGTTTTTCATTTTGCAAAAGGCTACCTTCTCAATGGCAATTGTTGTTCTAATCTCTTCAAGGCAGCTCTCATCAGATGTTATGACTGTGCCGAGATAACTGTATCCATTCAGTTGCTTAAGAATATGCCCATTTACTCGTATATCACATTGTGGTATTTCCTTCTTCCCAGTGACGACCATAATCTGTGTCTTCTTAATATTCAGCTCTAGCCCTAGTTGTTCACTGTGTGCAACAATCGCATCTACTATATTTTGCAGGTCCTTTTCATTGTCTGCAATCAAGACTGTATCATATACACATCTAATGTTATTGCTGTATCGTCCCCCAATTTTGATTCCTTCCAATTCTTCTATATTTCTGAAAATATTTTAACTGTACAGCGAAAGAAGATCTGGAGACATTACACATCCCTGTCTCACACCTCTTTTAATAGGCTGAAATTGACCTACATCGTTATCAATTCTGATGGCAGCTTGTTGTTTCCAATATATGTTTTTTACAAGTCTAAGGTCTTTTCCATCAATTTGTAGATCTTCGAGCATCCTTATCATGTCGACATGTCTCATTTTATCGAAAGCCTTTGTGTAATCAATAAAGCAAAGATACAGATCTTTGTTTATTTCTATAGAATGTTCAGTTACTCTTCTCAGTATATACACAGCATTTGCTGTGCCCTTGCCTTCTACAAACCCACTTCGTTGCTCTCCTATTTCGGGTTGTATTATCTTCCCGACTATTTACATGATATTTCTCAGGGGACATAATCATATTATAATTGCGCAAGGGAGATTACTAAGTTTTAACAAGGAAATAGTATTCCAGTTATAATATTACAATCTTACTTACAAATGGCGCTAATTGTTTCGTTTTTTTAATAAAACAACTACACTTTATACTACATGTTATAAAATTTAAAAAGTATTTTAGATTTCTTACAAACTATTTGTGTATCTTTTCCTACATAAATTTTATAATCAACTTTCTAGTTCTACATGTATTGTTGAATTTTTTATTGTTTACTTTCAGTTATAGTTTACTGTAACTTAAAAATTTCCCCTTTGTGGGAAAATCATATTTTTACTGGCCTCCTAAGGCCACACAAAATTTGAAGAAAATATCCACGGTGTAGGGTAAATAGTGTGAGTGAGTGGCAGCCATATCCCAAGGGATAGACCAGGATCCCATGTGGTTCCCATCTCTTTACCTAGCTCATGTATCTTCTTCTTCAGCGTTCCGAGCCATTGAGGTTCTTTGCTGCAGATACAATCCGTCTCCATTCGTCTCTCTGGTGGACCTTCTCTTGCCAGTCATTGATTCGAAGTGCTTGTAGGTCTGTATATGTATTATCTCTCCACCGCCTTCTTGGTCCACCTCGGGGTCTACGGTCATTTATTTCCTGAGTGTAAGCGAGTTTTGTTTCCCTATTATCTTTCATTCTTTCTATATGCCCCAGCCATTGTAGTCTATTAGCCTTCATGATACCAGTGATTAGCGGGGACTTAAACAGATCATAAATGTCTTTGTTACTTCTTCTTTTCCACTCTCCACTTTGTGTATTCCTAATGGGTCCAAAGATGCGTCTTAAAACTTTGTAACAAGGCTTCGTCTCCTTTCGTTGTACTCCAGGTTTCAGAGCCATACAGCACAACTGGTTTGATCAGTGTTTTGTATATTGTGATTTTGGTGTTACGAGATAGCGCCTTTGATTTTAATAGATGTTGTAGTGCATAGTATATCTTATTTCCAGAGTTGATTCTAGTTTGTATTTCTTCCCTTATGATGTTGGAGCAGTTGAAGATTGTACCCAGGTATTTGTATGTTTCCGTTCTTTTAATGGTCATATTATCTATTTGTATGTGGCCAGAGTTTTTAGTCATTACGTCTCTTGAAATTACCATATGTATGACTCCACGAATACCGCTTGTGAATATACACAAACAAAAGAAACATACATTACACCTTGTAAATATACATTGCTTTGTATGAAATAAACGTTTAAAAAAACAAAAACAAAAATTGTACGGCGATGGCCACACCACGGGCAGCAGTCTTGGCTGACTGGCTAAACTACATGAGTGAATGTAGGGGTAATATCCTACTAAGGGAATGTCCATCCCTAGTACACAAAGACTGGGACGGTGGAGAAGGCGGATGGATCTAAATAGATCAACGGCCTCGAAAGCGACACCGCAGAGTGTGTGGCACACATGAGGCGTGTTCAGGACACGATAGTGAACATAGCTGGCCGTCGTGGAAGAGATTGGGACCTCACCATGTAATATCCAAAACACAACTTGAAAGAATTACAAGAACATATAAAAAGAAAAATAACATAACAGGAAACGGTTCTATCAGTGGAAAAATTATAATTAATAACACTGACATAATATATATATATATATATATATATATATATATATATATATTATATATATATATATATATATATATATATATATATATATATATATATATATATATATATACGCTATGCAGATGACACAGTATTGGTGACGGATAATTCAACAGACCTACAACAATTATTAGACGTTGTAGTAACAGAGAGTGCAAGGAAAGGACTCTCCTTGAATATCAAGAAAACTGTAACAATGGTAATATCAAAGAAAATGGTGACACCAAAATGTGACATAGAAATAGAAGGGAAAATCCTTAACCAAGTTGATAATTTTAGATACCTAGGGGCATTTATAACATCAGATGGAAGATGTACAACAGAGATTAGGAGCAGAATAGGGCATGCAAAAGCCGCATTTCAGAAAATGAAGAGTATCTTATGCAATGAGTCACTATCACTGAATGTAAGAAAGAGAGTGCTGAAATGCTATGTAGAACCAGTTTTGCTGTATGGCAGTGAATCTTGGAATGTAAATGAACAAATTAAGAAGAAATTAGAAGCAACAGAGATGTGGTTCCTGAGACGAATGTTGCGAATTCCTTGGACTGCCAGAGTAACTAACGATGACTGCCTGAAACAGGCTAATGAAACTAGAACATTATATACAACAATAAGACACAGACAAACAGCTTTCTTCGGTCATGTGATGAGAAGAGAGGCATTGGAGAACATCGTAACAACTGGAAAGATCGAGGGGAAGAGAGGCAGAGGTAGACCAAGAGAAGTGATGCTGGATGGATTGAGACGGTGGCATGGAGGAATAGCAGCAGAGTTGATCCAGAAAACCAAAGACCGAGATCTATGGAGAGCCATGAACGCCTACGCCAGCCGGCACGGCACTTGATGATGATGATGATGATGATGATGATGATGATGATGATGATGATGATGATGATGATGATGATGATGATGATATAATAAAAAGATGGACAGAGTACAATCAATCATGTGCCATGCCGGAAAGCGTGGGCGGTCATGACTCGCCATTTCACTCGATCACCAGCGTTGTGGATCAGCTCAGTGTTCCTGTCTCGTCCATGCCATGTGGCCAAGCCATCCAGGTATTTTCCTCTCGGTCTTCCTCTTGTTCTGTTCCCTTCGATCTTGCCAGTTGTCACTAAGTTCTCCAATCCATTTCTTCTCATAACATGTCCAAAACATTTTGACTGTTTACGTCTAATTTCTCTAATCAATTTACGATTTTCATTTGTCTCCTGTAGTACTTCGGTCATTGGTTTTTCTGTCTGTCCATGGTATTCTTTGCATTTTCCTCAGAAACCACATTTCTGCAGCCATCAGATGTTTTTCAGCTTGACTGCACATTGTCCAAGTTTCACATCCATACAAAAGAACAGGCTCTATGTATCCCCTCAACACACTTTTTCTCGTTTCAATTGACATCTTTTTACTGGTCAGAACGTTTTTCATCTTGTTAACGCTACTTTCGCCATGGCGATTCTTGTTCTAATCTCTTCAAGGCATCTCTAATCATGTGTTATGACTGTTCCGAGATAATTGTACCGATTCAATTGTTGAAGAATATTCCCATTTACTTGTATATTACATTGTGGTACTTCGTTCTTCCTAGTGGCGACCATAGCCTGTGTCTTTTTACAGTTTAATTCTAACCCTAGTTGCTCACTGTGTACAACAACCGCATCTACTAATTGTTACAGATCCTGCGCATTGTCTGCAATCAATGCTGTATCATCTGCATATCTAATGTTATTGATCTTTCGTCCTACAACGCTGATTCAATTTATATCTTCTACATTTCTGAAATTATTTTCACTGTATAGGCGAAAACATGATCTGGAGACATTACACATCCCTGCCTAACACCTCTCTTAATAGGCTGATATTGTCCCATTTCATTATCAATCCTTATGGCAGCTTCTTGTTTCCAATATATGATTTTTATAAGTCTAATGTCTTTCCCATCAATCTGTAAATCTGCAAGCATATCCACCATGTTGACATGTCTAACTCTATCAAAAGCCTTTATGTAGTCAATAATGCAAAGATGTATATCCTTGTTTACTTCTATAGAACGTTCAATAACTGTTCGCAGCATATACACAGCATTTACTGTACCCTTTCCTTCTACAAACCCACATTGTTCTTCCCTTATTTCAGGTTGTATATTCTTCCTCATTCTTTGCATGATAATTCGTAGCAAAATCTTTGTGATGTGACTTATTATACTAATTGTTCTATATTGATCACTCTCACGATGTTCTTACGATAAGTGCGTGAGATGGTCGTTGTCTAGGTAACGATGCTCCTGGTGTGTCAATTGAGCTATCTAACTGTCTCACAATGCAACTCACCCCAGTAATACATATCCATCAGTCATTAAACAAGATTGAGTTGGCGCACATAATCCTTTAATACAGAAAGAACACGGACAAACGGAACATCCTTATATATCCAGAAACAATATAATCCATAGAATATAAATATCCTCCTCACAACTTAACCAGCACACTTCACTGTCTTCTCACGGCCTGCTGAATCTCAAATTCACAAGACAGGTAATCCAGCTCCTATCCACAGCTGGACCTCACACAATACACCCCCACACATGGGTCTAGTCTCCACTAACTATAAACCCACTCTGGGTTCAGGCCTCCATTAACTATCCAACCCCCACTGGGTTTCAAGCCTCTATTCACCACTGGGAGAACAACACAACACAAGAACTGACCCCCAGTCAGTCTAACACTCCCACGTTCTCGACAACCGATCCGTTCGGCGCCAAATCATCTACTGCCTGAAGTCCCTTGACTTCACATGAACCGAACCTCAGTCGGTCTCAGCTTCCACTCACCAGTCAAAGTTTTCCACTGTCTTTAAACCCTGCTGTGTAGCCCCTCCCTGGGCTCCCAACAACATTACACCCCAGCCTAAAACTGTCTTTCTCCCCATCCACCCTGGGGTCTTCCACTCACACCCGCCCCATTATTTCTCAGGGTTGATTGTTTTTCTCGTAGCCAGGTCACTCACCTTACTGTCAATGACCCAGGAATATGTCAATCACATTCCAAGGCTCCTGATTTCTTTGCGATTGCAATAAATACAGAGTTACACTAATTCAGAAGGTATATCTTCAGTATCATATAATGTGTTCAGCAATCTGGTGACGTAATCTAGTCCAGAGGTTACCAAATCACTCCCCACTGTCTGGCCCGCCAGCTGTTATAAGGTCTTGTTGTTTAATATAATATATTATAATAATTTTTTAAACAAATGCACTCGGAGAAGCCCCGTAAGCGTGCAATAATTTACTCTGCTCGTGGTTGTTATGCTTAGATACCATCGAATGCGCCTGTTCAGTTCACAATGAAACGTTATGAAGTTCCCATATCACAGCCTTGTCGACCAATCAGAGTGCGCAAGGCGCCATGGTGCCGTCTGTTACACTGTTTAGCAGAGTCGGTAGTATTGTGTTGAAATTAGATTTTTTCAAATAAAAATTTACCGTTAAAGCCTATAAACAAGAGTGTGGAAAATCTAACATCAAACAATGGTAAAAAGCGAAAATATTAAGATGTTGCTTGTCGTGAATTCAACGAAGATTGGACGGAGAAATTTATGTTTATGTTATGCCTAGCCAGTAGTGGTAAACCAGTTTGCATAATCTGCGGATTTTGGGTTTCTGTTACAAAAAATTTAATCTGGAACGACACTTCGTGACCACACATTCAGACATAAATTCTCAATTATCCGATCAATTCGGAGTTAAGAAAAGATTTCATAGAGAAAGTTCTCTGACCAGGCAGCAGTCATTTTTAATCAAGGACTAACGAACGGAGCAAGAGTGCTGTTGTTGCGTCCTACGAAGTCGCTCTTCTGTTGGCTCACAAAAATAAGCCGTTCACCGATGCAGAAAAAAATAATCAAGCCTTCCCTTAAAATTGCTGCTAGAATGATTGGCGATAAAAAGTGTGAAACAAAATTTGATCAGATTCCTTTGTCTAATAATACTATGACCAGGTGAGCTGAAGAATTAGCCAAGTAGCAGCACATATCAAAAATTGTAATTTTGTTTTCATTGGCAGTGGATGAATCCACTGACATTTCTGTCACAGCTCAGGTCGCAGTTTTTGTTCGATCAATAAACGATAATTTTGAAGTCACTGAAGAACTTCTAGGACTTGAATGAATGCATGCAACTACCAAAGGGACTGATCTGTTTGAAACTGTGAAGTTGTGTGTAGAGAAAAACAACGTAGAATGGACCAAATTGGAGAGTGTATGCACCGACGGTTTTCCAGATTTGACGGATAAAAAGTATGGATGCCTAACATTATTGGAACAGTTTATTGGCCGCACTATATTAAAATATCATTGTATCATTCACCAAGAAGCTCTGTGTGGAAAGAATTTAAATCTGAAACATGTCATGGATGTTCTTCTGAGGTGTGTGAACATAATTCGAAGTCAGGCGCTGAACAGGCGTTAGTTCAGATAGTTTCTATCAGACCTGAACGAGGAATACTGTGAGCTACTGTTACACTGTGATGTCAGATGGCTATCTAAAGGGAAAGTTCTGTCACGTTTCTGGGCACTGAAAAATAGTGTCTATCTGTTTCTGTCTGGAAAAAAAAAAAACTGCATTGCATACAGAACGGGAATGTCTGCTGAACGATGACTGGCTTAATGACCTGGCATTTTTGGTAGCCATCACGTCTCATTTAAACTCTTTAAATGCGAGGATCCAGGGAAAAAAAAACTATTCACAAATTTGTGCCATGGCATTTCTTCATTTAAAATGAGACTACGACTGTTTATCGGACAGCTGACTGAAGGGACTTTAGAGGTGTTTCCAACTTGCGGTGGAAAGAAATATGACTTGTTAAAGTAAAAGTTGAAAGTCTTCTGGATATCTTTCAGTCGAGATTTCAAGAGGTCACAACAGAGGAGGATAATGTTGCCCTCTTCATAAATCCGTTCGTATTTCCTGATGCCAAGCTCTGCCAATTACAGCAAAACCTTCAGCACGAAGTAATTGATGTGAAATGCAATTCTGCACTGAGATGTAAATTTTTGAGCTGCCTGCTTCACCTTCAGCTGATCATATGATTTCATTCTGGCGACTATTGCCTGTCGAACAATTTGAACACTTGCGTTCATTCCCCCAGAGATACATTTGTCGTTTTGGTTCGACTTACAGATGCGAAGCAGTCATTGTCCGCAATGACCCTTATAAAAAAAAACAAGCAACGTTCCAGACTCAAAGACAGTATTCTAGCTGCGCTTATGATATTGGGCACGAAAGATTTGTGCCAAGACATTGATAAACTGGCATCTGAACTTAAGTAAATGGTTATGAATAACAGTTACAATTGTAAATTAATTACATTAATAGCGATTTTTGAAATTGATTAAAAATTTATTGTTAAATGAAATTTTGATTGTAAACCAAAAAATGACCGCAGAGTAGTACTGACACTGTCTGCCTTTAAAGTTTTAGAATTTTGTAGGGAAACAAAACTCGCTTACACTCAGGAAATAAATGACCAGTAGACCCCGAGGTAGAAGAAGAAAAATTAGGCTTGTGGTTTGAGGATTTGTTAGTTAACATTTTAAAGCACCGGGCAGTGTCGGTGTATTCAATTTATCGTTCAAACGCAACAAACAGCTGGAAATGAGTTCTAACTTTTTTTATGATGATAAATAGTTTTAGTCGTCATCATCATCATCATCATCATCATCATCATCATCATCATCATCATCATCATCATCATCATCATCATCATCATCATCATCATCATCACGATGTTGTTAATGATAAGTGAGTGATATGGTCGTTGTCTAGGTTTTTAATGTTCCTTGCATGTCATTACAGAGTGTAAGTTGAGCTAGCTTCCTGTCTCTTAATCCAACTCACCCCTGCAGTGCACATTCACCAGTCATGAACCAAGATTGAGTTGGCGCACATAATCTTTTAATCCAGAAAGAACACGGACAAACGGAACATGTTTATACATCCAGAAATCAATATAATCCACAGAATATACACACTACAAACCACACGATGGGTCTAGCCTTCACTCACTATGCAACCCACTCTGGGTTCAGGCCTCCATTCAAACTCGGAGAAATACACAACACAGTTCTCCTCGACTACCGACCCGTCGGCGTCTAAACATCAACTGCCCCTGAAGTCCCTTGACTTCACATGAACCGAACCTCAGTCGGTCTCAGCTTCCACTGACTAGTCAAAGTTTTCCACTGTCTTTTAACCCTGCTGTGTAGCCCCTCCCTGGGCTCCCAACAACATTACACCCCAGCCTAAAACTGTCTTTCTCCCCATTCACCCTGGGGTCTTCCACTCACACCCGCCCCATTATTTCTCAGGGTTGATTGTTTTTCTCGTAGCCAGGTCACTCACCTTACTGTCAATGACCCAGGCATATGTCATTATCCCCCCCCCTTAAAAGAAAACATCGTTTTCAAATGTTGGGAGACTAATACTTATCAAATATGTGACCCAGACATATTGCCTGGGTAGTCGTAAGTATAAATTCAACTTACTCTAGCTACCACACTAAATAATACATCTGTCACACGTCGTTCTTGATGATAATATCAATGTTCTTGATGATCTTTGCGTGATATTGTCGTGTGATGGTCGTTGTCTAGGTAACGATGTTCATAGTGTGTCAATTGAGCTATCTAACTGACTCTTAATCCAACTCACCCCCGCAGTGCATATTCACCAGGCATTAAACAAGATTCAGTTGGCGCACATAATCCTTTATTACAGAAATAAGACGGACAAACGGAACATGTTTATACATCCAGAAACAATGTAATCCATAGAATATAAATATCCTCCTCACAATTTAACCAGCACACATCAATGCCTTCTCACGGCCTGCTTCATATCTCAAATTCACAAGACAGGTAATCCAGCTACTATCCACGGCTGGATCTCCCACAATACAACCCACACATTGGGTTGGAGCCGCTGCTCTAACTATGCAACCCACTCTGGGTTTAGGCCCTCAATCCCTATAGAACCCACTCTGGTTCAGGCCTGTCTTCACAACTCGGAGAACAACACAACCCCGTTGTACGTGGACTACCGACTCCTTCGGTATCTCAAACTCAACTCCCTGAAACGACCTGCCCCGCAGTCAGTCTCTTCTCTCACTGCCCTTCCAGTCTCCTGACTTCACACAACACACAACTGTCTTTCGCCCCATCCGCCTTAGGGGTTTTTCCCTCTACCCTCACTATTTTATTTCTCAGGACTGGCTGTTTTCTCATAGCCAGGTCAGTCACTTTCCTGTCTCCCACTCTCATCTCCATTCTTCCTCATGCCCGGTCACTCACCTCAATGTCAATGACCCAGGCTTATGTCAACATCAAATGCTCATAGTACACTCCCCTATTCCCCACACATCAATACATCCAACTTACTATCTTGTGTACCAATGCATGAACTAATACATCACATAATAATAATACATCATATCATAGGGAACATAATATCTGTGTACCTGCAAGTTTACTAACATCCTCAAGAAGACACAACCTATTTGTGTACCGACCCTATATCAGGTGGTTCTTTTCTTGCCTCAAACCTCCACCTGTGATTCCTATCGATGCTGTGTCTACCCTTCATATACCCATGCCTCATGTTTCCTATATCTTTAACACATCTGTTTGCTAACCCTGGTTCAGTGATGTCGTTAACACTCTTTTAAACTGCGTTAACATTGCTATCTGCAGTCACTGGAGTCTCTGTTTAGTCTGACCTCTTTATTAAATCCTGGCCAATATACCTGGCATCCTGTTCTATGCTGCTTCCGCCTTACTCCTATGTGCCCTGCACATGCCCTATCCTGAGCTGATCTAGTATCTCGGTCTCTATGTGTTAACGGTAATACTACTTGCCCACATGCAGTTCCGCCATCTGAAAACCTGCGAGTGAGACCATTTATCTTCCTTTCGAAGCACCATCTACCCCTCTTTGATTGTCTATGTCTCAATTTACTACATCCTTGGAACCATTTGTCGAGAGTAGTATCTTGTCTCTGGGATTCCCTACAGCTATATTTGAGATCCATTCTCCCCTGATCAGCTGTACTACCCTTTTTCTCACTCTCTATGTCTACTGCAAGTGCCTCTTCTACTTCAGCTATACTCTCTAATTTCGGTTTTCTTTTGGTACCTACCTCGTTACTGCTTACACTATGTTTTTGGTCCCAATAAGCTACTTCCTCTTCTGTACAATCTTTAACTCCTATAACATTTCCTATGATGAGATCAGCCACTGGTGCGTCCAGAACACACGCTGTCACTCTTCCTGTGATATATGGTGTTTTCACTGTTATCACGGCTAATGGGTAGAATTCTACTGTCCCATTAAATGTTATGGATCTAATTTTTTTTCCTATATATTTCCCCTGTATAATCCGAGGGATGCACTAAACTCTTTCTAACTCCGATGGACGTACATCCGGAATCTCTAATTGTTAACGCTGGCCTATCATTAATAAATCCATGGTGCATCTTCAGACTTCCTCCTTCATGCATTGCTGATCCTGCTTTCACTGTATGACCACATATTAAGACTGGCTGACCGTCTTTTTCAAAAAGAGGTTTGCACCCACCACAATCTTCATTGTTCAGCGTCTCAATTACTTGCGCTGCATTTTAGTGCTCTGTTTCTCTCATCCTACTTTGATGACTGACATGCCCCTTCCTTCCACATTTGAAACAGATTATCTCCTTCCTTGCGTAACTTGTTGGCTCACTTGATGGTTGTGCATCACACTGTGCTGCCTTGTGTCTCCATCTCCCACAATTCCAGCATCCGGCATAACTATTTGGACGTCTCTGGAAATTCCCCCTTTTGTATGGGTACCGTCCTGCTCTGCCAAAATGGTTGCCACGGAAACCATTATCTTGAGACTCGTGTTGTTCATACTTCTGTGCTGAATCCACACTTTTCGATCTTGGTCTAATAACTGGATTCTGGTCCTGTTTAGTGTAAGCTGCACAGACTATTTCCTCACTCATAAGTCTACCAATAGAACTGTTTGGATGTGCAGTCATATAGTTTTGCCCTAACTGTGACATTGTGTCTATGTCCTTTGGCTTACGTTCCTCAAAGAAAGCTACTAAGTTTGTATTGCATGCAGATACTACTTTGTCTCTTAACATTAAATCCACTAATTTATTATAATCTTTCCCTACTTCTGCAAGCTCCATCCATTTGTTAAATGTGTTCTTTACTGTGTTAACAAAATCTGTGAAATCTTGTTTGTCTCTGGTCCTAACTGTCTAAACTTTGTTCTATATCCATGCTCAGTTAGTTGGAACTTTGTAAGCAAACGTTTGGCGCAGAATAGTATAGTTGTTTCTTTCTTCCACAGGTAAATTAAACATTGTATCTAGGGCCTTATCCGTTAAATACTCGCCCAGTCTAATCGCATACTCGCCTTCTGGGATGCCTAACACTTTCACTGATGCTTCGAATCTCGACAAATAAGATTCCAAGTTGTCTCGGTCCGTAAAGTATGGCAATTTCAATCTTTGTGACGACTGCGAAGGTCTTCTGCTTTCCTCACTTTGACCCTTAGATGATAGTTCTAGTTTTCGAAGTGCAATTTCCACTTCTATCTTAATCTTCTCTTTCTCAATTTCCATTTTCATATGCGTCTCTCTCTCTCTCTCTCTCTCTCTCTCTCTCTCTCTCTCTCTCTCTCTCTCTCTCTCTCTCTACATGTAGACGCTTGGCTTCCATTTCAGCCAACTTTACTTTTGTCTCTTTCTCTTCCTGTAGACGCTTTGCCTCGCGTTCATTATGCCTCTCCTCTCTTTCCGTCTGTTTTTGTTCTTTTGCTTCTGCATACTCCTGTAACTCTTTACCCTTCAGGCCTAACCGTTCACCTGCTTCAATATATTCCATTAATGTCGGCATCTTGTAGTTGTGGACACGTTGCTGTCTGTCAGCCAACTATAAATATAAAGACTCTTCTGCTAGTCTTTGTGTGCCCTCCCTAAATACACCTCCACTCAGACTGTACGAAAATTCGTAGTACTAATAATGTCATCCTGTACTCACACAGTCACGCACTAGGTAGTGATGGGGGGGGGGGGGGGGATATTACCTATACTCCCTCGCATATATATCTGCAATAGCTGTAAAATAAAATTCTGGAAATATTGTTAAACATATATATATATATATATATATATATATATATATATATATATATATATATATATATATATATATATATATATATATATATATATATATATATATATATATATATATATATATACATATACAAACTGATGAATGATAACACTAAGTGATGACTATCAAACGCTAGACTCCCCCGGGAAGGTTAACCCGGTCAACAAATGCCCGCAGAAGTCGGGTGTGCCGGCCTAACGGCGCAAGAACGCAGCTCTGCTGTAAACAGGCACAACGCAACCACATCCACAAAATAAAACTTCGGATGAACGCAGAAGAAGAAGAAGAAACGCTAGACTCACAAGCTGAGTACACGAAGACGATGATCACAAAGAAATAATCAACAGAGCATCTACAAGCTTGTGTAAGACGACGACTGTCAGCAACACCCTTGCGACAGGCATACAAGGATTCCCTACTTTTTCACCACACGAAAGTGACAACTCGTATTGTTTGCAAAAGGATACATTTTATTTGGAGCTGATCGTACATGAGCTCCACGAGCGGAATACCACATCGGTATTAAACATCATAGTATTTTATGAAGATGTAATGAGGAGATGATGTTAATGATATTAACTACTGAAGCTAAGCTTAAGTCCTAACTATTGATACTGTCCTTTAACAACAAAGTATCCACAGCGGATATACAGTCTGTTCCCTACGCCGTCGAGTCTCTGTCTGACCCAAGCTCCCTGTGGCGTGTTCAGCCACGAGCAATTGGCTCTGCGTGCATCCGCTAGTTTGCGTGCTTGGAGTTCCAGCACGCTGGTCACTTGGTTATAGTAACCAGTATTACATGGTCACTTCTCGTGATGCGGGTTTCCCAGTCTCTTGGGTAACCCCAGCTCACGCACACTCATTGCCCTCCTTGTTGAAACGAGTGTGTCCCGTTGTAGAACTATTTATAGTGTTTGTGTCTCTTCTGTCTGGTTTCCTAGATCGCTATCTTCCTTAGCTCTATTTATAATCTCCTAAGCTCTGCGCTCTTACGTAGCTCTTTGACAGGCTCTCCTTCCTCCCCGTGTTGTGTTACAAACTTTTAAGTTGTGGGGGTAACACAAGTCATACTCTCAACAAAAATTGGATGTCTAATTTTGTCAAAGACTTCGTAAGTTCTATACTTCTCTTCTGGGGATAGGACAAGATCTCTCCTTTCCTCCGTCACACTGTTGTATTAGTTCACTTGGCTAATTGAGTAGCTCACCACACTAGTACAGTTGGCTATAGACTTCCATTATATTTCTGGGAATTGTGTGATCCGGATCCATGCCATAAGACCTGTCCTCCAATTGTCCAAAATTGACAACCCATACAAGTTGCCTCTGTTACGAGTACAACACATGAACAATGAATGTCCATGTTCCCATATAATATTTGCCCCAACTCGTATACATGCTATATGTGCTACTCTTCACCTTTTAGCTTCCGCTTGTGAAGAAATATTTAAGTGTTACACTAAGGTTTTCGAGATGTTATTGTGTCCCCTGTTTGAGTAGTTATCGTTCTTTGCAGAAAATGATGTATGCAACTTTATGTGTTAGTTTTCCTGGTTGGTTGCGTGTTTTCTATTAAACTAAAGTGTATTTAACTTACTAATATGTGTATGCGTTTATAATCTACGTGTATGTACTCTTTCGAGCGCCGTAAAGCGGTTTATTGTAGCCACAAACGAGTGTGTTATGCTGATTCATGACTACAGTCCCGTTTTAAGATGCTCAAAATATGTTTTCTATATCTATCACTAAAGTATGGCAACTACACAGATAAAAAATCTAACAACACATTGTTTACACAGATTGACACAGACAAGTTACAACAAGTCGTATTGTGCGGCGAAAAAAAATTACCGCTTACTTCTTTCACTCTCCTTATTTAATTCTTTCTCTCTCCCACACATCTTTCGTTCATCTTTCATTCAACAGTGATTTAAAAAAAAAATTGGTTCGTCATTAAAATATGGTTCAAGAAATAATAACTGAATGAACAATAAATATATACATTAAATAGTTGGCTGAATTTAAACAGGCATTCAAGCCAAATGACTGTGCTGTTTTTCTGCACTCGTCATATCTATATAAAAATATACATGTTTGCGAGGATTGTTTGTTACCAATCCTATGGTAATAACTGACATAACTAATCTATTGTAAGTTGGTGTACTGTTCTAAATTAACCTAAGGGAACTAATCTAACTAAATAATTAAATTTGGGAAAAGTGGGTTAGTTACCTTAAAGTATTATTAGTACATAGAATGATATAAATTACTAAATGATCGGGTTAATTTGTAAGTGATGGTTTAATTAACTAAATATCTAAATAAATATGTTTAAATGGTGATAAACTAAAGTAATGTTTCATAATTGAAAATATGATGTAGGTGTTAACTTAAACGAGTTCTTAACTAAATGTAGGTGAATTATAACTCTGAAATGACATAAATAAAGTTATATAGGTAATTCTACATTCATAATTCTATTATTACTACAAAAATATGAAGTTATACGCAACTGTTTATAAAAACATGTTATATACATATCACATTTAATTTCTAATTAACTAAACTAATTAATTACATCCAGGTGTGATGTCGGAGCAGTGTCCTTTGTAGACTGTCCTCGAAAATTAGAGTTCAACTAGACAAAGTCTGATTTACGCTCTCATCCTGGGTAATGTTCATATAAATAGTATCCTACCAATTTGTGTAGGTTCACATCTAACACTTCGATCCACTCAAGGGTTGTATAAGTGGTAGTGGTGTAGACAATTACTAATGGGTCTGTTCATGTCACTCATACTGGCACAGTTAATATTACACAGGTTTAGACGACTGGCGATGGTAACGCACTATAGTGTTCATAATCACCACATAGGGCACTAGGTAATTACAGTGTCAGTGTCTTTGGTGATATAAGGTCGCTCTCTTCTCGTATTTCAGGTATCTCAATGTGAGAAGGTCGGCTCAAAGTGTCAGCCAGAGAGTTCATGCTTCCCTTCAAATGCTTAATAGTGAAGGCATAATTTTGAAGTATCAAGGACCACCTGTAGATCCTGTTATTGCGATGGACCCCAGACTGCATGACAGTTAGCGGCGAATTATCGGTTTCAATAACAAACTCTGTACCCGCTAGGAATCTATGAAGTTTCCTGACACAATAGATCACGCTTAAAGCTTCCAATTCAGAGGCTGAGTATCTTGCTTCAGCCGGAGTGATTTTACGGCTTACATACATTATCGGGTGGAACATTCCTTCATAGAACTGGCCTAGGACGCCAGAAATGGAAATAGCACTTGCGTCTGTACGAAGGAAATAGGTAAGATCTTTGTTAGGCAAGCGCAAAATAGGTGGAACGCTAAACATACGTTTCAATTTTGATAAAGCACCAATTAACTGTGCATCTTGAACATTTAATTTTACAGATGCTTTCAAAATATTAGAAAAAACGCTGGTGATTTCAGCCAAATTGGGTATAAATTTGCTGTAATAATTAACAAGACCAAGCAAACTTCGGACCTGTTTCTTGGTCGTTGGCATAGTTAAATTGAGAATCTTGGTCACAATTCTCTCATCTGTTCTAAGCTGGCCTCTGCTGATCGTATGGCCTAGGAAGTCAATTTCTTCCATTCCCAACTCCACTTTGGTTGGTTTTACTGTAAGACCGAATAATCGCAATCTATCGAAGACATGTCGCAGTTTCTGTAAGTGTGATGTCCAGTCTGCGGTATGGATACAAATGTCATCAATATAAGTCGATGTATTAGTCACTCCGTGCAAAAGGTCCCTAGTGAGTCGAACAAAAGTGGCTGGGGCATTACGAAGACCGAAAGGAAGAAAACGCCACTCATACAGACCTAGAGGTGTTGAGAAAGCTGTTAATGGGATAGACAATGAATGCATCGGAACTTGCCAGTATCCCTTCGTAAGGTCAAGTTTAGAAAAGATACGTGATGTTGACATATCAAGGATAAGATCGTCACATGATGGGATAGGCTCTGCATCGACTTTGGTCACGTTATTTAACCGGCGATAATCGACGCAGAGGCGGATCGTCGAGTCCTTTTTCTTGACAAGGACGATAGGAAAAGAATATTCTGACTGTGATTTTTGAATTATTCCACTCGACTCAAGATTTAAAAGTTCCTTGTCGAGACTTTCCCTGTAATTTAATGGGATGGAATAAGGTCGGCATTTGATAGGGGTGTTATCAGTCAGAATAATAGAGTGTTCTATCCTGTCCGTCCTACCTGGGATGTCGGAAAAAATGTCCCTGTACTCCGTTACTAACTCTATGATTTGTCGTCGTTGCTCGTCTGTGAGTTTCGGTTCTAACCGTATGCTATCAATTGTCCCAGTCATGTCTACTGTCGGGACTGGTAATTCTATTCCATCGTCATCTGTCTGATTAAGTACTGTTGTTGTACTAGCTGTGTGTTCTGTTTCCTGGCTAGGTGTGTTTGCGCTGTCGTCGTCATCTGTCGCCCTACCTAGTGTAGTTGTGGTGTGTACGTCTGTCGTCCGATTGCTTGGTGTAGGTGCATTCTGTTCGTCTGTCATAAGTTCTTGTCGTGAGAAATAAGGCTTCAGCATGTTGATATGAAATATCTTTAATTTTCCCTTTATCGATATTTCATAATCGACATCTGATATCTTTCGTTCAACTTTGAATGGCCCTTGCCATGATGTTAGTAACAAGTTACGTTTATCTGGTAGTAAAAGCAGAACCTTTTGATTGGGTTCAAGGTGTAGGGTTTTGGCACCCTTATTTGCATAGTCGCGGTACATCTGGCCTTTTCTCTCCAAAGATGATTTGGCTATTACACACGCCTTCATAATTTTATCGCGTGTCTCTGTTACCATCTCATAAGGTGTTACTGAGGTTGGACTCTCTACTGAGCTAGTGACTAGCTGATGGTAGATTGCTAAGGGGTCCACGAGGGTTCGCCCCATAAACTAACTCGAAAGGTGAGAAACCCGTACTTGAGTGCGGAATTTCTCGATGGGCAAACAGCACAGCTGGTAATAGAGTGTCCCAATCAGATGGGTTCTCTGCTGTTACCTTTGCCAGCATGTGTTTTAGATCCCCGTTAATTTTTTCTATGATCCCGTTGCTGATAGGGTGGTAGGGGCTACTGAAATGCTGTTCTATTCCTAGCAATTTTGTTAGGGCTTGCATAGCAGCCGAAATAAACTGCGTTCCTCGGTCGGATAAAATGGTTCGAGGAAAGCCAAATCGACAAAATAGATGTAAAAATACATTTGCCACATCTTTGGAGGTAATGTATTTTAGTGGCACCGCTTCGATCCACCTTGTACAAAGATCCACGAGGGTTAGTATAAACCGGTTTCCTTTGTTCGACACCTGATTCAGGGGTCCAACAATATCCACCGCTACACTTTCGAATGGTCTAGAGGCCAATATTGAACGTTGAACCTCGGCTGTTACATGCTTTCCCTTTCTCACTAAATGTTGACAAATGGTACATGACCGACAGAAAAATTTAATATCGTTACAAAACTTAGGCCAATAGAAGTGTGACAAAATTCTGGCTCTTGTTTTGTCATAGGCCAAATGTCCAGCAAACGGTGAATCATGCGCAATCTTTAGCACATTTTGTCGGTGTTTTAAAGGTAACACCGTCTGCTGAATTTCATGGTTATTGGTGGTATAATAACGCATGAGAATTCCGTTGTGTATTTTAAAATACCAAGATGCATTTTTAGTTACTTTCGCTCGCTCACCTAACAATTTAAAATAAGGTGCGATAGTTTGATCGGTGCGTTGTGCCTCGATAAACTCTTGTCGAGTGGTATTGTTACTAGCACCGCTGGGTGGTAACAACTGTAACATTTCATTTTGTAGGTCAGTATAATGTGTTTGGGTATCTGACCTCGTTACAGCATTAGCCGTGTTTGTTTGTTTCCAGGCTAATATTTCGTCATCAGTACATTGTTTTAATGATGGCAAGCAACCCAAAATTAGGTCAGTACAGGGATTTTGCAAAATCGCGCACGTAAATGTGCCGGAAAGGAACGGGGTGTTTATGCGGACTTTTGCCAGCGGGTATTTCTCAATGTTTCCAGAGAAAGTGCGGCATTTAACAAACTCACCCGTATAATCTTCTGGCTTAACTAGCTCTCTTCTTACCCCAAGTAAAGTGCTGCCGCTATCAAGTAAACATTGGCATGGTTGTTCGTTGACCAGTGCATCGTGGAACTTTAGATTACCTCTGGAGGCTAAAGCTGAATTAGCATCTTCGTTGGAACATGGTACAACATGACCACATTTCAGTTTCCCATCCGCATGAAACTGGTGACACGTGTCACATTTATTAAAGTCTAACATATCAGTCACTACAGCCACACTCTCACACTCATTATATGGTAATACATTTTCGAGTTCAGAATCAACTACACTATCATCGTCAGATGATGTATCTATGAGCAAAGCATTGCTAGCCTTCATTCTTTGCCTGCCCAAACATTTAGAAGAATAATGGCCATAACTTGAACAGAAGAAGCATTTAACCGCACGTTTGTATGAGTTTCGTTTGTTTTCCTGCTTTTTCATCATCATTTCTAGATGAGCAGGGTATGATGGACTTTTATCACACATGGAGTACTGCGGATGAAATAATTTGCAGTATACACACTGTGGTGGCTTCTGATAAGGTTTGTCTTTCTTCTGATACTCTTTCTGGTTGTAAGACCTGCTTGGTACGTTCTTAACAAAAGCAGTAATCTCAGTATCATGTATTGATGTTTTAAATATGTCGCGGTTCGAAGAAAAATAAGCTGAGCCACGTTTTTCAAGTTGTTCAATAGATTCAATGTCTGCTTGTTGAAGGAACTTAGCAAAGGGAGTAGGAACTGTGGATATGACTTTATCCATCACCATTAAGTCCTGTAATTTATCAAAATTCTTCCCTACTTTTGCCGCCTTAAGCCATTTATTGAATATACTCTGAACGTTTGAAACATAGTCTAAGAACGTTTCAGTTGGCTTTGGTTTTATCTGTGAATACTGGATCTGATATCCAGGAGCATCGAGTAGAAAATGCTGCATAATCCTATCATGGATATACTGATAGTTACTTCTTAGTTCTGATGGTATCGACTCTATAACCTTTAATGGCTCCCCACTGAGATTTCTCATGTAGATCATCGCCCAATCTTCTAATGGTATTTTCTGACTTTTAAGCTGGAATTCTATATTTCAGTCCAAGCTGAGATTGAATCGCCTTGACTGAAGGGCTTGATGATCCCCTTATATTTAGAGAATTTATTTTGCTCTTCTTGACTCTTCTGTTTAGTAGAGGCTATCTGGATGTTTGAGTCAATTTCCATCTCTTTCATCTTTAACTTCGTTTGTGACTCTACCTCTATTTGCTTTTGTTTGGTGGCTTCTTCTAACTCCTTCATCTCTTTCTGATGCTGTCTTTCTACTGCTCTTTCATCTCTCTCTAGAGCAGCTTTTCTTTCTGTTTCTTCTCTGTATCTTTGTTCTGCCCATTTCTCTAATTTCTCTCCAGTATGGCCTAGTTCTTTGCCAGCCTGGATGCAGTCATTTAATGATGACATTATATGGCTTTATGTTATTTCACAACTGATATCAATATAATCTTTACAATATAATTTTATAGTTATTATGTGTTAGACATTTACAATCTTCACTGAAAAGAAGGTGCACGGTTAATGATGGTTATCAAAATTAGTGGAAAATATACTCATCTAATCTTCTGAAAAATACGGCACTCGGGATGTTCCACCGTTGTCTTTCGTACACACAACTGATAGACTTGCTTGTATAACTGATGTCTCTGTTTAATAGAGCATCAACACTTTAGAAAAATGCATGTGATATAAATACATGGTTGTTATCAATTTACACAATACAGTTTATGCGGTTGGTAACTTGCAAATGTGATATAAATAATGATGAATGATGTAAATGAATGAATGTTATGATAGTATAAATGATCGTCAATGAATTGTAGGATGATTCGTCAAATGAATGTCAATGTCGTCTTGTCTTCACTTTCTATCGTCTCTGACTGAGCTGCGCTATATGACTTTAGCTTAACCTCTAATTTATTTCTCTTGTGCAAAAGAATTTGCTTTTGCACAAGTACATACGTGAATGTGATGAATGTTGACATTATGACTGTATCACACGAAATGTTTCACAAATGGAGGTTAAATTTGTAATTTCGATACATGTTTGCAATTGCACACATCACAGTTTATATTTCATACATTTCATCAAAAGAATTTACACAACATATCACTAAATAACACTTTTGTAGAATTTCCGAAAAATGGTAGATTAAGCGTGCTTGAATGTGGTTCAAGCCCCACAAATGGTAATCAAATGGTAATCAAATGGTAATTAAATGTAACTAAATGGTAATTCAAGCTTCTACCTAAATGGTAATTGGTATCCTAAATGTTACTAAATGGTGGTTCAAGTATTTCTGACACCAAATGGTATCCTAATGAATTGAGATGGTTCAAGTACTTCTGACACCATATCCTAATTGGTAGGTTCAAGGCACTTCTGACACCAAATGGTATCCTAATTGGTAGGTTCAAGGCACTTCTGACACCAAATGGTATCCTGCCTGTCAGCAACTCACTTGCGACAGGCATACAAGGATTCCCTACTTTTTCACCACACGAAAGTGACAACTCGTATTGTTTGCAAAAGGATACATTTTATTTGGAGCTGATCGTACATGAGCTCCACGAGCGGAATACCACATCGGTATTAAACATCATAGTATGTTATGAAGATGTAATGAGGAGATGATGTTAATGATATTAACTACTGAAGCTAAGCTTAAGTCCTAACTATTGTAATAGACCAACATGATTTAACCAGTGATGAGAATAAAAGGCGATCTGAATTAGCGGCCTGTTCGAGGCCAAAGGGTTGTTTCAACAAATCCAGAAAATGTAACTGCACGTATTTACATCTGGTCGACGGATTGGGAACATTCGGTGGTGAGTGAGACGAGTCCCTGCATTGCTTTGACAGTTTGTCAACATTCGAATACAGATGGAACCCGTCGGATCCTGGTTGCAATCGGATGTCAGCCATCACAGGTCGGGCAGAGTTAGCAGCTGCAGATGTGTAGGGGAAGTGGGTGAGCTGAATCATACATCGCTTTGACAGTTTATAAACAGGTCGGATTGAAAGCGGAAGTACTCAGCTCGGAAGAAAACAGTCCGTCTGTCAATTGGAGTTTCCGGACATCACGTAGATTGGCAGCTTGTTATGGAAAACCCGTTGTTGTATCCATACGGTAACTCGCTAGTTGGTTTTGGGAGTCAAAACAAGTGATGACAACTCTTACAGTGACTAGGCCAGGGAAAATAGATTCTTGACAATGGATGATATGTCCAAATAACACCTGTGTGGACAGGAAGAATACCGTCACGTGACCAATTTTAGGTTTTGCCATAAACCATGATTGGAGAGGGGAGTTGAACTAAAACCCGTTGATTGAGGCGGACGTGCTTCGGCACTGCGGTTCTGATTGGAAAATGTCTACCGTGTGCGAACTGAGTTAATTTAATTTTACACGTGCCTGTCATGGCAAGAGTGGATTTAATTTGATCTAACTGCGGTGTTGCCTAAGGTAGAACCTATTATAATTAGTTCTAATTAATATAGGCTGTAGCCTTGTTAAAACTAAAGTGTGATGATTAGCACTGTTAGTGGAAAACTAGCTAGAGTAGGGAAGTGATACTTGGCTCTGTTAGTTGAAAATAGATTAGTGAAGTGTTGATAAGCTTTACTAGTTGAGAATTGAGAAATGAGGGATAATTGGAATATTCCAGTAGGTGTCCCTGGTGGGCGGGGTTCCGCATTCTGTTTGTTGATTTGTTTTTCTTGTCTTGGCCTGATGATAACCAATGGGTTGAGTCATCTGCCCCTGACAGAGTAGGTTCACTGTATTTTCTGAGCGAGGCCGATGGCCACGATCATCTAATAGAGATCAGTGACGGGGAGGATATCACCAGTTGTATGATTTATTTTACAAGTTCCCTCTGGTTGGAATGAAGAACACGGAACCAAGGAAAAATCCGATCCCGGATAAAGTTTGGCGCAGGAAGATTCGCCAGCAACTTTATCAAAGAGCTTATGCTAGAGGAAGATGATCAACATTGCTCAGTGGAGCTGAATGATATATATATTCCACAGGATAACTACCGAATGAGTTTTAGGTCATACCAGTTTTAACACACCAGTAGTGATGGATATTCAGTTCACTTATGACTAGAACAAAAATAAAGGACTCTATTGGAGTATAGACAATAACTGTTTAATAGTGAGAACTATAGAACATTTAGCAAGAGACAAAATGTCCTGTTCATAGGACAGTGTTCCATGTTTGTTTCACTGCGCCAGAATTATGAAGCCTGAGTTTCTATAAACTATTAGGAACAGTTGTGTTAGGAACAATAATAGTATTTTTTACGGATTATATTTACATGGGATTCCGATCTCATGGTCATCAGAGCTCCTGGAGGAGGACATGTCTGGAGAGAAGGATACGACTTCGGTGAGATCTATTGTACTGACTCGTGTGATGTCGTGTAATCCTTGCCATGATGAGTGAACTCTGATCCTGAACTTTGAAGGCTGACATATACATTTACATTAGAATACACGACACACATTTTCTTCGCATACACGTCTCATATACGTTACACTTTTCTTTTAATAAATTAATCTTTATTAATTTTTTGGAAGCAAGAGTTGTTGAGTATGTTGCGTTGGAGAAGTATGAGAGGGGGCATAGTACGACAGTGAGAGAGTGATAGGAAAAGGTGTCCATGGGCTGATGGAGTGTGTTGGACGGAAGCTGGTGGATTCTCCAGGATATTGATAGGGAAAAAATATTATAATATGGGTGTTGACTCTCCTCACTCCAGGGACGACACTTTAAAGGAGGACACGACAATACTGTCCTTTAACAACAAAGTATCCACAGCGGATATACAGTCTGTTCCCTACGCCGTCGAGTCTCTGTCTGCCCAAGCTCCCTGTGGCGTGTTCAGCCACGAGCAATTGGCGCTGCATGCATCCGCTAGTTTGCGTGCTTGGAGTTCTAGCACGCTGGTCACTTGGTTATAGTAACCAGTACTACATGGTCACTTCTCGTGATGCGGGTTTCCCAGTCTCTTGAGTAACCCCAGCTCACGCACACTCATTGCCCTCCTTGTTGACACGAGTGTGTCCCGTTGTAGAACTATTTATAGTGTTTGTGTCTCTTCTGTCTGGTTTCCTAGATCGCTATCTTCCTTAGCTCTATTTATAATCTTCTAAGCTCTGCGTTCTTACGTAGCTCTTTGACAACGACCACTGTGCGCGTAATATATAATAAACTGACACAGACCACTAGACAGTAGACACGACGAAAGATCACAATTATAACATATATCCGAACACAGCAAATATCATATGTAAATATTATGAAAAGAAAAAGAGAGAGAGAGAAAAAAAAATATAGCATCAATATATACACAAATTTGACGTCAGACAACTCGGCTCTAGATATTGGTTAGGACTCCAATGCCACTGCACGACACGCTAACTCATTAGCGATTTCCCTACAAAAATATAGTAAGCACCAGAAAGAACCACGTTTTGCAAGGCCTATCCTGATGTAGATAGAGATCGCAAAAAGTGTCTATCCAACAACTACATGTAATAAAATATCCATATATACATAAGTAGACAAACGATAACGACAGTTAAAACGGTGAGAGCAAACAAATGTCCTGATGGTTGGCCGATAAATATGTACTTATTAATCCGTCGCCAAAAGTTCTTATTTTGCTGTTAATAGTTTTTCACAATAGGCTGAAGATGTCTACGACGCTAGTTTCCAAAGCGACTTATTGTTATGTTGAGTGGTTACTGAATTCACGTGGTGATCACAAGTTCCAACTGTCGACAAAATTGAAGATGATAGTGAGTATCCCAAAATGTTCTGTCTCGACACAGTCCGTAACGTTATTGTACTTTCATCTGGACGTGGTGACACCAAAGTAATAATCCAAACGTCTTTCTACCTTCGTTGCCGAGATGGTCCGTAGTTGTATCAATTATGTGATAGATTTACGTTTAAAGAAAAAGTTCAACACAAAAAATTGGCAGCATATGTCCAGCTCTTTAACATTGTACCGTCAGTTCTTTTTGGCAACTGTATGCACCCTTGTTTGCGGTGATGACACTTCGTTGTAAAATGTTTGCTCATAACAGATTAATGGTCACAAAGGGATTCACAGAGACGAACATAAAGTCTGGTTTTCGTTCACAAACACCTTGTTTATCCAGTTCTCCTCTGGAAAATTTTGGTAAATTTCCACCGTATCGGCCTTGACATTGCCGGACACCTCAAGTCAGTACCTCAGTACTCTTTGTCACAATAATACACACTTTACACCGTTAACCCGCCCCAACTCTGGCTGCGGTGGGGTACTGTTACTACCCCCTTCGGTCACCTGTCCTCATAAACAGCGCTGACCCGATTTGTCCGTGGAAACTCACAATTTCCACCGTCCTCCCCCGTCGTGTTAGCTGTGGTGAAATTCTTCACTTGTCGACCCGCGACCAACACAGTGCGTTGCCTCAGCACACACACACAAAATGTATCACCACACACAGGACTTCGCGACGAAATTGCTCACTGTCTTAAATCCTTTCCTCGTCACACACACACACACCTGTCAGGGTATCATCCAGCCAGTATCATGGCGCCGACTTTTCTGTGCCTTGTCTGCTGGCGCTGTTTGTGACTAATCACTAGTCCGTCACCGTAACTCTCCCTGCGCGTGTCTTCTTAACGCGCGCTGACAGTTTTCCCGATGTGCCGTCTTACACACACACGCACGATATTCTCACCACCTTCTGGATTAATCCTGGTTTTCCGTTAACTGTATGCTAGCAAATTTACCTGTAATGACCTTCTCGTGAACTATGTGCTAGCCAGTTCCCGCACGGAGAAAACACAGCTCCGCTGTCCACCTCTCTCTCTCTCTCTCTCTCTCTCTCTCTCTCTCTCTCTCTCTCTCTCTCTCTCTCTCTCTCTCTCTCTCTCTCTCTCTGAGTGAGAAATGTTATTTTTATCTGGTTTCTTGATCGGAGGAGCTCTCAGATAACATCAATATTGCCCGGTGTTCCTTGACCGAATGTAGCTGTCAGAAAATCTTTACTAAGCGACGAGCTCCCAGTTAATATCACGATGTTGTTAATGATAAGTGCGTGATATGGTCGTTGTCTAGGTTTTTAATGTTCCTTGCATGTCATTACAGAGTGTAAGTTGAGCTAGCTTCCTGTCTCTTAATCCAACTCACCCCTGCAGTGCACATTCACCAGTCATGAACCAAGATTGAGTTGGCGCACATAATCTTTTAATCCAGAAAGAACACGGACAAACGGAACATGTTTATACATCCAGAAATCAATATAATCCACAGAATATACACACTACAAACCACAACGATGGGTCTAGCCTTCACTCACTATGCAACCCACTCTGGGTTCAGGCCTCCATTCAAACTCGGAGAAATACACAACACAGTTCTCCTCGACTACCGACCCGACGGCGTCTAAACATCAACTGCCCCTAAAGTCCCTTGACTTCACATGAACCGAACCTCAGTCGGTCTCAGCTTCCACTGACTAGTCAAAGTTTTCCACTGTCTTTTAACCCTGCTGTGTAGCCCCTCCCTGGGCTCCCAACAACATTACACCCCAGCCTAAAACTGTCTTTCTCCCCATTCACCCTGGGGTCTTCCACTCACACCCGCCCCATTATTTCTCAGGGTTGATTGTTTTTCTCGTAGCCAGGTCACTCACCTTACTGTCAATGACCCAGGCATATGTCAACCATCATCTTCCACTTCTGCCGTCAAGCGCCGTAAGGAGATTTAATTTGCGCTCCATCGCCCAGTGGGCGGCACTGGATACTGACTGGTACTGGTAGTAAGTTAGTTAACAATAGGCAAAGAACGAACCTGTTCGTACACTGCAACGACTGTTAAATTAATGACACCGCCACGAGAATCTGTCAGAACATTCCAACCACGAAACTAATGACATCGGACGTTGGCAACGTGAACGTTCTACTGTGTTTCGTATCAATCTGCGTGTAGCAAGCCATTGCAGCCACTGTAGTTTATTGTTCATTAATGTATATAAGTCACCAGGTCTGACACCTACAGCTGCCAGTTGATCCATTGGAAGAACATTATTGCTGATCTGTGTCGGAGCTGATGGTCTGCCTGCCATAATAATATTTCTTTCTGGGAGAGTTTATTCCCAATCAAATTGCGAATAAACGAAGTCTCTATTCGCAATCAAGAGTAGATATAACCAAGCTGTGAGAAATCCTTAAACAATATGGAGTGATTGATTGATTGATTGATTGATTTAGGAATTGACATCACAGCATTCGGGACATTCCCTTAAGCGCTTCGTCCCCATCCTCAGCAGCCAGCGAAGAGTTCCAACACCAATATGGAGTGAGTACACATCTAACAAACCAATGTAGAAGCTTATACAATTAAGCAGCCATGTGCGGGGAAAGCCAAAGTCTGCCATTGCCTGAAGTCTGAGTGGGTTTACCTGATGGTGAGGGATAATGGTAATAGGAAAAATAATCCACATGCAAATATCAGTCCAGTGCACTCTCCAGTAGTGGCAGCTATTAGTAGTAGCACGTATATTGGCTACAGCTTGCGTTTAAAAGCAAACGAACAAACAACAACAACAAATTCAGATATCCAATAAACCTATCATGATATATTTGATATATCCGTGTCGATCAATATGTTTCAATGAATTAATCCTGACACTGTGATTCTATGGCTTGGTTTGGCAAATCAACAGAATATGTTTTTTTTTTTTTAAATTCCCGCGCATGTTTACGTTCAGTACTTTTCCATTTCTTTCTGAACCACCGGCACTCAACCTTTGTATAAAAACCAACGCAAGGCGGTCTGCTTCCAAATCGCCCGAACACGGTATGCAGTATTACGAAGTGCATTCATAACCACTTCACTACAGACCCGGCGACTATTCATGTTTGTTTCAGAAGTTACAGTTAGTTGGATGTCTTTTACAGGACATCAGCAATCAAGCACGGCATTTATTCCAGAATTTGGTGTTGCTGTTGCCTTCCACTTATGCCGTTAGGTGTCGTGGATGTAGCGAAACGCCAGTGGCCCATGTCCTTATGTATTCTGTTATTCTTGGTAAACAGGGGGAACCGGCTTTCGGAAGCTCTCAGTTCTTTATTTGCTCAATTCTCCATGAAAGATGGTTCTTTGGGTTATCTTCATACCACAATCTGTACATGGAGCGAGTATATATTTGTCTTTCCTTTCGGGTAGTCCCGAAGGCGCGCCTTGCGTCAAATGTGTACTGGTGCAGCGGCTGGTCAATTGATGGCCGGGCAAACAAGTACCGTTTGCAAGTTGCAACTTGTCAAAGTTAATTAAAGATAACGACAGAAGTGCAACAGACTACTGAGACAATTAAAAGGTCTCCTACTGGTGGTGGAGAAAGGTAACCGTAGGCTGTAATAAAGTTGGTACTTATAAATCTCTATTGTTGTAACGACGGAGAGGATATGGCAAAACAGCAGTCTTGCCATGTTGGTAGGGGGTGACCGTTAGCCGATTTGGCTGCGCGTCTTGTTCTTGGCATAGCCGGGGAAGTGAAACGGAACAATATATCTCCCCAGAGGATTTCATTTGTTCTTGGCGTCAGATGAGCTGTTGCTATCTTTCTGTCTACGGCTTGAATTGGGCATCTGGTCATCTTTCTGTGGAATATCATCATTGGATAGCTATACCAATCTATGATCTATCTTCTTGAGCCAGAGAAGGCTATTCTCGGGACTATCTCTTTCGTCTGTTACTAGATAGGATGATGTAGGGAAGATAATGGACTTCTCTATCTCATTGAGAGAACCTGCATTCCTCTAAATCTATGTGTTCTGTGAGGTACTACCGGTACCTTGCGGCGACAGCTCAGACGAGAGCAGAGCCGGGAGGGGGTGGTATCTTCTTTCCTAGTCTTGCGGGAATGGGGAACTACACTGCGTGCCATACAACCCCAATACTATACTATTAGTTAAGGGGGAGAAACACAAAGCTTACTCGGCGCACCACACCACAAGATCTTGCGGGTGAGAAAGGCATGATTTGCAAGTGAGAGGGAAGCATGGAAATGATTGTGCCAAATCATAATAAAGGCTTGGTATGAATGTGGAGAGTGTGTCGTGTGGGCAAAAAGACAACAGGACTTCGTCCAGCTGGAGGTCTCCTCAAGCCCGGACGTGGTCAATCCAGGGGCCACCTGACAGGTCAGGCCCAGTCATTCAGGTATTAATTATAGTGTATTTGTGTGATACATGAGTCAGCCCAGTCGCTCAGGTTTTGTTTGTCATCTCCAGGGTCCTCTTCTATGAGAAGTGAATATGTCTTCTAACGGACATTATCACCAGTGCTTCTAGGCTAACGCCAATATGTCCGACGAGGCCAACTCAGGGTTTGGTGCGTTTAACTCCGAAACAGAGGCAAGGTCCAGGTCGTGAGGCAAGGACATTTTGCATGACTGGTGCATTGCCGGTTTTTTTTCAACAACATACGCCTGAGAGCAGTTGTTGTCTGGAGGGAGCCTAAGAGTGATTTTCTTGCATACTCATTTTACACCAGACATTAAAAGGCACCCATCCATTATCCCTCCACGAACACCTCACCGTATCTGCAACCGTAAAGCTTTTCATAGGTCAGTGAAGATCTGGTGCCGAATTAATTCATGTGGCAATGAACAGAAGTCCTCAACACACCAGTCGCTTGGATTCTACAAAAGCCTGTGGAATCTACAACCAGTTGCTGGAGAAGGAAGGAGATTCTGACATCTTTGGTGAGATATATCTGGACAGATCAGACAGTATCTGAAGCTGGATCTGTGACTGTGGTGACTGGAGGCTCTGTGTCAAAACTTTACCAGTGTAGTGTCTGTGTAGATCTATCTGTTTATATGCCTTTATGTGTTCCTGTGCTGTTCTTGATTAGGTTAATAAAATTACTTCCAAGTTGTTCTGACGACTGCCATGTTATTTATGTGTCAGCCAGAAGAACACTGCAGGAAATAGGTCCCTAGGTCGAAAGGAAGCGTGACAGTGAGTCCAGGGAAAACGGAGGAGGGTTGGCAGGTAAAGACCTATTCCAGCCAGGGCTATAGAAGATTAATTAAACATTGTGACCGGGCTATTTGGGACCCTCCACGTAGCTTGTTACAATTTCTGGGGGCACGTCGCGGGATATTTGAAATCCTGGTGGAGTTCTGGCTGATTTAGTGATAGGGGACAGATATCCTTGTTTTCTATCAATAGGTTCTGCCTACCGTGCCTGGCTATTGTCTGTACTCTTCCTGACACAGACTGACCGACATACGACGTGTTGTGGTCGTGTAATGTAACTTGTTGGGTAATTGTGAGAAAAATTTTATTGGACAATTACCTCGTCCCTTGCCCTCTGAGTTTAAGATGGCATCAGCTGGGTTTAAGGTCGCTGACGTACAGGCTACAGGGCGTGAAATGGGTTATGATGGAGCGGAGTTACAGAAATATGTGCAGGAGGTGGAAAGAGACTACAGACAGGCTGTGCGCGAAGCCAAGAGGATTGAGGCGGAGGCTGAGGCTAGGAAGATGGAGGCCGAGCAGGCAGTCAGAGACCATGAGTTCCGTATGAGAGAGCTGGAGCTGAAAGCTCAAACTGCCAAGGAAAGAGACGGTGCAGTGGGAGACACAGTTCTCCCTGACTCAACACTTCTGGTGGCGGTCCATACCAGGCAATGAAGTTCCCATTGCTCCCGTTCGATGAACACAAAGATAAGATCGACCAGTATCTTCACAGATTTCGGTCGATGGCTTTGGCTATGGGATTGGAACGAGGGAAATGGAACTTGAAACTCTCACAGGGCCTGAGGGGGACCGCGTACGAGGTCTATTCTAGGTTGCCACCTGGTGTGGAGAATGACTATGAAGCTCTGGAGAAAGCACTATTGAAAAGGTTCCAGATGACAGCTCATACTTATCGACAACAGTTCAGAAAGTCGAAGAGAGAGCCAGGAGAGATGTTCGCAGCCTACAGTGTCAGACTGAAGTCTTACCTTTTGAAGTGGATGTCATTAGCTGGATTTGCTAACGACTATGAAAGTTTGGAAGAATTGGTGGTCGTGGACCAAATGAAGAGAATGATGCCTAAGCCATTGCAAACCTTCTTGCTTGAAAATGGGGCAGAAAGGTTAGACCTAGTCAACACGTTGGCGGAAAGGTATGTGCTAGCTCATGGGGATAATGGGGAATTGTCACAACCCAATCCCCGACCACCAGACACATGGTCTGGAAAGAAGAAGAACCCTAAAACAGCTCACACTAAGAAGGAGGATCCTTTCGATAAAGTTCCTAGTAAGAAACCCTCTGGTAAGAGTCCACCTGGATCTCCTAAAAGAAAGTGGAGTGAAAAGTGGTGCGCCTATTGCAAATCTCCCACACACAATACGGTTGATTGCCGGCGTAAACAGAAAGACTCTCACTATGCTGCTTGTCTTGTAGAAACCGGGGAAGGGTCTCACAAGGAGGTAGAAGGGAGGGATCTTGGGAACAAAGATTTAGAAAAACCACCAGTAGTAGAAACGGTACTTGTGAACGGTCAACCAGTTGAGTGTCTCTACGACACCGGTCTGCAGTTTGAGGCTGTAATTTCATCACACTTAGTGAGTCCAGAGCAGCTAACCGGAGAATCTATTGAGATTCAAACGGCGACAAAGAGTGCGGTAGCGATGTCTCTTCCAATTGCGAAGGTGGACATCAAATCAAAATATGTTACCGGCACTATACAGGCAGCCGTTCTGCTAGATCCAATCTTCCCAATGATCTTGGGTTGTCGCTACGTCTTTCTAGGGATTCCAACCGAACCCATGTACGTAGGAGCGATGCAAACCAGATCTCAATCGGAGGATGAGCAGACGCCGGCCTTGATCGTGAATCCCTTGCCTGGGGAGTTACGAGCTGCTCAAAGCCAGGATGCTACTTTGCAACCTTGCTTCAACCAGTTGCCAAAAAGTTCTGACCCACCAAGACGGGGTCAGTATTATATGAAGAATCGGTTACTGTACCGGAGAGCCGGAGTGGAGGATCGCCAGCATGGACAGCTGGTAGTTCCTAAGGCTTATCGGGAACAGCTTCTTCATATGGGACACACCATTTCTTTCAGTGGACATATGGGTGTCGGGGCAACTCTCCAGCGCATTTCCTGCCATTACTACTGGCCAGGGATGACTGGAGACGTGCGTAGGTACGTCATGTCGTGCCCAGAGTGCCAGCGAGTGGCACCAAAACACTGGACAGCTCCGGTAGTCCTGGGAGACATGCCTATTATGAACTCTCCTTTCGAGAGAGTGGCCATCGATCTTGTTGGTCCTCTTCCTAGGACTAGGAAGAGGAATAAGTACATTCTCACGATGGTGGATTGCTGTTCCATGTGGGGTGAGGCGATACCTTTGGCCACAATCGACTCTAAGCGAGTGGCTGATGCACTGATGGAGACCTTTACTAGGTTGGGGTTTCCCAACCAGATCCTAACGGACAATGGGTCTCAGTTCTGTGGTAAGCTGATGGAAGAAGTCTTTCGTATCTTCCAGACTAACCACATTCATACCAGCCCGTATCACCCTCAGTCTAATGGGCAAGTAGAGAGGTTTAATGGTACCTTGATGACCATGCTTCGGAAGCTGGCACAAGAGAAACCAGACAGATGGGATGAGTATATCTCGGCCGCCTTGTTCGCCTATCGGGAGGTTCCCCATGGGTCGACCGGGTTGCCACCAGCCACTCTACTATTCGGGAGGCCAATCAAGGGTCCCTTAGAAGCCTTATTGAGATGTTGGACAGAGGAGGAAACTTCTGAAGAAGCTGTATCCTCTTATAAATACGTCGAAGAGTTAAAGAAAAAACTCCAGACGGGTTGGGCTTTGGCAGCTCAGAATCTGAGGGCGGCCAGGAAGAGACACGCGGCCTACTACAATAGAAGGACGAAAGATAGGTCTCTTAAGGTGGGGGATCGGGTTCTGTTGTTACTTCCAGTAGGTTCCAATAAACTCGAGATTGGTTGGCAGGGGCCTTTCCCGGTGGAAAGGGTTGTGTCCCGCACCAACTATGCCATCCGGATCAGGGGGAAATCCAAAATCTTCCACATTAACCTTCTCAAAAAGTTTGAAGAACGATCTGATGGTACTTCTCTCCCACTCATGACTATGGCGGTCGCGATGGAAACTGAATCGGGGCGAAGACGCGGATCGGGGTTATCCATTACACCCTGGGGAAACCTATAGGGATGTACATATAAATCCTGATCTGTCGGCTGAAGAAAACAGACCGTGTCATCCGGTTGTTAGAGTCCCATCAGCAAATTCTTACCGATCGGCCAGGGCGGACAGGGTTGGTCGAGTTTGATATGACTCTGACTACCCAAGACCCAGTTCGCCAGAAAATATATCCAGTACCCTTTTCGAAAGAGAAGGCCCTGGAAACTGAAATCCAGAAGCTTCTGGACGATGACATCATCACTCCTTCGACTTCTCCTTATAATGCCGGGGTTGTCTTGTTGAGGAAGCCAAGCGGGGAGCACCGCTTATGTATTGATTACAGGCATTTAAACAGTTGTACGACATTCCAAGTTGAGCCGTTACCAAACACAAATCAACTGTTTGCCAGATTAAATAGGGCAAAGTACTTCTCAAAAATTGATTTAAGCCGGGGATATTATCAGATCCCTGTGAAACCTGAGGTTCGGCCAATGCTCGCTTTCAGTACTCCGAGCGGCCATTACGAATTTAAGGTGATGCCTTTTGGGCTGAGCAATGCGCCCAGTGTGTTCACACGCATGATGAGAAAGTTATTAGACCCTTTAAGGGATCCTTCTGTTGTCTCGTTTATGGATGATATTCTCATCGCGTCTGACAATATGAAAGATCACCTGAAATCCTTGGAAAAGATCTTCATAAGATTGAAAGAGGAGGGGTTAACCGCCCGTCCAGCCAAATGCATGATTGGCTATCAATCCTTGGAATTTCTGGGACACACTATTACCCCAGGGGGACTGGTACCGGAAGAAAAGAATATTGAGAAGGTCCGTCTCGCACCCCGTCCTAAATCCAAAAAAGATGTTAGGTCTTTCTTGTCTTTGTGTGGGTTTTACCAGAAATTCATTCCGAAGTTCAACGAAATTGCGGCGCCGTTAACTGAGACCCTGAAGAAAGGATCACCAGATCTTATAGTCTGGACCCCGAGCTGTGAAGAAGCTTATGAGAAGCTGAAACAGGCTTTGGTGGATAGGCCAGTCCTGCAACTCCCAAATTTGGAGAAAACGTTTGTTCTGAGAACCGACGCGAGTAACATAGGGATTGGAGCAACTCTGTTGCAGGAAGGGCGAGATAATCCTTCGGTGCTGTGTCCGGTGGCATATGCCAGTCGAAAACTGTTACCCGCCGAACGGAATTACTCCACCGTCGAACGGGAATGTCTAGCTCTAGTGTGGGCGGTACAGAAATTTCAACCTTATCTGTATGGAGTCCATTTCAAAGTGCAATCCGACCATCAACCTCTGACGTTCTTGGCAACTTCTAAGAAACTGAACGCGAGGTTAATGAGATGGTCATTGCTCCTACAACCGTATCAGTTCACGGTCGAATACATCCCCGGAAGGGAGAATGTGGGAGCAGATTTCCTATCACGGCATCCTATGGTTGAATGTGAGGGTAGGGTCATTCGAACAGAACCACTGACAGTAGAAAGTTCGTAGGGTTCGACTTTCTTAAGAGGGGGCCTATGTAGCGAAACGCCAGTGGCCCATGTCCTTATGTATTCTGTTATTCTTGGTAAACAGGGGGAACCGGCTTTCGGAAGCTCTCAGTTCTTTATTTGCTCAATTCTCCATGAAAGATGGTTCTTTGGGTTATCTTCATACCACAATCTGTACATGGAGCGAGTATATATTTGTCTTTCCTTTCGGGTAGTCCCGAAGGCGCGCCTTGCGTCAAATGTGTACTGGTGCAGCGGCTGGTCAATTGATGGCCGGGCAAACAAGTACCGTTTGCAAGTTGCAACTTGTCAAAGTTAATTAAAGATAACGACAGAAGTGCAACAGACTACTGAGACAATTAAAAGGTCTCCTACTGGTGGTGGAGAAAGGTAACCGTAGGCTGTAATAAAGTTGGTACTTATAAATCTCTATTGTTGTAACGACGGAGAGGATATGGCAAAACAGCAGTCTTGCCATGTTGGTGGGGGGGTGACCGTTAGCCGATTTGGCTGCGCGTCTTGTTCTTGGCATAGCCGGGGAAGTGAAACGGAACAATATATCTCCCCAGAGGATTTCATTTGTTCTTGGCGTCAGATGAGCTGTTGCTATCTTTCTGTCTACGGCTTGAATTGGGCATCTGGTCATCTTTCTGTGGAATATCATCATTGGATAGCTATTACCAATCTATGATCTATCTTCTTGAGCCAGAGAAGGCTATTCTCGGGACTATCTCTTTCGTCTGTTACTAGATAGGATGATGTAGGGAAGATAATGGACTTCTCTATCTCATTGAGAGAACCTGCATTCCTCTAAATCTATGTGTTCTGTGAGGTACTACCGGTACCTTGCGGCGACAGCTCAGACGAGAGCAGAGCCGGGAGGGGGTGGTATCTTCTTTCCTAGTCTTGCGGGGAATGGGGAACTACACTGCGTGCCATACAACCCCAATACTATACTATTAGTTAAGGGGGAGAAACACAAAGCTTACTCGGCGCACCACACCACAAGATCTTGCGGGTGAGAAAGGCATGATTTGCAAGTGAGAGGGAAGCATGGAAATGATTGTGCCAAATCATAATAAAGGCTTGGTATGAATGTGGAGAGTGTGTCGTGTGGGCAAAAAGACAACAGGACTTCGTCCAGCTGGAGGTCTCCTCAAGCCCGGACGTGGTCAATCCAGGGGCCACCTGACAGGTCAGGCCCAGTCATTCAGGTATTAATTATAGTGTATTTGTGTGATACATGAGTCAGCCCAGTCGCTCAGGTTTTGTTTGTCATCTCCAGGGTCCTCTTCTATGAGAAGTGAATATGTCTTCTAACGGACATTATCACCAGTGCTTCTAGGCTAACGCCAATATGTCCGACGAGGCCAACTCAGGGTTTGGTGCGTTTAACTCCGAAACAGAGGCAAGGTCCAGGTCGTGAGGCAAGGACATTTTGCATGACTGGTGCATTGCCGGTTTTTTTCAACAACATACGCCTGAGAGCAGTTGTTGTCTGGAGGGAGCCTAAGAGTGATTTTCTTGCATACTCATTTTACACCAGACATTAAAAGGCACCCATCCATTATCCCTCCACGAACACCTCACCGTATCTGCAACCGTAAAGCTTTTCATAGGTCAGTGAAGATCTGGTGCCGAATTAATTCATGTGGCAATGAACAGAAGTCCTCAACACACCAGTCGCTTGGATTCTACAAAAGCCTGTGGAATCTACAACCAGTTGCTGGAGAAGGAAGGAGATTCTGACATCTTTGGTGAGATATATCTGGACAGATCAGACAGTATCTGAAGCTGGATCTGTGACTGTGGTGACTGGAGGCTCTGTGTCAAAACTTTACCAGTGTAGTGTCTGTGTAGATCTATCTGTTTATATGCCTTTATGTGTTCCTGTGCTGTTCTTGATTAGGTTAATAAAATTACTTCCAAGTTGTTCTGACGACTGCCATGTTATTTATGTGTCAGCCAGAAGAACACTGCAGGAAATAGGTCCCTAGGTCGAAAGGAAGCGTGACAGTGAGTCCAGGGAAAACGGAGGAGGGTTGGCAGGTAAAGACCTATTCCAGCCAGGGCTATAGAAGATTAATTAAACATTGTGACCGGGCTATTTGGGACCCTCCACGTAGCTTGTTACAGTGGAGAAGGTTAATTGAAGCTCCAGCGCCTTTCCTCCAGTTTTCTACCGGTTTGCTAGACCCGTCATAGGTTCCTTCTTACCTAATATAAGACCGCAACGGCTTACTTTAATAAATAATTAACATCAGTTACCAGTAAGTATCTGGAAATTGAAAAATTTTTGCCGGTGGGGAATCGAACCGCGGTCTCCTGCATCACAGATGGAGACACTTATCTCTTTGCTACTGAGGACACGATGAAAATTTAACAAAAATGTATAATATAATCAAACGATGACGTACGTATGTCACGTGACTAGCTTTTGACCCAATGAGCCTGTAAGGGAGACTGTTTATACCTAACAGTAATCTCCCGATTTAGACCCGTCATTCGGTAGAGTGCCGAATGTTCAGTTACTGTTCTCAGTATACACACAGCATATTGCTGCGCCCTTGCCTTCTACAAACCCACTTCGTTCCTCTCCTATATCGAGTTGTATTTTCTTCCTGACGCTTTGCATGATAATTTTAAGCGGACATAATTATCTAATATTGTTGCAAGGGAGATTACTAGAATTTTAACAAGGAAAATAGTATTCCAGCTATAATGTTACGAACTTACTTACAAATTGCTTTAATTCTATTTTCTAAATAAAGCAATTAAGTCTTATGCTAGATTTCTTAATTTAAAAAAAAATTTTTTTTAGATTTCTTATAAAATATTTTCTGAACCTTTTTCTACACTACATTTATAAACTTCTTATTAGTTCCACTTGTATTGTTGAATTTTCAATTGTATACTTTTAATGTTAGTTAATCATATTTACTTTATAAATATCCCCTCTATGGGGAAAATCATTTTTTTACTGGCCTCCTAGGGCCACATAAAATTTAAAGAAAATTATCCGCGGTGTAGGGTAAAGAGAAAGTTGTAAGGAGGGTAAAGGAGGAATGTGATATTGGAGGAACATCCAAGCTGTTGGGTTATGCAGATGATATAGATGTTATAGGGGAAAATGAACAAAAGACATTGGAAATATTGACTCACTTAAAGGAAAAAGCCCAACAGATGGAGCTGGTTATCAACCAAGATAAGACAGAATATATGGTAATTTCAAGAGAAGGAATGGCTAAAACAGTGGTTCTCAACCTTTTTTGGCCCGTGCCCCCCTTCACCATATTTTCAGAACGTCATCCCCCCCCCCCTTCCTATCAAAAATTTGGCCCGTTCCCCCCTTCATCATATTTT
This sequence comes from Cepaea nemoralis, assembly GCA_014155875.1. Classification (NCBI taxonomy): domain Eukaryota; kingdom Metazoa; phylum Mollusca; class Gastropoda; order Stylommatophora; family Helicidae; genus Cepaea; species Cepaea nemoralis. The sequence goes on along the minus strand of JACEFZ010014751.1, from coordinate 306,925 downwards.
CAGAACGTCACCCCCCCCCCCCCCTTTCATATTTCCTACCTAAACTAAAACCCTCCACCCCTACACAGTATACGTAAAAATGGAAGGTAAATATGTTAAAACAGGTCTAGACATCCACATAAAACGTGATTTGGGGGTCTACTTACTTTATAAAATGAATTTTAGAAGGGTGAGACGTGCACAACTGTAAAGTATGAAGGGGAAAGCAATATCAAGTAATCGGTTCTTGTATTAACGCGATCTTGAAATTATCTTTATTCCCCCCCCCCCCCCCCCCCCCCCCCCCCCCCTCCCGTCAGAGTCTTAGACTTGGCTCGTAATCCCTAACACATGTGAGACAAGTACAAGTACAACATGATTGGACTTGAGACACAACGATACGAAGTTCAATGGATTTATTTACCGATCACATGCAAGACAATCTAGTTTGGCATGTGATAATCATTACATTACATATATGGTACATCAATACACTTACAGACAACCCACAGCTTACAGTCTATCTCACAAGATGCACAAGCACTCGACTTTCGGGCACAGAACTACACAAGCCTTTCTCTCTCTAGACGTCCTGTCCGGTCCGAATACCCCAAGCTGTCTGTCTGTTTCTCGCAACGCGCTTGCCCTCCTGGTGATTCGCTTCACGAGGCCTGCGTGCGTCTTGCATTGTCCTTGCCTGACCGCTGGCTATTGCGTCAGCCAGCAACCTGTAGGCAGGTGACTAATACTCTCCTGGCGGGCGTAACGATGTCCCTGCATCCCAGTTGGGAATCATTCGCCTGGCGGGCGTAACGATGTTCCTGCATCTCATTCTGGATTCTGACACCCCCCCCCCCCCGAAACCCTAAAATTCCCCACCGGTTGAGAACCACTGGGCTAAAAACTCTGGCCACATACAAATAGATAATATGACCATTAAAAGAACGGAAACATACAAATACCTGAGTGCAATCTTCAACTGCTCCAACATCATAAGGGAAGAAATACAAACTAGAATCAATTCTGGAAATAATATATACTATGCACTACAACATCTACTAACATCAAATGCGTTATCTCGTAACATCAAAATCACAACATACAAAACACTGATCAGACCAGTTGTGCTGTATGGCTCTGAAACCTGGAGTACAACGAAAGGAGACGAAGCCTTGCTACAAACCTTTGAGAACAAAGTTTTAAGACGCATCTTTGGACCCATTAGGGATACACAAAGTGGAGAGTGGAAAAGAAGAAGTAACAAAGACATTTATGATCTGTTTAAGTCCCCGCTAATCACTGGTATCATGAAGGCTAATAGACTACAATGGCTGGGGCATATAGAAAGAATGGAAGATAATACGGAAACAAATCTCGCTTACACTCAGGAAATAAATGACCGTAGACCCCGAGGTAGACCAAGAAGACGGTGGAGACATAATATACATACAGACCTACAAGCACTTGGAATCAACGACTGGCAAGAGAAGGTCAACCAGAGAGACGAATGGAGACGGATTGTATCTGCAGTAAAGAACCTCAATGGCTCGGAACGCTGAAGAAGAAGAAGAAGAAGAAGAAGAAGAAGAAGAAGAAGAAGAAGAAGAAGAAGAAGAAGAAGAAGAAGAAGAAGAAGAAGAAGAAGAAGAAGAAGAAGAAGAAGGGTAAAGAGAGAGGTATAGTACCTCACGGTGAGTGGCAGCCATATTCCAGGGATAGACCAGGATCCTATTTGGTTCCCATCTCTTTACCTAGCTCATGTATGGCTCCACGAATACCGCTTGTGTACGGCGGTGGCCACACTTCGGGCAACAGTCTTGGCTGACTGGCTAAACTACATGAGTGAAGTAGGGGTTGTAACAGTATTGTTACCATGCAATATGCCTGGTATCATTAGGTTAGTTTTTCCCGTAAAATGAATGCCAGCCAACACGCACCAAATGGTCACCACCCTGACGTAAAGAGAACTGCGAAATACGTAAGGTGGTAACCATAACACGTTTGGCCGGCAGTCATGATTTGGGAGGCCATCGGGAATGGGTGAATAATGCATTGTGTCAGGACACCATCTGCAAGGATTCGAATAATTACCATCAATGAAGTGCAATCTAGTTATAATTTTGGCTTAATCGGAAGAATGAAGAAGAGGTAGAATGAAGGATAAGCTGTATGGCGTTGCGAATTGTACATTCCGACAACCTGTAACCAGAGCGTTTTTGATAAAATGTGAACTCAAGATGAACCATTGTTTGTATCACACCATTGTCGACAATCCCCTGAGAAGAAAGAAGGCCCTAAGAATTGAATAAAAGAACTCAAGATCCTAACTCAGGATGTCTCGTTGAGAACTTTGCGTTCGTTTGTTAGTATTTGAAGTTCTGAGTTATGTGGGAGCCAAATTGTCGCGGCACAACCGAATGGTACTTAACAGCCAGAAATCGCCCCACTTACGATCCTAATCGGCCTCCGGAATATTGAACCTCGTTGTTCTAGTAACGATCACTGTCAAGTGACTACCAGCTGCACTGTTATAGAGTAATATTCTACTAAGGGAATGTTCATCCCTAGTACACAAAGACTGGGACGGTGGAGAAGTCGGATGAATCTAAATAGATCAACGTCTTCGAAAGCGAAACAGCAGAGTGTGTGGCACACATGAGGCGTGTTCAGGACAGGATAGTGAAAATGGCTGGCCATCGTGGAAGATATTGGGATCTCACCATGTAATATCCAAAACACAACTCGAAAGAATTACATGAACATATAAACAGATTTACAAAGGAAGAAAATAATATAACAGGAAACGGTTGTACCAGAGGAAAAACATGGAGAAAGTATAATTAATAACACTGACATAATAAAAAGATGGACAGAGTACACGGAAGATTTATTCCGGGACAACAGGGTCAATAGACCAACATTGTATAATATTCAAGATGGACCAAAAATATTAACGGCTGGAGTAGAAAAGGCTATTGAAAAAAATGAAAGAAGGAAAGGCTACAGGTCCTGACAAGATAACAACAGAGATGATGAAATCCTTATCCAGCTTTGGCCTTGAAATTCTAACAACAGAATTTTGTAATGATATATATCAATTTTCATCACAATACCGAAGAAGCCAAGAGCTGTTGAGTGTGAGGATTACAGAACTATTAGCTTAGTAAGCCACATAACTAAGCTACTACTCAAGGTCATACAAGAAAGAATTCAACATAAAACATAAAATAGATGAGGAAGTAGCTGAAGCACAATTTGGGTTCCGCAAAAACAGCGGCACCAGAGAAGCAATTATCTGAGAGTACAACATGACCGACTAATTACGTGCCTTCAAGAAATAGGAGTAGACGGAAAGAACATCAGACTTATTAGTGCTTGCTTGCTTGCTTGCTTGTGTTCGTTGGCTTGAGCTCCAACGCAAAGTCCTGTATGTCGGATGAAGGCATCCTGTTGTCCAACATCAGTGTGATGTCATACAGGACCTGAGTTTTGCGTGAGTATCCGTTGTCCCATGTCTGGCTTATTGGTGTGCAGACTGGTGGTTCCTCGCCATACAGGCAGACACTCTCCGACTTCGGAGGAATCGGCGATCCTATTGACTTCAGCCAGGACCCCGAAGGGACCTGTTGCCCAGGACGCTCGACGAGGACGCGTCAATATGTCTTGGCCAGTATATAACCCGGCCCTGGTGCCTTGGAAACACCTCTGCGTCCCAGACTTATTACTAACTTGTACTGGGAACAAGTGGTGTCTATTACATGCGATAATAACTATTCATCGCCTATAGAGATAAAAAAGAGGAGTACGGCAGGGATGTGTACTGTCCACAAGCCTCTTCAGCCTATACACAGAAAGAATTTTTAAACAAGTTGAAATGCCTGGCCTCAACATCAATGGAGGAATCATAAACAATCTTAGATATGCTGACGATACCGTATTACTAGCAGAAAGTGAGCAAGAGTTGCAAGACCTAGTGGAAGAAGTAAACAGTCGCAGTGCAGAATGTGGCTTAACATCAAAAAAAAAAAAAAAAAAAAAACTATGATAATTCAAAACAATGTTTTCCCGTAGTGAATTTGAATAACGAAGACACCAACAATAGATTGCACGATTTATTGCCTGGCATATTTCGCTGCATCTCGTCAGGTACATACTGCAGAAATCACACAACTTACGTGAATTAACTAGATAAATCCTTCAAGTTGAAATATACACATATTCGCACAGTAATGTCACTATCTACCACGGTAATTTTAAAGCTGACTAACATGTCTTTCTGTTTGCACAATTCTGGCTTGCGTTGATAGATCATAATTGCTTCTGCAAATTTTAACAAGCGAGTATTTTGTGTGTTAAACAACACGCGAAAGGCAGTGTTTCTGTCCACCATATGGCCACTGTCGACGATGTGCCTACCGATTGAAGACGCCGGGAGCTTCCGGTGTGTCGACCCCACGAGGCTAGCCTCTCCTGTGTGTTGTATCTTGTTGACCCATTGAGTTATGTGTTCTAACACCCGTTTGTTAAGCTGTCTCTCAGTTCTACCAATGTAAACTATGATAATTAGCAGTGAAAAGGAAAGGCCATCAATGAACATCACAGTAAACGGGCAGATACCAGAACAAGTAACAAGGTTCTCTTATCTTGGACATATAATATCAGATGATGGCAGAAGTGAAATGGAAACCAAAAAGAGAATAGGAACAGTCAAAAATGCTTTCAACGGCATGAAGTCAGTATTAACAAGGCATCTCCCATCACATATTATGACTGTTCCGAGATAATTGTACCGATTCACTTGTTGAAGAATATTCCTATTTACTTGTATATTACACTGTGGTACTTCATTCTTCATAGTGGAGACTATAACCTGTGTCTTTTTACAATTTAATTGTAACCCTAGTTGCTCACTGTGAACAACAACCGCATCTACTAATTGTTGCAGATCCTGCGCATTGTCTGCAATCAATACTGTAACATCTGCATATCTAATGTTATTGATGTTTCGTCCTCCAATGCTGATTCCATTTATATCTTCTACATTTCTGAAAATATTTTTACCGTATAGGGAAAAAAGATCTGGAGACATTACAAATCCCGGCTTAACACCTCTCTTAATGGGCTGATATTGTCCCACTTCATTATCAATCCTTATGGCAGCTTATTGTTTTCAATATATGTTTTTTATAAGTCTAATGTCTTTCCCATCAGTTTGTAGATCTGCAAGCATATCCACCATGTTGACATGTCTAACCCTGTCAAAAGCCTTTGTGTAGTCAATAAAGCAAAGATGTATATCCTTGTTTACTTCTACAGAACGTTTAATAACTATTCGCAGCATATACACAGCATTTACTGCACCCTTTCCTTCTATAAACCCACATTGTTCTGCCCTTATTTTAGGTTGTACTTCCTTCCTCACTCTTTACATGATAATTCGTAGCAAAATCTTTGTGATGTGACTCATTATACTAATTGTTCTATGTTGATCACATTCCAAGGCTCCTGATTTCTTTGGGATTGCAATAAATACAGAATTACATAATTCAGAAGGTATATCTCTAGTATCATATAATGTTTTCAGCAGTCTGGTGACTTGATATATTCCATATTCTTCTTAAGCTTTAATCATTTCTGTTGTGATGTTATCTGCATCGGGGGCCTTGCCAGCTTTCATATGCTTAAGAACATTTCGAACCTCCATCTTCAAAACTGGCGGTCCTTCATTATTAAATCTAATATCATACTGTTCCTCTCTGTTATCCTCATAAAGGGTTTTCACACAATTTGTCCATACGTGTATAATCTGATCTTTTTTATTATGATTTTGCCATCTTTAGTTTTTAGACAGCCTGTTGATGTACTTGTTCTTTTATTAGTAAGTTCCTGAATTCTTTTGTGCACTAATTTGGTGTTTTTACTATTGTGTTGTTTTTCAATTTCTAAGCACTTTTTCTCAAGCCTTGCTTTTTTGCCTCCTTACATAATATTCTGACTTGTCTGTGAATTTTCTCATATTTGGCAGAATTATTTTTGTTCAGTCTTCTTGTTTCCATTAGGTGTAAAATTTCTAAAGTTATCCGTTTCTTACGACCCACCTTCTTTAATGTTGGAATAGTTGTTTCTGTAGCCAAACTGACTGAATTCTTCAACATTTCCCATTGATTATTCACATCCTGGAATCGGATCTCTAGGTCAGACAATATATCAAATCTGTTCTGTACTTCTATGTTGAATTTGTTTTGTATTTCCTTGTCATTACTCAATGTACACAAATCATATTTAGAGTTTCCTGTTAAATACTTGACTTTCTTCAATTTTATCCTCAATGTTCCTGTAAGTAATCTGAGGTCTCTATAACAATCAGCACTGAGAACTGTTTTTGCTATTGTTAATGCGTTTCTATATCTTCTGCTAATCAGAATGTAATAAATCTGGTTTCTAATTCCCTTATCAGGACTCTCTGTGGTATACAAAAATGTCTCTACAAACATCTATCTATTGAGGCCCTTAAAATTACAAATCCCTAATAATTACTGTTTAAGTATCTTACTTAGTGTAGGAGTAGAAAAGAAAACAGAGCCTAATTTATTTGGCAGTAGGTTAAAATTTGGCGTTAGGTTTCTTTCACGTACCTGGCAAGACCGGGACTGATTGTAAAACAAAGGCTCAGTGTAGCCATTTTTGGTCCGTGCAACACAAAGAGGAGACATGTAAAAGTTTTCCCGTGTGAGGGAAGGCATTTTTGCCTTAAAATATATGACTCTCTGCAAACCATGGTACGTTAAATCTACATTATTAATACGTATTTATGTATTACATATACCAGTATGTTTAATTAAGAATTAGTTAGAACGATAATTCAACATTTCTTGTAAACTAGAGTCTGCTTTGATTTTTAGTACTGAAGCACATGTGTGAGCCACGCTGTAATTTTTCCTATGTGTTACAATTTCAAATCCCTATGTTAAAACCTTTTATAGGCATTATGAACTTATATCTAACTAATAGTGCTTATAACCTATAAATATTATGTGTACTGTAGAGTATCAACTCTCATGTAAGAAACACATTCAGAAACTCTTCTCAATTTGGGAGCAGACTCCTGATTCATACTTCATAAGTAGAGAACTCGTTTCTGCCAATTTCATAGTCCTATGAAAAATAACTTATATGCATTGTGAACTATATCTCACTATTTATGCTTAGAAATCTGCAAATAATCTATGTACTATAGAGATTGAACTCTAAAGAACATTTTCAAACGAATTGTTATCCATGCGGGGATATACAAATGATTACGCATATTTCTGACTCTTATTCAGGGGATAAAATGCTTTGCTAATTTCTAATCTGTAATTTGGAACTATAGTGCTAAATTTTAGTACAACGAGACCGCTTCAGAGGCAGCAACCACTCTCTTCGGATCGACCCCTCCTCTATCCTCTTGATCATGTTCATTGAGTCGCTAAGGAAACAAGCCCTAGTGAATGTCTGTGTCTCGAGCCATGTTATTGCTTTACTTACTGCCATGACTTCCATGGTCAGGCTACTTGTGGTTTCAGTGAAAGCACCAGAGTCCTCCTTCACAATTCTCCCTCCGGCCCGAGCTGTAAAGGCCCATGAGCTTCTCACATGTAGGACGACCGACCCATCTGTGTAGATGACCGCGTCACTGTCTAGCGAATTCTCGAAAATCAACGCTTGTACTTCAGCCTCAACAACAGCCGGATTTTCTTGTCTGCATTTTCTATCTAGTTGGATGCAAACTGAAAAGGATGTGCAGAAGTCTGTTGGCACTTGCACCCACTCCTCGCCAGGTTCTAAGTCCTCAAGTGAACACACCTGTTTGTAGAATGTCTTCGGCTTGACCCATCCACGACCGTCCTCTTTCCTTTGGTTAACATATTAGCAACCACTACATATGAGTGAGGGACATGTAATCATTTCATAAAATAGTGCTAGGGAATTGCCATGTTTGAGAATATAAATTCAAGAACAAAGAAAACAAACACGGGATATTAATAAATGTTCGGATAGGATGTGCCTTCAATCCGCATCACCTCACTGTAGTAGGAACAGAAGCGAAGATTGATGTGAATAAAATGCTTGCAATATTCAGAAGACTGATAAATACATTCCGAATAATAGCAGTATGTGGCAAAATATATCACAGCGGTTACTACCCTCATACTGCTGCAAACAGTGGGGGGGGGGGGGAATAGTTTGTTTTAGTTATGGATTAGCCCTGAGGAAATCCAAAAACCTAGGCTCCTTGCATCATCAGTATGATTAATTATTATGCATGATTATCATGTACTTAATATCAGAGAAATTGACATGTATGTTTTCTCTGTTATGAGAATCTTTCTCTATTCTGATTGTTACTCCTTACTGTGGGAATATGCATTTTAATGTTACCCTTGGGGACATGAGGATGTTGATGGAAGAATCCTAGTGCATGTCAGTAAATAAGAGGAAACAAGATAGCCTAGGGATGGGTTATTCTCTTCAAGTAGAGATAGAGAGGCAATATCAACATATTCGGATGGACAGAATGGCTTCGCTCATCAAATAGTTTCTAGTAACAATCTCAACAAAACATAGAGTGAAAAGATACCTCACTCACTATTAAGAGTCAGAATGGCTCTACACCAGGCAACGAAGGACAGTGGAACGTGGACACCCACTCTTTTCCCCTTCCCGTCTTGTTGGTTGTACTTTAGTTTGTAATGATGTCATAACCATGTTAACATAAAACAGTAGGTTAATGCTCGTGTTGTATTCTTGTCATCCCTTTTCTATAGAAGAGAAGCAATTAGTGGTTGAATTTGGTGGGACTGCGTTGCATCACTATCAACTGGAAACTGGGTCAACAGCCAGTAGAAGATAAATAACAACCTGTCCTAAAACAAAGTCTGGGCCAACACAACCATGTTTACTGCTGCAATCATTAGCGGCCATAGCCAGCGAAAGACACATTTGAATCGAAGATGATAGACACTCAGCGTGTGATATTCTGACTCCAGTCAGATTACCCAGGATGGACTTCATTATCAGAATGTAAAAATGATATACCTAGTACACAGATACAAAAAGGATAACCTGTTTTACTTCTGGGAGGTACCGCCTGATGAACCATCAATCGTCTAGGTCAACTAAACTATGGGAGTTATACTACGTGTAATAAAACTAACAGCAGTAAGAACCCTCCATCTGTCTGTTGGACTCCCAAGTTCAAAGGATACACCCAAGTATCCTCCTTCGAAAGAAAAGTCACACGGCTGCAACAGTCAAACATAAAGGTTCAGCCACTCAACACCAAGTTCTAGCTATGAACACCAACTCAAACAAATGGGAAGAGACACTGAAACCACATAGGCCAATACAACCAAGGTAACAACTTAAGAATAACTACACCAGATTACCTCAAGGATCCAACACCTGAACACCATCAGGTAAAAGACCATATGAAAGCAACTAAATGCCTCTACAGCAGCAACAATAGGTATCAACTAATTGTTTGCAACCCTGTTACTATGCTGGATTTATTCATCTTTGGATATATGTAGGTATAGATCAATTGTGGCCCTAGTCACAGATACTACCATCAGATGCATCTGTTATATAAGTTTCTACACTGGACTAGATAACAACGACTAATTCCTTGCTGGTCCAATGTCAACCTAAATGCCATGGGTTATAGACTTGCGACTTGGTGGGTGTAACATCTTTGTGAACATTGGGATTCTGATATTAGAAGCAGAGCAGCTGAATGGCCGTCTACTTGGCACCGTGTATGGTGAGATGGGAAAGTACCTTCTGCAGAGCTTAAGTGGAAATTCCGGAAAGTGAGACCAACCAAGGCCCCAAATTTCACAAAAAGACACCGAGTCTACTGCAACAGAGTAGTCTAACATTCTAGCCCACGGAGAGATACGTGATTGTGTGTAATTTATATTCTTGGATTATAGAGTATGATTTGCACCAGCCAATTCCAAGTGGAAATACATATCAGGAACACAACTGAGTGCATTAATTCGGTACCCAGATAATGGGAAAAGGATCTAATCTACAGTAGAGCTGAACACTTAACCGCACACCAGGAGATAAAGGACTCGATTAATTAGTTTAATTGAGTACCCATTGCTTTATATGTATTTTTCCCTTCTATGCAAGGTATAAGGTAAATAGTGTTATATTTGGTAATGAAGTATAATCAAATGGTGGTTATGTTAGGATATATGGTATAGTATTTTGACACCAACTCATTATTTTTTAATATGAGAATTGTAAAGGGTGTCTGAAACAACTGTTTTATATGTTGGTTTTCTGCACTTAGACCAATGTTGTGCTTTTATCTAGGTAAAATAAGTCAAGTTAGCAGAAACAATTTGTGATTGTTGTGTTGTTTGTAATAACATTGTTTTTTCTTGGGTAAAAAGGGGTTAAATGTGTTTTGATAATGCAACTCATTCCCTATGCCTGTAAAAGAGATTCAATGTGACTATTACACTTTCATGTATGTAACTGCAGATCTTGATTTAATACTTGAACTGTTTGTCAAAAATTTGTGATGTGTACATCAATTAAATGTGGTGTTCATCAGTGGTTGTTTATATGTTGTGAACAATCAATGTCTTCTAGCACTAGATAAACTTTAGAGGGTGATAAGTGGGATGGAGAAGTACTCAGAAATGCAGCTATGAACAGGAGTGAAGTCTTTTCCTTCTTGGGTTTCTGTTAGAATTCCATGATCACCTCAAGTGGCTAAAATAATAAAGAATCAAATTAAATCCCCTAGACAAATTAACATAATATTCTCAAAAATTAAAATCCACATCCCACACTCTCCCATGTCCATAATCTTCTAGGGTGTTGCTTAAACCAGGTGTTTCCTACAATCATTTCCTGTTCTTTTGCCCACTCTACGAGTTTGTATCCTCTTTCATTTCTCTCTCCAAAACCATAGTTTCCTACGGTGTATCTATCACCTTGATTTCCTACTTTTGCATTGAATTCCCCTATTATGGTGTTTATTTCTGAATTTTTACATTTCTTTAAGGCGAACTCTATGTCATTATAAAATTCCTCTACACTAATGTCACTGGATTCTCCTGTTGAGGCATGTGACAAGTTGGCCCGCATCTCAGATCGTTTTTACAAGATTGAGATAGCCCTCATTAAAATTGGGATAGCCCTCAGTAAACCCCACTTATATACTTACGTATCATTTTGTATTGTTATCTATAGTATGTGTGTCTGGTGTGTGTGTGTATGTGTGTGTGTGTGTGTGTGTGTGTGTGTGTGTTTGTGTGTGGTTGGGTGGGGGATGTGTGGGTGGGGGGTGCGTCTCATAACATGGTAATATGCGTTGTTTATGTTTACAAAATTCATTTGACAATGTTTTTCCTACGTACTATTGATGAACGAAAAGATGAGTGATTGGAAGGGCCGAATGTAAGACGGTCTGCATGCCCAATTTGTTACCATTCGAAAATAAAGTCCGTCCGTTTGTTAGTTCGTTCATTCTGGGGACTTATGCATGGCTTCTGCTTGTTTGTTTTAGAATTGTTCCCTTTCGGCTTTCAGTAGTTCTCTCTCTCTCTCTCTCTCTCTCTCTCTCTCTCTCTCTCTCTCTCTCTCTCTCTCTCTCTCTCTCTCTCGCTCTCTCTCTCTCTCTCGCTCTCTCTCTCTCTCGCTGCTTTGATGGTTTGTAGAATTTCTTCGTTCTCCTTCTTTATCTGTGCCATGCGTCCCACCTCTTGCTGGAAGCTGTGCTGGATTACCATCATGTCAGCCAGTAGTTATTCGTTGTCGCTGGTTGGTGTCGGTGTCAAAAGTAGCTTAACTTGGTTCTTCAGCTCGTCATACCTGAGAGCTGCCGCAGACAGGGATCACCCGCTGCATGCAGCAATGGATATGGTCAAGGACCATAGACTAAGACGAGGCAGATCCTGGATGGAACAGGCAGAACTTTCTATAAGTCAGGTGTGTGATCTAAAGACCAACAATCGTGAAAGAGAGTGGGTGGACGTTCCGGAAGACATGACGGACTGGCACAATGAAATAATAACACTGGGTCATCAGTGCAGAGAATGGGCAGCGGGCCGCACTGAGTTTGAAGTGCAACAGCTGATCCAAAGCAACACACATCAAGATGACATTGTCATCTGCACCGATGGATCAGAGGTGAGAAACTGACGTAGTGGTATGGGCGTTATTGCAAAGGCTAATGGGCGAGTCTTGATAAAGGAAAGTTTGGCATATGAGACTACGACCTCCAGCATGAGAATGGAGGTGGAGGCAGTAACAGCGGCATTCCGGTGGCTAGAAGAGACTACTACAATAAACGTTGTATTCATTACGGATTCAAAGAGTATGCTTAGCAAGGTGGGGAAAGGAATGTTTCGTGTGGAATGGCTCTCGTCGCTTCAGAGGGTCACAGATCGTGAGAACTTGTATGGATATTTTGCCCTGGCTATGCGGGTGTACGGGGGAATTAACAGGATGATAGGATAGCAGGAGGGCACCTCTTGGTGGTATTTTGCCTATGGACAATGGGGAGGTGGTCTTGCGCTTGTGGAACCAGGTGGAGAAGGCGGAGGAACAGATTGAGAATCCATATGTGGAAAGAATGAGATTGCGGGGGATCGGCAGGGGTTCTGGAAGAATCTCAAAACTGACAGGGAAGACCAGGAGAACTTTTAATCAGATAGTGGTGGGAACGATTAGTAGTATGACTCTTCTCTGGCTGTTGAACGAGGGGTACGGAGCACGTATGGGAATGTCCTGAGTGCAGTGATGTCGGTTCTTAACTCAACTCAACTCAACTCAACTTCAGCTCGTCAATCTGGGCTTGGAGTTGGAATTTTTCCGCTTGTGAGATGACTGTTGCTGTCTCGCACTTCCGCCGTGCATCCTTGAATGCAGTGTTTGTGATTATGGCGGTATGTGGGGCGTCTTTGTGTCTGTGGAGGTACGGACAATCCATATATCTTGCTCCATGCTTGCCAAGGCAGTAGCACACTATCTGTTGTCGTTGGGTTTTCGGAAATCCTTGTCCTGTTTGGCCAGTGGACATTCCTTGAATGCATGGTGTTCGGAGCAGAATCGGCAGACCTCTGTATTGCTGCGGCATGTTGTTCTGCTGTAACCGACCCTCTGTCACTTTGAGCATTGAGTGATTCTCGGAATGAATCATTCCGGTTGCTGCACTTTCTTGTTTATCGACACTTGGCTTGGCATCTCTCTGCTTTCTGTTGTCACCACCGCTAAAGTTGTGGGAATCTTGGAGTATGTCAACAGCCGATTCGGATGTGGAGATATTCCTGTTGTAGCTGCTTCAGGATCTGGTCATCCGTCAGTTCCACTTGGATACGTTTGACAACCCATCTAATCGTCTGTAATTCGGTGTTTCCGACTCTTGTGTCTTTCTCCTCTCTCTCTCTTCTTCTCAATAGTCTTAGCTCTTGTCTGTGGTGGGTTGTCGTCGGTCTTCCTCGTGGTAGCTTCATTTGAGGTTACTGTAGGTTCTGGTTCTTTGCTGCAGCTCGCAGGTAGGTTATCTCCTCTTGTCTTCTTTAAGGTCTTGGCGACTTCCACGCTGCTTATCTTGTGTATGGAGTGTCTACTGGTGTTAGTCTTGCGACGTGCCATTTTCTCACCCGTATCAGGGTTCTTGAACAGTTTAGGTGACTTGTTCTCGATAGCGCTTCGCAGATGCGAATAAGACAGCACCTGTATAAACAGCATAGACATAGAAGACCAATAGCCAATGGTCAGACGGATAGCCGCGGAACGAAGTTCTTGCAGAAGCACAGAAGGTGCGGTGAATGCATGGTCGGCTGCTCGAGACTGATGTGTGAATATTGCAAATAAACACTCTATGAGCTGCAGCTGAGTGTTCTGTTAAGTATGTTCTGAGCATCGGTCAGCGAGCGAGCGAGTACGTCAGGGTGAGAAGAACTGCCAGAACACAACGAGCCTAATGATTAATCATCATCATCATCATCATCCTCTTCCACTTCTGCCGTCAAGCGTCGTGGGGAGGAATACTTGGCTCCCCAGCGCCCGATAGGTGGCACTGGGTAGTGTCATTCCGTGTCTGAAAGAACTGCATGTCTAGAAATGTTTAGTTCTGAGAACTTTGACGTGACCGTTTCTGACTTAACCATGTCTGCATATGTCAAATAATCATTCCTACGATCGTGATAACAGTAACTGGAGTGTCCTTTATTTGATGCCTTCAACAGACAACTCGTCCACGTGTCAGTAAAAGATGCATGGGAATCAAGGGACCTTGAATAGCCTATACATATGATGGGAGGTCAGCATGGCCGAATGAATAAGAGCGCTAATTTTTAAACATCCGGCCTTTTTATGCCAAGTTAGCGGGTTCAACCAGTCAGTTGGACTAAAATGTTGACTTCTCGCCCTTGACATAGGGACGCAAATTACAAGTACCTCTGAAGTAGGAGTGGGTGCACCCGATGACGTGAGACACTGGTTATATGGAAAGCTAATTTGCACGCACAATTCAATCCATTGCTACTAGAAGTAGCGTGTATAGTCTACGCTTGAGTTGAAAGCGAGCTAGCGCAAAAAAAAAAAAAAAGATTGAGCACAACCCACTACTGGCAACTGATCGTATTCGGTAAATGGCCTTGCCCACCTCTAATCCCAAAACAACCCAATATCAATTTGATTATTGTTCGCTGGACTTTAGGCTGCCTTGTGTGCCTTGCCAGATAGAGTAATGCAGCTTTACATAACAAAATTACGACACATACAGGACGTTGCGGCGACTAGCCTTCATTAGCATGCACGAAACACAACATATACATTGATTATAGTACATGAGAAGATTCTCCGGTGACTACATTAAGGCATAAGCATGGGATGAGAAGAGAAAATGAAAATGTGAAAAACAATGTTGCTGCTTATCTCAGAGTCCGAGATTACAATTACGTCCTGTATGTGTCGTAATTCTGTTATGTAAAGCTGCATTACTTTGTGTTATTTTATATTGTTTACATTTCCACAGCTTTACCGCAGCTTCACCAAATTTTAGTAATATTCTTGCCAGATAGAGAAGACCTGATCATTCGGGCCCACATCGACTGACGGATATTCAGTCGCGGCTATCGGGCAAATTTTGAGCTGTAACCTACGATGGGTGACGTGATATTCTAGTGTGATACTATGGTCGCGTCTAGCGTGTGCCGCGTAGTCTAGTGGTTACACACACCTCACACACCAGTGATTCCGGGTTCGATCCCAGGTCCTGTCAAGGATATGCACTACTGACGAGCTCAAACGAGAGTGAAACTCGAGTCTAGTGCTTCCAATCTGACGTGGACAAGGCCTTAGCCTAAGGCTTCGGTTGGTACCAGAATACGATCAGCGTTGCCAGTAGTGGGTTGTGCTTAATCTTTAAATGTGGTGGAAAACGGAAAAACAAGGAGCTGCTGAGAGCGGCCATAAAAAAAAAAAAAAGCTTTCTTGTCAGCAAAGATTAAATAAATAAAGTCAAAAAAAAAAAAAAAAATTATCGTTACTAGAATTGGGATTGTGTTTTGAGGATTGATTGATTGATTGATTTAGGAACCGACATCACAGCATTCGGGACATTCCCAATAAGCGCTCCGTCCCCATCCTCAGCAGCCAGCGAAGAGTTCCAACACTAATAGTTCCAGTAGCAATCTGATTATATGTCCGTCTCGCCTTTCCTCTGAGCGTCGAGTGTTTTGAGTGTTTTGAGGATTTGGCAGATAACGTTTTAAAGCACCTGGCAGTGTCGATGTTTTCAATTTATCGTTCGAACGCAACAAACAGCTGGAAGTGAGTTGTAACTTTTTTATGATGATAAATACTAAATAGTAGTAGTAGCAAGTCCTATGACGATTTTAATTTAAGTATTTACTAATGAGACGGCCACAGAAGATAGGCCTTGAAATTCAACATCTAATGGTAGCAATTTTGGTCAATATTTAAAAATTGGGGTTTTACTTATGAAATCATACCAGTTAGAGCTTGACAAGACGAATCCAACGGTATCTCAACGAAGACTGTACGTTGATTCTAAGCGGAGTTATAAATTATATGGTGATGTAATTTAATACCAGGAAGTCCAATGATAAATTAACTGATAAGTCAGGATTTATCGCGGCCCTAAGATTGGAAACTTGAGAAATTCTGCCTTCTATTACCGTGGCTTGTTTATTTTTAAACGGACAACGTTGTGCCATATATCATTGCGTCCGGGGCGGCGAGGCCTAACTTGACGTATTATTTATTTTTTTTATAGGGTGTGCCGTGACCTAATTAACAATTTAAAATGGCCGCCAACTGTTTATTATTTGCCTTCTATTACCAGTGGCTTGTTTATTTTTAAACGGACAACGTTGTGCCATATATCATTGCGTCCGGGGCGGCGAGGCCTAACTTGACGTATTATTTATTTTTTTTATAGGGTGTGCCGTGACCTAATTAACAATTTAAAATGGCCGCCAACTGTTTATTATTTGCCTTCTATTACCATGGCTTGTTTATTTTTAAACGGACAACGTTGTGCCATATATCATTGCGTCCGGGGCGGCGAGGCCTAACTTGACGTATTATTTATTTTTTTTATAGGGTGTGCCGTGACCTAATTAACAATTTAAAATGGCCGCCAACTGTTTATTATTTGCCTTCTATTACCATGGCTTGTTTATTTTTAAACGGACAACGTTGTGCCATATATCATTGCGTCCGGGGCGGCGAGGCCTAACTTGACGTATTATTTATTTTTTTTATAGGGTGTGCCGTGACCTAATTAACAATTTAAAATGGCCGCCAACTGTTTATTATTTGCCTTCTATTACCATGGCTTGTTTATTTTTAAACGGACAACGTTGTGCCATATATCATTGCGTCCGGGGCGGCGAGGCCTAACTTGACGTATTATTTATTTTTTTTATAGGGTGTGTCGTGACCTAATTAACAATGTAGTCACTGGAGGGTCTTCTCCGTGATTATTTATTGTATTTTGTGTAGGCATTTGTTTTTCGTTATTCTTTTATGTAAGCTTCATTACTCTGTGTAATTTTATATTTTTTATATTTTCAGATTTCTGCAGTATGTACCTGACGAGATGCAGCGAAATATGCCAGGCAATAAATCGTGCAATCTATTGTTTGTGTCTTCGTTATTCAAATATATAGAAACTCACCACAGGAAGGTGTGCATCTGAATTGTTTTATCAAATTGACACAGGCTGTGGCAAAGGTGTGACAGGCAGAATCTTGAATGTCCCAGGAAATGGTTTAAGAAAGAGTGTCACAAGTGATGGCCATTCTTTGGTTAATTGCTGTTTATGTTTCACAACTAATTTTTTTAATTTATGTAAATTATTAGTAAGAGTACTTTCCTGTATTAGCTTGCCTGGTTCGTTGACATGAACGAGACTCCTCACTTCTCTCAGGTGTATAACGCAGGTGTATAATATAATTTAGTATTAGGATCCAGAACACCAAAGACCGAGATTGTGGAAAGCCATGAACGCCTACGCCAGCCGGCACTTTATGATGATTATTATTAATATTTGCCTATACAGAGAATATTTTAAAATGGGGTTTCTACTTATGATTTGGTAACAGGAAAGTAAAGGTAATATTCCTCTTTCGATAGAATGTCGAGAGGAATGAGAGGATCAACTTCATTGCACCAGGTTTGCTCAGTCTCTTTCCCCACAGCGGCCTGGTGAAAGCATCGTACAAAGCACAAGAGTCTCAGAGTTTCTGACAAAGATGCAATTGACTTATAAGACTTTTTGTTATGATGTGCTGTGACCTAATTGCTAGTTAAAAATAGCTGCACATTTATTATATTAATTAAATGTCATGTGAAATGTTCGTCGTTAGTGAAAGAACAATTCATGAAAATGTATCATATTGTCTTAATGTACTAACTGCAAGGTGTGGAATGCGCCTGACCCTGCAGCCAGCAGGGTTAGGATCGGCTAGCCTCTCCCAGGAGGGGTGAAGAGCGAAAATTAGTAGCCTGCCGATGACCCGCAGACTACACAAGTCAACCCCTACCTCCACGTGGTGCAGACCGGGCAACCATGACCGTGAGGTCATGGGCTAACGGGGCTATGGCTCGCCATAGGGGATGGACTCCCTGTGGTCAGATTTGTGTCCTAAACCTGTGACTGGCCTAGCAAGCCGGCAGGGGATCTTCATACTGCTCGTAGAAAAACTAAGAAGTATAAACGGACTGACTAAAGCAGCACTAGATTTTATTAGAAAGCAGCAAGTTAAATGGTTTGGCCATGCAAGTAGGTTACCAGTCAACAGCATGCCACAACAAGCAATGATGTACAGACCAGATGGAAACAGAGGAAGAGGCCGACCACGTAAACGTTGGACGGAGGGAATAGCAGAATCCATGGGAATATCGATATATGAAGCCCATAATCAGGCACTCTCACGAAGTTTATACTTCACCTCGACACCGCAAGGTACAAGAGGAACATGATGAGATGAGATGAGTACTAACTGCATTGCGACAGCTTTCTTTTGTTGACTAAATATTATAAACATTAATGTAAGTAACTAAGTTTGTGACTGCTGCATAAATTAAGCAGCAGTTAATTAATTATTAAGATATTAAATAATAAAAAATTAAAATATTAAATAATTAACTGTTCACTAAAAATCAATTTCTACTTCTCAGACTTCTTTTTTCTGTATCTAATAATTAATTAATAAATAATAGTCAGCAATTAAAAATTAAATACTAACTTATTTAAAACATAACTTATTTTACAGTACTGTATTTAAATTTAAAATAATTAAGTGCTGCAGCGCAGCTTAGAAAAAAAGTACTCCTTACTTAACATCTTAAACATCTTCTTACAAGTTTACAGACGGGTCTGAAAACTGGCTTTCAAAATTATTTTCAGTCATGTAAAATGCTGAAATATCATCATGCACGTACACAGATAGATACATACATTACTGCTACACATGACACTTGTATTCTGTTTAATGTTAGTACTTAAATTACCAGTTCTAATTGTAAATAAATACAGGTCCGCTCTATAGTTTATTGTATCGACGCCGCAATCGGAGTATCAGTATGAGTATGACGGCCGGCCGTGGCCATGTCACTAAATATTTTGTCCTGAACGTCTGCAAACACATGGAATGCTGAAACTCTTCATATTTATGTAAAATTGAACGGGGAATTCAAATATGGAAGAAAAAATGAAGGGAATGTTCAATTACATGAGTTATAAAACAAATTACCTTACTAATCGTGAAAAGAACCAAATATAATCCAAATAAATCGTTTTTTTGATATAATAACTTGGCGGTTAGCTAGCAGAACCACTTCTAAATATATGAGAATAACTTCCCCTTTGATCGTACCACACTGCTTTCGTTTTTTTGTTCTTTTAGCAGTCCATGTCAAACCGGAAGTGATCGTTCGAGGACGCAGGAAAAAGTTCGCAAAATTACACAAAAAAAAGTGAAGAGCTAAAAAAAAGGGCGATAATTCTGAAATTGCTACTAATGGTACCCCAATGATGCGTGTATAAACTTATAATAAGTGAAGATATTCACAATTTTGTGAAGGTGAGACGAGTTGCGATTTCTCATGCTATTCACCCGTAATGAGAACTCTCCAGTGTGTCCGATTACCTCCTCCAGCGACACCCGCTGGTGTCTGCGTGTGTGTGTGTGTGTGCGCGCGCGCGAGATCGTCTCAAACGGTCAAAAATATGTTCCGTGGTGTTAAATGATTACAAAATAGTACAAGTATACAAATAAATTATTAATAATCTTTAAACTTGTGTTCTCTTTAACTTTAGTAGGTCAAATCGCACGTTTTGTGTATTGAAAAGTGTAGCGCAATCGAAATGTGGCGGCCGTCATGACCCGTGGGTTTCCAATTCACAAAGTCACATCTTCGCAGAAAATCTGTTTTCCAACCACAATTCGATCTCGTTTAGAGTTGAAACTATGCTGATTCAGGGGCAGTATTTTATATGGCAATTAAAATTCACAAAGCCTTAGGCTCGGGAGTCTCTGTGGCGAAGTGGTCAAGCCGTTTGACTCGTGCTCCGAAGGTCGTTGGTTCGATTCCGGGCCGCATCCTTCGGTTTACTAGTTAAATGTTTCAGAGACTCCTGTGGGTCATCGCTAAAAGCTACGGAGTTCGTGCTTTGTGCGACGCTTTCCGTCTTGCGGAAAGAGACCGAGCCATATGGGATAAAACCTGGTGCAATGAAGTCGACCCTGTCGACTTTTAAGACTCTTTAACTTAAAATTCACATTAAACAAAGACATCTATTGGATTCACCGATTCCGATAACGATCATTCCGCTGCCCCTGTGGGATGCGCTCGCCGGCAGTCGGCAGCTGGCACATTTCCATAGAGCACACTTTATTCACAAACTTCCAGTTTCTTAGTTCTATATAATATTTTAGTTCGTAATGTTTAATAGTTCCTATTATATCACCTAATAATGTTGTGAAAAATTACAACAACAAAAATGCCCAGCCGGGAACAGAACCCCGGTCTCCCGCCTGACAGGCGGGCTGCTTACGACTATGCTAGCGAGAATACAGTGTTTGTTCTACTAAGATATTTATATAGTCAAGCCGCAATTTTGGGTGTCACGACCGTAAAATTTTTGCCTGTTTTTCAACCATAATTAAAACAAGTTTAGCATGAAACTTTCCAAATTTCCGAAAAATTTCATGCAGAATTCGAAGATCCATCTACAATTGATGGTTTTCTATTGAAAGCGCCAGAAAAAAATTGTTTACAGTTCAATGTGCCGTTTTCATTTTTCTCCGCTTGCGAGGTTGGTCTCAACCAAACGGGTCATAGGCAGATTATGAAAACTGACTTCAAAAATATGTTCCGTCATGTTAATTGATTAACAAATAGTACAAGTATACAAATAAATTCTTAATTATCTGTAAACTGCTGTTCTCTTTAACTTTAGTGAAAAGTGAACGTGTACATGCCAATTCGATCAATATGCGCAGTCGACATGGCACATGGCCTTGCATTTCCCCATTCACAAAGACACGCTTCGCAGAAAATGTTGTTTTTCATCCACATGTCAAGCTATCACAGCGATGAAATTTTCCAGATATATTTAAAATTGTATGCAGAATTCAAAAATACATATATAATTGAAAACGTTCTATCTACAGCATCAAAAAAGAATTAATTACAGTTCAGCGTGCCATTTCCATTTTTCTCTGCATGCACGATTGGTCTCAACCAACACGTGTCATAAGCGGATTATGAAAACTCACTTCAAAAATATGTTCTGTCACATTAAATGATTAAAAAATTGGAGAGTTTATACATAGGGCCCTATGAATAGACACTTTGTTTATACATAGGGCCTTATGAATAGACACTTTGTTTATACATAGGGCCCTATGAATCGATACTTTATACTTAGTTGAAGTATGGCTGTTTAAATATCAAGAATAATTTTCCAGATTGGTATCCCCAATACAAATAATTGTGTCCCAGGCGAGTTTAAGAATTGTTAACTTGCGTTTCTGTACACTTACTGTTTACAGGCATCCGTCTTTGTTTACATTACCGACCTACTATTTCCTACTATTTATGGCCTGATAATTCTGGTCCAAGCTGACAGTAATATGCGTCACCTCAGAAAGACATGGTTAGGGTCGTTAGGCAATACAAACACCAGGCTCTCGACTGACTGGGCTCATGAATTAACAAATAAACAAGGAAATGCTACACATATAAAGTGCAGGAAAACCTGGTATATGTGAAGCAGGTTGAAAAGAGAGAGGTGGGGGGGATAGATAATGAATATAGTGTGAGAGACAGAGATATGAGAAAGATGTGTTTAAAGACATAAAAAAGTGATAAAGACAAGAAAGAGAGAGGGGGGGGGGAGGGAGAGAGAGAGAGAGAGAGAGATGTCTGTATGCCTCTAGGTATGTCCGCCTGTCTGTATGCCTCTCTATATGTCCGCCTGTCTGTATGCCTCTCTATATGTCCACTTGTCTGACTTTCCATTTGTATATATGTCTATCTGAATCTCTGTCTAACAAACTGTCTGTATGTCTGGCTGACTCTCTGTGTGTATGTATGCGTGTGTCTGACTCTATCTGTCTGCTGTCTGTCTGCCATTTTATATATCCGTTGTTTATTTGTCTGTATCTCTGACTGCCCCCCTTCTCTCTCTCTCTCTCTCTCTCTCTCTCTCTCTCTCTCTCTCTCTCTCTCTCTCTCTCTCTCTCTCTCTCTCTCTCTCTCTCTCTCTCTCTCTCTCGCTCGCGGTAGCTCAACCTGCCTGTTCAGAGTATTGCAGGGAGTGGTTGAAAGAGATGTATGGATTGGTATGGTGGAACACAGATGATCGACGAGCGAGTGTCGGGTTGGATCTAGCTACCCACCTACCTGCCTAGCTACCCACATACCTGCTTACTTAACTACTACCTGTCTACCTACCCACATATCTGCCTATCTAACCTACCTGCCTAGCTACCCACATACCTGCTTACTTAACTACTACCTGTCTACCTACCCACATATCTGCCTATCTAACCCACCTACCTGCCTAATTAAACACTTTCGTGTCTAACTACCCACCTATCTAACGGATGTTGTCTGTCTAAATGATGGGACACCAACTAGGCAGGCAATGAGAACGGGGCACCATGACACGGCCATCGACCTGGCACTTGTATCAAAAGAGGCGGCATCAGACATAAAATGGAGTGTCCTTGGGGATTATAGAAGCGACCACCTACCCTGCTCTGTACTGATAGTTAAGTCCAGTAAAGTCAGGGCTCAAGAAGAAAGACTAACTAACTTACACTCACTTTAAACAACACAATTCTAAATACCCAAAGAGATAAAGGATTGACTTTCACCCAATTAATTGCTGAACAATTAAAACAAAAAAAATTATCCGGCAAGGAAACGAACCTCGAGCTCCCGCTCATCAGGCGGGCGCACTATCAACTATGCTACTGACGACACATTTTCCAATCAACGAAAATATGTAATATAGCCACAAACTGACGATAAGTCACGTGACTTGGCAAATCACGTAGTGCCCTATGAATAGACACTTTGTTTATACATAGTGCCCTATGCATAAACACTTTGTTTATACATAGGGCCCTATGAATAGACACTTGCTTAAAAAATAGCACAAGTATACAAATAAATTATTATTAATCTTTTAACTTGTGTTTTCTTTAACTTTAGTAGTTCAAATTTTTTGTGTGTTTTGAGTGTTAAAAAGTGAAAGTGTATATGCCAGTCCGAACGATTTGCGCATGCGCAGCCGCCATGGCCCATTGCCATGCGTTTCCCCATTCATGAAAAAGCACATCTTCAAGGAAAATGTTGATTTCATCGACAAGTTAAGCTTGTTATGCCTATCTATTACCAGCGCCAGAATAGTGTTTCAAAGTGTACAGGCCGGTCCAATCAATAATGCGCAAAGAACGAAAACACGCCTTTGCATAAAATGTTGATTTCATCAACAAGTTAAGCTTGTCTGGCGATTAAACTTTCCAAATATATGTAAATTTGCATGCAGAACTTGAAAATTCATCTAAAAGTTATGCCTGTCTATTACCAGAGCCTTTAAAAAATTAATTACGGTAAGTATGAAATATAATGTTATTTATATAAAAGGTCACGATTTGAACCAATTGCTGTGTATGGAATATTAAGCATACCTTTCCTGGAAAACCCTGGATGACGTGTGTTATGGTCACGTGAGATTTGAATGAATGAATGACGTTGAAAGAATGCATGGTCTGAACTAGCGCGAACTGGGAGACACTGTGAATCATGGCTATATGATTCCGTACATGATTTCCGTTTTCATTTCCGGTCGCGGCACGATGGAACTCGCTAGTTGTAGTCGTCATCATCAACATCATCATCATCAATCTTTGATGTAAGGCCAGTGATGGTAGTTGTTGGTGTTACATTCTAACGACATGGCCAAATCACTTGATCTTCTGCCTTTCAATAAATGTGGCACAAGATGTTGACAACCCCACTGTCTGTTTGATAGTACTGATTGATACAATGGAGAGTTTGATTGTGTCATGACCTTGAATGAAAACGTAAGTGATGTACAGAGCCACCCCGCAATGATTCACAGTGTCCACAAAATTCGCTATTTAAAGACCATGCATTCTTTCGACGTAATTCATTCTTTCAAATCTCACGTGACAATAATACACGTCATCTTGGGTTGTCCAGGAAAGGTTTGCCTAATATTCGTGCATAGCGATTGGTTGAAATCATTGTGACCTTCTATATAAATAAAACTATATTTCATACTTATCGTAATTAATTTTTTGGGGGAGCACTCGTAATAGAAATGCACCAAGTACAGATGGATTTTCGAATTTTGCATACAATTTTAAATATATCCAGAAAGTTTCATCGCTGAACTTGCTTTAATTGTGGATGAAAACAAAATTTTCTGTGAAGGCGTTTTTTTATTCTTTGCTCATTATTGATCGGACTGGCATGTACACTTTGTAACACTATTCTGGCACTCGTAATAGGAGGATTTTCGAATTCTGCATACAAGATTACATATATTTGGAAAGTTTCATCCCAAAACTTGCTTAACTTGTGGACGAAAACAAAATTTTCTGTAAAGACGTGCCTTTGTTAATGGGGAAACCCATGGCCATGGCGGCTGCGCATGCGCATATCGATCAGACTGTCGTGTACACTTTCACTTTGTAACACTCAAAACTTGCAATTTGAACTACTAAAGTTAAAGAAAATACAAGTTTAAAGATTAATAGTAATTTATTTGTATAGTTGTACTATTTTTTAATCATTTAACATGACGGAACATATTTTTGAAATCAGTTTTCACAATCCGCCTACGACCCGTTGGTTGAGACAACCTCGCAATTGGAGAAAAATGGAAATGGCGCACCGAACCTTTTTTTTTTTTTTTTTAAATTTGCGCTTTCAATAGAACACATCAATTATAGATGGATTTTAGAGTTGTGCATCCAATTTTACAGAAATTTGGAAAGTTTCATCGCTAAACTTTCTTTACTTGTGGTTGAAAACCAGCGAAAATGTTACGACCATGATGAGTGCCTTTGTGAATAGGAAATTCAAAATGGCGGCTTGACTATATTATTAATCTTTGTGGAACAATCATTGTGTCCTCGTTAGCGTAGTCGTAAGCATTCTGCCTGTCACGCGGGAGACTGGGGTTCTATTCCCCGCTGGGTATTATTTTTTTTTTCCAGAAATTTATTAGATGATATAATAGAAAATATTAAACATTGCAAACTAAAATATTATATAGAACTGAGAATCTGGAAGTTGTGACTGTGAATTGGAAGCCCACGGGTCATGACGGTCGCTTTCTGATGATTTCAAGATAACCCTTCTTGATGCTATTCTTATGTTAAAATCTTCATGGGACAGAGTTTTACTAACAACTATTGCAAACTGCTTTAGTCAGGCTGGCTTCTTACCTGCAGTAGAGGTCTCAGTAAATGAGAATTCCACATCATCAGCGAGCAGTGAGAGCAATGTTACTGACATTTCAGTGGAGCCATTACTTGCTAGATTGTATAAAGAGCTGAACATTGAACCAGAGGAGTTTGTGACTATTGACAAAGATGTTTCTACTAGTGCCACTCTTTCAAGCACTGATATTATAGGGCTATGTATGCCAGTCATTCAACCAATAAACCCTTCCAGCCCTGACTCTGATGATGAGGATGACTGTGGGCTGCAAGTACAACCTGTATCGCAGTCAGATATATTGGTATGGATTGACAAAATTGACATTTACATGATGCAGACTGGATGTTCAGATGATGCAGTCTCACCATTTTGTGCCTTTACGTTTTTGGAGCTCTCCAGTGTGTCCATTACCTCCACCATCGGCCTGTGTGTGTCTATGCGTGCGAGATGGTCTCAAACAGATATGACAACTGGCTTCAAAAATATGTTCCGTCATGTTAAATGATTAAAATATAGTACAAGTATACAAATAAATTTTTATTAATCTTTAAGGGATGCAGAGATGTTTCCAAGGCACCAGGGCTGGGTTCTATACTGGCCAAGACCTATTGACACGTCCTTGCCGAGCGTCCTTGGCAACAGGTCCCTTCGGGGTCCTGGCTAAAGTCAGTAGGATCGTTGATTCCTCCGAATTCGGAGAGTGTCTGCCTGCACACCAATAAGCCAGACATGGGACAGCGGATACTCAGGCAAACATCAGGTCCTGTATGACATCACATTGATGTTGGATAACAGGATGTCTTCATCCGACATACAGGACTTCGCGCTGGAAATCACAGCCAGCGAACACAAGCAAGCATTAATCTTTAAAATTGTATTCACTTTAACTTCAGTTATCCTTCTTCTTCTTCTTTCGTTCGCTTGAAATATGTCTATATCTGCAATGTTGTCTCTTGTATGAATTTAACTGTCTTTTTCAGTTCACACAGTGGTCCATAGAGTTTATCTTCCACTGTTGTCTCTCTAGACCAGAAAGTTTGCCTAGATATTTTATATTTTGGGCAGTCTTGGAGTATGTGCTCTGCTGTCTGCGACGCCAGTCCACATGTGCACATGGCTGATTCACCAATCTCGAATTTTGTATACATGCGGTTGCATAATCTATTGTGTCCTGTTCTGAGGCACAGAATAATGACCTGTTCTGGTCTGTCCATAATGTGGTAGTCATCTTGAGCAGGCTTTGGTGGCTTTCCGACTGATTTGATCATTCTTTTCTTTTGGTGGTATGTAACGGGCACATCAGGCTGTTCTTTGGCTCCTTCCTTAGCCAATTGATCAGCTCTGTCGTTTCCGGGTACTCCACAGTGGGATGGTATCCACTGTATGGTGACCTTATGCTGACTGCTAAGTTCAGAAAGTAGTGTCCTTAGTACTGGCAATTTCCCAGACAGGAGCGCCTCGAGTACTGATTTTGCATCTGTTGGTAGCACTACAGGTTGTGTACCATTGCTGGTATTTAGTAATTTCTCTGTTGCTATCTTGATTGCCTCAATTTCGGCATCATAGTTATGGCAGTACTTTCCTGTCGGTACTCTAGCTGTGTCCCTGGTATTATTTGGGTATTCTATATATACTCCCACTCCTCCATTTCGAACAGTATTTTGCGCTGACCAATCTGTGTAGACTCGGATCCAGAGGTCCTGTGGGTATTCTTCATCAAGGAAGCTGAGAGTGGCTGTTCTGTGTTGTACACTGTTCTGTTCTTCCTTGTCAAATATTCCTCTCACCTTTGTCTGGATTTGCAATGACAGCCTATGCTAATCTTTCCATGGAGTTCGCTCTGAATAGTTGTTAGGGGGATACCAACTGTGGGCAGATCGGTGGTTTCTCTGCAGAGTCGTTTGGCCTGGTGGATAAAACTACTTCTTTTCAACCGCCCCATAGCTAGGTTTTCAAATCTGTTCTTCATAGGGTGGCCTGGCAAGCTGAGGAACTTTTCTGCTTGTATTAGCATTTTCGTATCTCTGCGCTCACTCAGTGCTTGTGTCCTCCCCATCTTCTCCATTTCCACTATAGGGGTTGATCTCATCCCTCCTGTAGTGACTCTAAGTGCTTGATTTTGCACCTTGTCCAGCTCTTGTAGTGTGGTTTTTGATCCCGAACACCACGCAGTTGACCCGTATTCCAGGTGTGGTCGTATGCTCTGTTGATACACTTTGCTAAGTATTTTCCCACTGGCTCCCCAAGTGGTTCCACTTAGCTTTCTCAGGATGGCTATTTTCCTTCTGGCTTTTGCTACTGCTTTGTTGATGTGCTTTCTCCATGTCAGCCTGCCATCAAATGTTACTCCAAGGTATGTTGGTTCTTTATCTTCTCTTAAGGATGTTCCATTTATCTGGATGATAACTGCCTTTTGTTTTGAAGAGAGGGTAAATGAGTGGTGCTGCACTTGTCAGTGTTTATGCTGACACACCATCTATTTGCCCATGCAGCAAATATATCTACAGCCCTTTGTAGCAATTTGGTGGCCACTGATGCATGTTTGTTTGTGCTCCATAGAACCAGGTCATTGGCGTACATTGCCGCTTTAATTCCATGCGGAAGATTAGCAACAAGATCATTGATGAAGATTAGAAAAAGTGTGGGGGACAAGACTCCGCCCTGGGGAACACCGTGACGCAGTAGTACTTTCTTGCTCTTGAGTCCGTCTATCTGTACTCGGGCTCTACTGTTGTGCAAGTATGCTTTCACCCATTTGTACATTCTTCCATTGACTTTGCAGTTTCTCAGTTTCTTCATCAGACCTTCTTTCCTGACTTTATCAAAGGTTTTCTTTAGATGTATCCATGCAGCAAGCACCAGCTTCTTCTTTTGGAATGCATCCTCAATTTCTTGAGAGAGGTAGGTTGTCTGATCTTCCGTAGAGTAGCACTGCCTAAAGCCAGCCTGCTGTGGCACAAGGATGTTGTTACTTTCAATGTATCACTGCAGTCTGTGATTGATGATGCGCTCCAGTGTTTTGCAGAGACAGCTGGTGAGGCTATTTGGTCTGTAGCTAGAGGCAATGGAACTATCTTTCCCTGATTTTAGGAGGGGTATCATGATTGCTTCTCTCCAGGCTTGTGGAAAACTGCCTAAGGTCCAACTGTTATTGAAGATCTGCAACAGCTTTGCTTTGGCCTCTGTTCCTAGGTTCCTGATAATTTCATTGGAGATACCATCAGCTCCTGGTGACTTTCTCATTTTCAGTTTTGATATGGCTAGCTCCAGTTCGCTGATTGTGATGGGTGCCTCCAGAACCTCATGTACTATTTCCTTCTGTCCTGTATGTTGTCGTTTCTCTCGAATCTCTTGTTGTTTCTCTGGACTAATTAATTTTGATATTGTTATCTTATTCGAATGAGTCCGCAAAATGGTCAGCTGCTTGCTTTCTTGTTAAGATGTTTCCATCTTTATGTAGTGCAATTTTTGAGTTTCTCCCTGTGCCCTCATCGTTAAGCTGTTTTATTAGCTTCCACAATTTCCTTGTGTCTCTTTCAAAGTTCAGAGACTTGGTTTTCTCTTGCCAGCTTTCCGTCTAGCCTGCAGCTTGGCCCTTTGAAATTTGGCCTTTGCGTGCTGGAATTTATTGTGGTGCTCTTCGCTGGGTGTGGCCTTTACTTGCTTTCTACACACTTCCACATCATTATGCAACTGTTCCAGTTCACTGCTCCAGTAGAGTTTATATTGTTTACGGGCTCCTCTTGGTACTGTTTCTCGCGCTGCCTGTAGTATGCATTTCCCAAACTCTTCAACTACTTTATTTATGTCTTTCTCAGTGTTCAGGTTTCTAACCAGCATGCTGGTGCGATGCTTGTACATTGCCCAGTCTGCTTTCTTGTAGTTCCACCTCGAGAGGGTGCTGCTTTCACTTACAAGCTCATTTTCTGCAGTTAGAAAGACTGGCCGATGGTCACTGCCACCAAGTTGTTTCCCAACAATTCGTGTAATGCTCCACTCCAGGTCTGGTGAATGAAAAGCCAGGTCAGGTGTAGTTGTAGTATGCCATGATCTCGAGAAGAAAGTGTGTGGGTCAGACGGCTTGTTAACCAAGATGAATCTATTCTCATCCTGCCAGTCTTCCAGTCTCTCTCCTCTCTGGTCCATGTGATCATAGCCCCAACTCTGCAAATGGCTGTTGAAATCACCACACACAATCATTTTTTTCTTTTGATGGTAGGGTGTCCAGTGCTTGTGGGCGGTCACTTGGACAGTAGTAATTGATCAGATGTAGGTCTGTATTACCTGTCTTAAGTTTAAGTGTCTGATACTCAGCCCCTTCCATGTAGACTTTGATTTGGGCAGCAATGATATTTTTTACAAGGGTCAGTATCCCACCTTTTCGCCTGATCTTTCGATCAGATCGGTAACACTGGTAGCCTCTGATTTTGAAGGCTGTATTTTCGTTGAGGTGAGTTTCTTGCAAGCAACATATGCTTACTGTTTCTTGGTCCAAGATGTTTTCTAATTCTATTGTTTTTTTTGTTTCTAACTCCCTCCGCATTCCAGTGCATTATTTCAAGTCTTTGTTTAATATGGCCAGCCGTCCAATTCTCATGTCCCCTGGCTCCACAGGACATCTGAGAAGGTAGTTGTGGTTGGACCCTTTCGAGACATAGGTCCTGGCACTGCACCTGCCTGGCGGTCCAAAGCAGGGCGAGCACCATAACATTTAGCAGTAGTCGACATATTCCATTTTGCATGATTGTGTGGCATCCTGATTTCTGTGGTGCGCTTCTTGGCTGGTTGCCTCTGCCTTCAGCACCTTTCTTTGCTAGAGCAGACTGTGGTCTCACTCGAGTGTAGATGTGTACGCGCGCACACGTGTCTACGCATGCATGTACGTGCATACACATCTAGAGCATACTGGTTATTTTTCGGCGCCTGAAACTCGCCGTCGCCCCTTCTCTTTTTAGCTTAAACAGTTCCGCCACGTGAAGGCCAGGAGTTGGACTTTTGCTGCAGAGGTTATGTATTCACGAGCCATTGGAGTATTTAAGCAGTGTTGGGCGCTCA
Organism: Cepaea nemoralis; assembly: GCA_014155875.1. Lineage (NCBI taxonomy): Eukaryota > Metazoa > Mollusca > Gastropoda > Stylommatophora > Helicidae > Cepaea > Cepaea nemoralis. The sequence goes on along the minus strand of JACEFZ010014751.1, from coordinate 276,361 downwards.
CCCCAACACTGCGCCCCGGCTACATACAGCAACATTTGGAACCACTTCAGTAGTTCAAATTGCACGTTTTGAGTAGTTCGATCGATATGTGCGGCCGTCATGACCCGTGGGCTTCCAATTCACAAAGTCACATCTTCACAGGGAAGTAGGAACAGCTTGGCTACATAGACTATTCAACCATGTTTGGGTAGAACAACAGACACCACGAGACTGGGGAAATGCCATAATTATCCCAATTTGGAAAAACAAAGGCAGCAAAAGAGATTGCACACAATACAGAGGCATTTCACTGTTGAGTCATACTGGGAAAATATTTTGCAAAATTCTTGAAAAAAGATTACGAACTACTTTAGAACCCCAGCTAAGCGAAACGCAGCTTGGATTTAGGAAAAACAAAGGATGCACAGACGCCATTTTTGCTCTTAGACAACTTATAGAAAAATCAATTGAATTCAATGAAACACTCTACTTAGCCTTTGTCGACCAAGAAAAGGCATTTGATAGGGTAGATAGAAACAAGCTGTGGGAAATCCTTAAACAATATGGAGTGAGTACACATCTAACAAACCTATGCAGAAGTTTATACAACAACAGTGAATGCATAGTGAGAGCAACTGGAGAACACTCAGAACCCTTCACCATAAGATCTGGAGTACGACAAGGTTGTGTCCTGTCCCCTCTCTTGTTCATAACATATATAGACAACATATGTAAAGAAACCAGCCAAGCAGAGACAGCAAGAATACCGCATGACGAGAACACAGAAGAAGAACCATCTGCAAATCTAACCATTAGAGAACTCCTGTTTGCGGACGACCAAGCACTAATAGCAAAATCAGAAGCTGAATTACAAGACCACATGAATAGTCTAAACGAAATGTGTAGGGAACATAACATGAAAATTAGCACAAGCAAAACAGAGGTAATGACTATAACTAAAGAAGAACAAACAGCAACAATTCACCTAAACGAACATCCCTTGAAACAAGTAAAGAGCTTCAAGTACCTAGGAAGTATAATATCATCAAATGGCAGATCAGAAGACGAGATCGAAAATAGGTGCAATAAGGCAAATCAACTCATTGGACAAATGGCACCAATACTAAAGAACAAACATGTATCAATAACTACTAAGAAAGCACTTTACAACACAATCTTCCTACCAACTCTCTGCTACCAATGCCAAACCTGGACAATGACAGAAAAAGAGAAAAGAAAAATCACAACAACAGAAATGAGGTTTCTGAGAAGAATACTCAACGTATCAAGAAGAGATAAGATCAGAAATGAAGAAATCAGGACTAAAGTAGGGGTTAAAGCTGCTCTAGATTTTATTAGAAAGCAGCAAGTCAAATGGTTTGGCCATGCAAGTAGGCTACCAGTCAACAGCATGCCACAACAAGCAATGATGTACAGACCAGATGGAAACAGAGGAAGAGGCCGACCACGTAAACGTTGGACTGAGGGAATAACAGAATCCATGGGAATGTCGATATACGAAGCCCATAACCGGGCACTCTCACGAAGTTTATACTTCACCTCGACACCGCAAGGTACAAGAGGAACATGATGAGATGAGATGAGACATCTTCACAGAAAATCTGTTTTTCAACCACACTCCGAGCAAGTTTAGTGATGAAACTATACTGATTCAGGGGCGATATTTTATATGGCAATTAAAATTCACATTAAACAAAGACATCTATTTGATCTATCGATTCTGATATGCGATCATTCCGCTGCCTCTGGGATGCTCAGTTGACAGTTTGCACAGATCCATAGAGCGCACTTTATTCACAAACTTCCAGTTTCTCAGTTCTATATAATATTTTAGTTCGCAATGTTTAATATTTTCTATTATATCATCTAATAAATTTCTGGAAAAAAAATACCAAGCGGGGAATAGAACCCCGGTCTCCCGTGTGACAGGCTGAATGCTTATGACTACGCTAACGAAGACACAGTGATTGTTCCACAAAGATTAATAATATAGTCAAGCCGCCGTTTTTGAGTTTTCCCATTCACAGAGGCACTCATCATGGTCGTAACATTTTCGCTGTTTTTCAACCTCAAGTATAGCAAGTTTAGCGATGAAACTTTCCAAATTTCTGTAAAATTGGATGCACAACTCTAAAATCCATCTATAATTGATGGTGTTCGAGGTTGTCTCAACTAACGGGTCGTAGGCAGATTATGAAAACTGACTTATGAAAATATGTTCTGTCATGTTTCAGTGACCTTTCATTGTTTACAAAATGGCGTCTGGTTGACAAGGAAGACTCTAAAGATGTGTTTTATTGTGAGATGCAGAATAATGATTTACTCTGGTCTGCCCATAAAGTAGTAATTGTTTTTAGCTGGTGTTGAGTGTTGATGGTTTTTGATTGATTTGATCATTCTTTCCTTTTGGTTTCTGTTGACTTGCCCAAAATATTTAATTTTCTTCAGTTTTGTTTGTCTTAATCTTCTTCAATATTCAGTTCTTATTTGATCAATCTGTTTTTCTGTTCCGTCCTGAGAATTTTTTTAATTGTTTGCTCACTTTGAACTCAAGCGTAGTCTACACTGGACTGATTTTAGCGCACGGATTAGCTTTCCCTATTACCAGTGTCGCTCGTCATCAAGTGACTCCACTTATGCTTCTGAGGTACTTGTAATTTACGTCCCAAAGTCAAGGATGAGAAGTCAGCATTTTAGTTCACCTTATAACTGGTGTAGGGGTTGAACCCACTACCTTGTCATCAAAGCACCGGAAATTGAAGAGCAAGCACTCTTATCCATTCTGCCTGCCAAGTCATTTCTTAATAGTGGCTCGAACAATTCACTTGACAATTTAAGGATCCTCTATGCATACAAACCACAGAAGTCTTTTTTTTTTTGCGTCCTTAGTTAACACATTCAAGTTTATTGCTGAACAGTACTCACACGTGACTGTCATATGCCGCCGGCTTCCTGCCGTTTTCGGCGTATGACCAGCACACCCACTGTTTATGAATGTAATGCATGGTTAGCCTAATCGTCAGGAAAGAACTTGGGTGATGCATGTTGAAGATCCCACTGCTGTATATCTCACACTATCTCTTTATAACTTAACTACAGTGTCTACTCATGAACATAATCTGCAACCAACAAACGCTTGTCACTGCATGCATCAGACTGCCATTCTGTTGATTGTGTTGTCAAACAGTGTTGAATGTCAAATTGTCACTGGCCGGTGTTCTCAGCCTCATCACCAGGCTTCGGCTTCAGAATGTGGATTCATTATCAACAGATTACATAAAGGAAATATAAATTGACTTGTAACATCAGTCTCGGATGATATTATCACTGACTGTTTTGCTCTTGCGATCTTTCCATGTTCCCGTCTCGGCCTTCAGTGTCAAAAACATGTCTGCCGTTCTCAGCCAGAGCGCAGTCATGTGACCGCGCTAGCTCCGCCCACTGGCGTCACCCGTGTTTCCTAATTTTTTCCTGACCGTTTGTATGAGCGGTACTTGTTAGTATTTCCATTGGACACATATACTAGATTACTTGTATCCATCTCATGGCACTGCCTCCATCATCCAATGAATGTTTATATAATAATTATATACAGTGGTGCATCTCTTCAACTGATTTGTTAAATGTATCATGGGATATCATGGGAATAGGTAATTGATTCTGTACTCTGTTGACAATACAAGGACAGACACAGCCATGAGTGAAGAAGAAACAAAGCTACATGTATTCAGCTTCAAAGATGAGAAGCCGGTTCCTGATCCCATATATGAGTATCCCAGCACCCTGCATGACCTTGGCATTCCCCTTGTCATAGACAATGGTGAGTTTCAGATTTTAGAATTTGTGTGCATGTAAGACAGTTATTCTCACCAACTGTTATTCTTATTCTAATTAATTATGATTCCTTATCATAGACAGTGGTAAGTTTTAGATTTTAGAATTCGTGTGCATGTAAGACAGTTATTCTCGCCAACTGTTATTCTTATTCTAATTATTATTATTCCTTACCATAGACAATGGTGAGTTTTGGATATTAGAATTTGTATGCATGCAAGGCCGGTCTTCCTGGCTAAGGGGTTAACGTCTTTCTCCCTAATCCTGTATATTCACGTAGGGTAACGCAGCTGCGCAAGATTCGGTAGCGGATTACGTCACGCACATTACTTACGGGGTATGTGAGCTGGTCGCCCAGAAAGCAATGGCAAACTACTGAGCGTAATCTTGCCAAGAAATCAACAACAGGTGTAAAATGATGGTGTTGACAGTGATGTCCTGTAAATAGGATATGCGAAGAAGAAAAAAATGCATGCAAGACAGTTATTTTCACTTACTGTTTTTCTTATTCTAATATGATTCCTTATCATAGATAATGGTAAGTTTTAGATTTTAGAACTAATGTGCATGTAAGACAGTTACTGTTATTCTTATTCTAATTATTATGATTCCTTATCATAGACAATGGTAAGTTTTAGATTTTAGAATTAATGTGCATGTAAGACAGTTATTCTCACCTACTGTTATTCTTATTCTAATTATTAAGACAGTTATTGTCACTTACTGTTATTCTTATTCTAATTATTATTTCTTATCATAGACAATAGTAACTTTTAGATTTTAGAATTAGTATGCATGTAAGACAGTTATTCTCTTATACTATTATTCTTATTTCATTTATTATTATTCCTTATCATAGACAATGGTAAGTTTTAGATTTTAGAATTAATGTGCATGTAAGACAGTTATTCTCACCTACTGTTATTCTTATTATAATTATTATTATTCCTGATCACTCAGGAGTTACTGGGGCCTATAAGGGAAGCAAAGAATAGTAATGCCTACCATTTCTGTCATAAGAGGCTGCTAAGGAGGGTTGGCATTAGACTGGCTACTCTATCTTGTAGAAAATTTAGCTGCAAAATGAAACCAATCATGTACAGTTCTACAAAGGGCTTGGCATGAGTTAATTGAGAGCATTGCTCCATTGCGAGATGAAAGGAAGATGGAGAATCGTTCCTTATGACTATTAATCATACTGTTCTCTTTATTATAATTAATTTTCTTTATAAAAGGTGTAGTGGCGAAGGGATTATGAACGCAATTTGCAGTCCCACATACAGCAGTGGAATAACAGCTGCGGGCGATTTGGCCGCAAAAACCTGTGTGCTGGTTTTCATACAGTGGTGTGAATGCCAGTCATTCAGAAAGCAATGGCAAACTACTGAACGTAAACATGCCAAGAAATCACACACACCCAAAAATGCTGAGGTTGACTGCGACGTCCTGTAAAGGATATGCAACTAACTTTTTCTTTAGCTTCTTCAAATACATTACTGACTGGATTGGATGATCTTGCCTGTCTGCAACGGTTCATGTTGGCTCTGGATCCCAAATGTCCCACCTGCATAATAATGGAGTTTGATGCTCAAATGATCAGCCTCTCACATCCAAGGTGAAGTGATAGCCACAGAAGCTCCTGTGATGCTCTTGATCGGGAGCTGTCAGCATATGGCTTCTGATATACAGATGTGCCCTTGGCAACATCTTCTCATGGTGACCCTGTTCTCACAGTTTGCTATTGGGGCGTCTGAGTGTCTGGCTGTATATCTGGTTTGGGAGCAGTTTGGAGCTCCTTAAGGTAAACACAGTACTCACTGACCAGTAGGACATGTTCTGGCCTGCACCAACCCAAGCTGCGCTCGTTTGATTAAATGTTTCCTACAACTTTCCATCACTCGTCTACCACTTTTCTCTGGTCTGTCCTCAATATACCAAAAGGATCCCTGAAAGGCAGTGGGAATACTTTGGACTGTATCAAAACCTAATTGGGATCCAGGTAAATCCCTGTGTGCCAGCTGCAGCAAGGAGACCATGTGACCTGACATTTCACGTAATCATCATATCCTGTTGAATGTTTGATATCTAGATTAATGGTGAAACCACTCTGAGAGAGAGAGAGAGATAAAAACATAGAATGCAGGATGTGAACATTTGCTGTGGATCTGTTTTGGCATGGGTCACAATGGACTGTTCACATGAGGTCTTCACAAGTCTCCAGTGAGGCAGTGACATCAGTAGATTTACACTTAGTGTGCTATAGTTTTCAATTTTTATTTTTCCATTAACCCTTTACTGGGCAGACGCTTGTCCATTTTTTAGCCCTGAACAGGCAAGATTTTTTCAGGTTCAGTAAAATTTCAGGTTGCGTTAGTAAAACTATCACAAATAAGGTGTTAGTCAACCGATTTTAGTTAAATAAACAACACAATGAAGGGAAAAGCATGCAGAATATGTTACTCACGTGATTTTTGCCGGTAATCCATATATGAACACAAATATTTACAAAATACAGCATATTGTTTGTGATTTTCAGTCATCTATACAGCAATTTACAAACACATTTTCAGAATCAATCACTTTCTTTAAAGTCCGACTCACAACTGCTAATGCAAAGTAACGCTTTTCACTGATATCTAGCTCCGATTAATAGTCAACTTTGTGCCCTTTAATGTCTCTTAAATTGAACCTAGCGAAATCTCGGCTATCACTTGAAGAATCGCCTAAATCCATTAAAAAACACTAAGCGTAAAAACCGCGAAAACTATAAAAAAAATCTGTTCAAATTCATAGTAGGTGCTTACAAATGGCGGCCACGTTGTCAAGCTACCGCCGAAAGCAAAAGTAGCCGTCGGAAGTATAGGAAAGCCGAGAGATCGCATTTTTACAGTGCATAATAGTAACGGGCTGTTTCAGACGGTCTGCCCGTACTGGGGTCCGGACATAAATGGACGATTTGTAAAGGGTTAAAGTCATTAGTGTACTTAATTCCTTTTGTCTTTTATAGTGCCTACCACTACCTATAACATCACGTTGACGCTGGCATGAGTGGGGTCGGACAAAGGGTTCATTGTCAGCTCGCGTTGATGGCCGGCCATTGAAGGGAAAGACTGACCACCGATTCCTCCGTGCACTCAGTCCTAAACAAATGTGATGGTCGTAACACTTGCCATACCTTCAGCAGGTTCCTACTATGGATCTTGTCTGTTTTAATCACTGCCTATAAATTATTGCTCTTATTACAGGCTAACCCACACAATTTGTGTATATGATTTATTTTATGTAGGAACTTACCAGTGCCGAGCTGGGTGGGCCTGCAGTGAGTCCCCTTCTCTCATCTTCAAGAACATCACTGCCAAGCAAAGGGTCAAGAAGAACCAGAACGTAAGCTGCGTTTTCTCTTTGTTTTCTAAACACAGCAGTCACAAACAATAGGTTATATGATCGATTGCCCGACATATTTCGCTGCATCTCGTCAGGTGCATACTGCAGAGTTATATGAATTGAATAAATGAATGATACTTTAGCTGAAACACTTAAAACACATAGTCACTGATATTGTTTGAATGTGGAGCATTAGTTAACCCCATGGCAATAAATCATGCAATATATTGTTTGGGGCTTCTGTGTTTAAATTCACTAAGGGAATACATTAATTTGAATTTAATGATTTTATTTTTACATTAGAAGCTTGCAGTCAAAAAATATAACACCCATCTGTTATCATCATCATTATATAACATGTCCTTTGCAGAACATCGCTATGATCAGTTTCTTCATCTCTTGCCAGTTCCTTTGCCTCATTCATTTTCATGCCCAGGGTGAGGGTATCTTTTATTTTCTATGTCCATGGATCCTCCTATCAGTAGTTCTCAAACTGTTTTTTGTGCATTTGCTCGCTTTCAACTCAAGTGTAGTCCATACATGTGCTACTACTGGGCTGATTTTAGTGTGTGGATTACCTATCCCTATTACCAGTGTCCCTCGCCATCAGGCAAACCCACTCTAACTTGAGAGGAACTTGTAATTTACATCACCAAATCAAGGATGAGAAGTCAACATTTTAGTCAAGCTAACTGGTGTAGGGGTAAACCTAGCCATCAACACACCAGAAGAGATATGAGCCAGCACTCATATCCATTCAACCATTCTGACCTCCTTGTTTATTCCTCCTTGGCCAAGGGGTTAGCGACATTGTTCGTAATTCTGTATATCCACGTGGAGAAAACAGCAGCTGCGAGAATCGGCAGTGGTTCGCGCCGCACTGGTAACTTAACAGGGGTTTGCGAGCTGGTCGTTCAGAAAGCAATGGCAAACTACTGAACGTAAAAACTTGCCTAGTACATCAACAGCAGCTGAAAAAATGCTGGTGTTGACTGCAATGTCCTGTAAGGGATGTTTTTTTTCCAGCGTTTCCATCCTGTTTCAGGATATTGCGGTCAACATCAGCATATTTCAGCTGTATGTTGATTCCAAGGCTAGATTATGCTCATCAGCACGCCACGACTTTCTGAGCGACCGGCTCCATACTCTCATAAGTCACTGGCGCGACTCGAACGTAAGAGATATGCAAACATAAAAAAGTATAATAAGATTGTAGATGCCTGCTTTAAATATGTATATTATAAAATTTAAAATGCTCACTTAAATTTATATCAATTATTGTCTGAAATATATGCTGTAAATGCCTTTTTGTAATGTATATGTTTAATTTTTCTACATATATCAACATAAGGAGATAGAAACATTAATCGGAAACGACATAACCAATGTTGAAGTTGTAAAATGGATTCTCCGATCTCAGTTTGACCGCAACATTGTCACGTTGTTTGACATACAGGTAAGCTCATATTTCTTTTGTATTTGTATATGTGTGGAAAACAAGGGGAAACTACCACAATGTATTTGTATGTGTGTGGAAAACAAGGGGAAACTACCACATTGTATTTGTATATGTGTGGAAAACAAGGGGAAACTACCACATTGTATTTGTATATGTGTGGAAAACAAGAGGAAACTACCACATTGTATTTATATATGTGTGGAAAACAAGGGGAAACTACCACATTGTATTTGTATATGTGTGGAAAACAAGGGGAAACTACCACATTGTATTTGTATATGTGTGGAAAACGAGCGGAAACTACCACATTGTATTTGTATACGTGTGGAAAACGAGCGGAAACTACCACAATGTATTTGTATATGTGTGGAAAACAAGCGGAAACTACCACATTGTATTTGTATATGTGTGGAAAACAAGGGGAAACTACCACATTGTATTTGTATATGTGTAGAAAGCAAGGGGGAACTGGCAAATTATGCATGCAAAGAAGCTAATCATGTCACCCTTAAAGTAAAAGTTATAACGATGATGAGATATGGGTTAATTTGCAACCACTAAAGAAGAAAATTGGGACTTGGAGCATGAACTGGAATGTAACAGAACAGGCCTTGGAATACCATGGACCAAGAAGAATAAAAATACTGGCATTCTAAAAGATCTGAACATGGAAAAAATCTGGCTCATAAACAGCATATTGTCTCGGAAACTGAAATACTCTGCAATAATGGAGTAAAGAAAACAAGAGCTGAATATGGTTTGGTTACATAAGAACAAAGTGATCTGTGTCTGGTGCATTGCTTGGTTGGTTAGCTGATTGACAGGAACTGGAACTTCTCATTTGTGTGGAGACACATTAGGTTGTGACCAGTCATGATTCAGAACAGCACATGTGAACTGGCTAGGACCAGACCAGGTTGGTCTTGTTACCACTTGTTTGAGGTTTTTCCATGTCAGTGGTTCTCAAGTGTCTAGCAAGAGATAACATACAGTAATGTACGAGTTACAGAGTTTTCATAGGTTACTGGTTATGTGTTTATGTTTTATTTGTACTTATCACAACCATAAGGGAAAGATATATCAAATTTATGTGATGTATGAATATAAGAGGTGGAATTGAAAATCTGGCCTTATGTGGGTAAATACTAGACAAGTATTGCATTTGTACAACTCATGCTGGCTATGTGGTGAGGGGATTATGGACGCAGTTCGTAATCCCACGTACTGCTTTCAAATAAAAAAACAGCTGCAGGCGATTTGGCGGCGTTGGTTTTTATAAAAATGATATGAGTGCCACTCGTTCAGAAAGCAATGGCAAACTACTGAACACAAACTTGCCAAGAAACCACAAACAGTAAAAAAAAATGCTGGGGTTGACTGTGATGTCCTGTAAAGGATGTACAACTAACTTTTTACACTAGTCATGAGACTCAGCTAAAGACTGATAGATGCATGTGACGAAGTGGTAGGGGTGTCTACAATTAACTTTTTAAACTAGTCATGAGACGCAGCTATAGACTGATAGATGCATGTGACGAAGTGGTAGGGGTGTCTACAACTAACTTTTTAAACTAGTCATGAGACGCAGCTATAGACTGATAGATGTATATGACGAAGTGGTAGGGGTGTCTACAACTAACTTTTAAAACTAGTCATGAGACGCAGCTATAGACTGATAGATGTATGTGACGAAGTGGTAGGGGTGTCTACTTTGCGCTCAGAAAGCTCTAGGTTTGTTTGCAGACTTTCATGTGGTTTGTGAGTGCAGTTTATTTTTGGAGACCCCCAGGGGTAGTCACTGGAGCTATGGAGTTTATGCTGATGCAATCCATTTGGCAGGCGATCTGAGGTGAGAGGCTGAGCTAGATGGGATCAAACAAGGTCCAGTAAAGTTGAACTTGCTTCTAAGCCTCTTTTAAGCTGAAACGGCTGGACAACTAATAATAATATAAGCGACACTAATGTAATCAAAATATCAGACAACAGGATTGTCTTTTTTTAGGCCTACTCTAGGCTAGTCACCTGAAGAAGAAATTTACTTATTATTAATCATATTTATATTATATTTATATTATTACCTAATTTATTAAGTATTTCGACCTTGGGCAGGTCTTGAAGCTTCCTATCATTCCATGCAATAGTTGTCTTTCTGGTGTCATTCTCTTCAATTCCCTGCATGCCTACAGTTATATTTCTGTGCATGTACGTTTTGTAAATATTTGTCTTGTTCTACCACTTCCTCTTTCCCCTACTAATTTATCCTCGAGTATGCTAGCGTTCTTTCATGTTTTTCAGTGAGGCTCTGCCATGAGAGTCTTCACATTTTGATATCTGTAAGAACTCTTCTTTTTCTGTCATATTTTCCATAACTTATTTATTTGTCTATTTTATTAAGATGTAATCTAAAATCTAGAAGTGGGTTATGAACTGAGTTAAGACAGTTTCTTTTGTTTTGATCTACCGAAGGAAAAATGATATTAAAAATTATCTTTAGGACAACATATGATTACATTCCCATTAATCTTTGTAGACTTTGAGATGTTAAGCTGAATGTATTTAATTAAAGCAGCAGTCAGCAAGAGGTTGTTGACATCCCCATACATTTTGTCCTCAATAATGTGGCTAAATGCTGGAATAACAGCTTTTTAACCTTCATGCACACATCAGCAATGATAAAATTACTGTTATAATTAAATCTTGTATGTACCCACATCACACTCGGTGTTGTTATCTTCTTGTTACTAGGAGCAGGTGTTTGACTACCTCTTCTCTCACCTGGGTATCACATCTGAGGGTAGTGTGGATCATCCCATAGTCTTGACTGAGGCAGTCTGTAATCCAAATTACACACGGCAGTGTGAGTATTCAGTTTTTTGTTGTTGTGTGTGGCCTTGTATCAATGAAGTGTATGGGGGAGGGGAGAGAGAAGGAAGAGAGACATAGAAGCATTGATTCCATGAGTTTGCTTTACACATCCTCTTTAGTCATTTATGATTGCTTGGCTTATGTATGCTTCCTTACTTCCTCTGTGTCTACCTTACAGTAGGATGTGGGTGTCTTAATGCCTCTTAAGATCAATGTGTCGCCACTGGCAGTTAATAAGTCTGGACAGGTTGAGGGATATAGTTCATGCTAAGACAAAGACATGTTGACTTGCAGGTAGACTGGGAACAGTCCAAGGCTCATCTTCATGCAGAATATTGCTCTCATCAGGGCCATGCCATGCTATGATATACAGAGGTGGCAGCATCAGGCGGCACCGTAAGGAGGGCGGCAAGAGCAACGAAGGAGGGGTGGCATAAGCAGTGAAGTATGGGCGGCATTTCGAAGACTTGCATCATTAAGGGGCGGCATTTTGACGACTTGCATCATACTGAGAAAATCTACCGCACGGCCCTGGCTCTCAAGACTATGGAAGTCAGAGGCTAAGGAAGGCAAATCCAACATAAATGCCTATTAAAATAAGATGTACTGGGGCAAAGATGGGGCAGATCAGTGCAATGTGATTGGTGTTATGATGATCAAGTAGCTTTGCTATTTTCATTGTGCAGAGGAGTTAATAGGAGTGATAGATCTCATATGTTTGACAGTGAATTGTATAGTGGGGGTACTGAACTTAAACAGGGGTGAAATGCTGTCCATAAAAATGAGCAACTCTTCAATGATGACACAGTAATTCAGCAAATTAAAAGAGGGATGGCCAAACAAGAACACTACGCAGGAAGCCAAAGAAGATTGATAATCAACACAGAACTGGCGTCGTTAGCCGCTACACGCTGCGGGATTTGCTGAGGAGGGGATCCGAGCACTTATGGACTGAATGGTCCGATGTGCAACGAGGATGATCTGTCGACTAACTAACTAACTAACTAACAGTAATTCAGAGTGCATTCCCTTTTTGAATTTAAACAAAGAAGCCATAAACATAAGCAGGCTGTAAAAAGAAAACCCAGCTTTCTCCATCACCAAGCAGTTATTTAATTATTGTCATATGGTCAACAACAGTAACAACAACAACAACAAAAAACACACTGTTTGGCATACTACATTCAACTGACAAAAACATCCAATACTCAAATTCCTTGAAGCTTCTGCCATTAGGTGTTTAAAACCAGTGCTGTGCAAATGGAAAGACTCAGTATTGAATCTGCGATTACTGTGAGTGGTAACTAATGCTTCATATTAAAACCATAACATTGACTATGTGCACTGTTTTTCAGCCTGAAAAGGGACTAACTTTTCAGTATGCTCCAGAGATAACAGCAAAATATGTCAGGCTACACATTGTGCAACCTTTTATTTATGGCTTCTTCTTTGTTTAAGATGACACACTTGTTGATATAACAACTTGTAGCCCACTGCTTGATTTTGGCATCAAATGTAAAGAGCACCTTACAGGTGGTCACACATTCACAACCAGTGTGCTACAGGGACTATTAGCCTGCATACTCTGCGACATCTAGATTATGGTGATAGGGATATGCCTGGAGTGCAATGATATTAGGTGTGTTATTGGATAAGATCTTCAAGCTCTAAACAGGAAACTATGGACTCAGGGCATATCTGCACTACATGGTCTTAGAGAATCTTCCACCTGCAACCTGTGGAGCACCAAAGCAAACTCCTGCAAGAGCACAGCCTGCAAGACTGTCCTGAATGTATCAGATACAGAATGCAAATCTGGTCCACAGAATAATCCTATCAGACAGTTTATGGGGGATTGGTGAACACCTCAGGAACACAATTCTATTCATGATCCACACTGGAATAGGCACACACCTGAGGTCGGTTGTTGATTATATAAGTAGTAAACATCAATATTATTTCAATTTTTTTCTTTACTTTAATTTAGTTCCTGGTTTTTCTCTGCCTTTTAAGCTGTACATTACATTTTGCTTGTTTTTGTCCTGCTGTTTACAGTGATGACGGAGCTGCTATTTGAGTGCTACCATGTCCCCCAAGTTGCCTACGGTGTGGATTCATTGTTCAGTTTGTACTACAACCATCCCACACCAGGTAATTATTTCATTCATCATTTGTTGATTTAATCACATTTTTGCTTCATAAGCACTTAGTTGCAAGGATAAAATAATACAATTATATTTAATGATAGGTTAATAAGATTGTGCTCCAGTATGTTACTGAGGTCGATAAAGGAAGCAAAGAACAGTAACAATTTAATCTACCATGCACGTCATAAGAGGTGACAAAGGAGGGTTGGTGTAAGACTGGGTACTTTATCCTGTAGAAAACTGTAGCTGCAGAATCCAGCCAATCATGAACAAGACTACAAAAGACTTGGCTTGGGTTGGTTGAGACCTTTGCTACATTGGGAGATGAAGAAGATCAAGAATAAGATTGTGAGTATGTAAGACATAACTCCATGAGTAGATGAAAGCTAACGCTCTTGATAACTGGTGATGTAAAGGGTAGATGTATGGTAAAAAAAATTGTCTTCAAGCAGTTGCCTGCTGTGAGTCTGTGATGCGATAGCGCCCTCACATTTTGTAGGCAGAGAGTAAGGAGGAATAGAAGGTCAACCTTTCCCTCACATTGACAAGTGACGAGACCAGGCATCCATGTCCAACCGTACTCCTGACAATACCTGCTCAGTTTGCTATCAACTTGGCTAGTGCACCCATCCAGTAATAGATGTAGAGTTTAAAAACAGATCTGGACATGCATTTGCAGTTAGGGGTCCCTGGTAGGTTTATTGAAACAGTTAACATCTGTAGTGGTATCAAGGCATATCATCTGCATATAAACAGACAGAAAAACCAACAAGCAAGTCCTACAAGAGGCAAATGAAAGTCGCAAACTTATTAGAGAAATTAGACGTAGACGGTCAATTCTTTTTGGGCACGTTATGAGAAGAAATGAACTAGACAACTTGGAGACATTTGACAAGATTGAGGGGGAAAGAACAAGGGGAAGGCAGAGAAGTAAATATCTAAATGGCTTGACCACATAGCATGGTCGGGACAAGAACACAGAGCTGATCCATGACTCTGGTGATCATGTAAGATGGTGAAACATGACCGCCTATGCATACCAGCATAGCACATGATGAATGAATGAATAAGGCAAGACTAGTAGACATCTTGGCATCGAGGGACTAATGGCACACACATAGGGATCCAGTAAACTAATCTTTGGTTCTTGATGTGGGCCGCGGGAGTGTAGTGGCTAGACGGTCGACGGCTGACTTAATGGTCATGGGCTCAATTCATAGCTGGGCTGATATGGATTTGTAATAATTGGCCTGTGTCGCAGGTCGACCCAGCCTGGGCTATCAAGAATGCCTTAGGAAGTAAAGGAGGCGGGCGTGATACTGGCCACACCCACCGAGTGCTGATTGGTCTGTACAAATATGGGTCTAGCTCCGTATGCCCCAATGTGCCTTAAGATGTGTACAAGTATCCTTTACTTAAATAATATTTCAGTTTATTACTTTACTTTTAGATATTTCAATGTTTACTTTTAGATAATATTTCAGTGTTTTACTTTTCTTTTAGATAATATTTCAGTTAATACTTTGCTTTTAGATATTTCAATTTTTTTCTTTACTTTTATATATTGTCATTTTTTACTTTACCTTTAGATAATATTTCAGTGTTTTTCTTTAATATTTCAGTTTTTTACTTTACTTTTAGATATTTCAGTTTTTTTACTTTACTTTTAGATATTTCAGTTTTTTTACTTTACTATTAGATATTTCAGTTTTTTTACTTTACTTTTAGATATTTCAGTTTTTTTACTTTACTATTAGATGATATTTCAGTTTTTTACTTTACTTTTAGATAGTATTTCAGTGTTTTACTTTACTTTTAGATGATATTTGAGTTATTTTCTTTACGTTTAGATAATATTTCAGTTTATTTTTACTTTACTTTTAGATATTTCAGTTGTTTACTTTTACTTATAGATAATATTTCAGTCTTGCAGTCTCTTCTCAATAAAAAAAGATAACCTGATCTTGTTTTGCAATTTGATGATAAGCATCATTATTCATGTGGTCAGGGTGATCTTTTGTCCCGAAAGGGGCTTTTATAGAAGTTTTTGCCATTTCATAAGTTGTATTTAAATTAATTTGTTGTAGAGATCCACCCAGTTTTACAATTTGATCCTCTTGTTGCCCATTATGTTGTTATGAACTGGTGTCCATTAAGTCGTGCATTTGTTTCATGTGTCACAGAGACAGCAGACGCGTTGATTCTAGACTGCGGCTATCAGGCTACTCATGTTATTCCTGTGGTTGGAGGCAGGATTGATTCAGCTCACTGTCGCAGGATGAACATCGGGGGTGGGTACATAGACTGGTATCTGCAGAGACTTCTGCAGCTCAAGTATCCAGGTCACGCACATGCTGTGACAATGAGTAGAGTTGAGGTGAGTTACTCCTCTATCTGAGTGGTAAAGAAAAAAAGTTTGTTACATATCTTTTGTGGGCCTGCAGTCAGTAAGCTGGTATAGCTTTTCGGTCAGTCCTGCCGGCGTAGCTTGAAAGCTCGTCGGTAGGCGTCCAGTGGTTTTGCATGTATCACCTTGTACCAGGAGGGCGCGCTTTAGCGATGCTACTCTTGGCCTGCGTGTGCGTGAATAGTTCGTCTGTCCGATAGATATCTGGTTGATCCTATCAGTATTCATACGCTTGTCGCTTGTCACTACCTTTTGTCTTAAAGCTGAAAATTAAAGGAATTGACGGAAGGGCCGTTTGCATGAGGCTCTGGGCTACCATTTGTATTTGAGAGCCAATATATACAGGGATAACTGGCCTGTGGCAGCCTAACGTCCACTGCATCTGTGTCCGTCTCCATTCGTCTTGCCATGCTCCCACTGGAACCAGATGGACGCAGACGAGAGAGTGAGGTCGACGGAGTTGCGCAACCACTTCCTCACTATAATCCAAACTAAAGCGCAAGTTATTTGTTCTTCATCAAATCAAAAGATGCAATGAATGAATGGTCCTCATCATTCATGATGGACGAACATCCATACTGGACATAGCAGTCAGCTTCAGCATTCTATGGCTGTTTGTAATTCCTGGGCAAGTTTATGTTCAGTAGTTTGCCATTGCTTTCTGAACAACCGGCACTCATACCATTGTGTAGAAACCAATGCAACTGTTTTGAATGCAGTATACGGGAGTACGAATTGCATTCATAACCCCAAGGTGATGCCGAGGTAGCGGGTGTGGTACTGGGGTGACTAAAGAGAAGCAGAGAATAGCGACACTGTAATCTACTTGCATGTTGTAAGAGGTGACTTATGTGAGTTGCCATTGGTCTGATTGCCTTGTACCGTAGAAAACTTGTTGCAACTTGCAGCCAACCATGAACAGGTCTAAAGACAGCCCAGCCAGCCAAATGAAAGGAGGCCCTTCTAGAGGAAGTAGAGCATGATGTGGAGAAAGCCGTCTGGATTGCTGACTTACCTCCTTGCATATAGGAAAACTCCAGAATTGGCACTCAGAATGTTAGAACTATGTATGGATTGGGAAAGTCTAGACAAATGGTAGGGGAAATGAAATATAAGATCAGCATTTTGTAATTATGCGAAACAAGATGGCATGCAGGAGGCAAGAGATTCTAAACAGGCGTGAAACTGGTCAGACAGAAAGAAACAAAATTTCTCATATTGATAGTATGGCCCTATTGTTGTCTAAGGAGGCAGCCCTTCGACATGGGATAAAGATATGGCATTGAAGAAGGGAGTTGGGCACTCCACCTCTTAAAGCGGATATCATCATCATCATCGTGTGTCCTGACTGGTGTAGGCGTTCATGCATCTGCACAGGTCTCGGACCTTGGTGTTCTGAATCAACTCTGTTAATGATATTCCTCTGTGACACTGTCTGAGACCATACAGGAACATTTCTTTCTGTCTGAGACCATACAGGAACATTTCTTTCTGTCTGAGACCATACAGGAACATTTCTTTCTGTCTGAGATCATACAGGAACATTTCTCTCTGTCTGAGACCATACAGGAACATTTCTCTCTGTCTGAGATCATACAGGAACATTTCTCTCTGTCTGAGATCATAAGGAACATTTCTCTCTGTCTGAGATCATACAGGAACATTTCTCTCTGTCTGAGATCATACAGGAACATTTCTCTCTGTCTGAGATCATACAGGAACATTTCTCTCTGTCTGAGACCATACAGGAACATTTCTCTCTGTCTGAGATCATACAGGAACATTTCTCTCTGTCTGAGACCATACAGGAACATTTCTCTCTGTCTGAGATCATACAGGAACATTTCTCTCTGTCTGAGATCATACAGGAACATTTCTCTCTGTCTGAGATCATACAGGAACATTTCTCTCTGTCTGAGATCATACAGGAACATTTCTCTCTGAGACCATACAGGAACATTTCTCTCTGTCTGAGATCATACAGGAACATTTCTCTCTGAGATCATACAGGAACATTTCTTTCTGTCTGAGATCATACAGGAACATTTCTCTCTGAGATCATACAGGAACATTTCTCTCTGTCTGAGATCATACAGGAACATTTCTCTCTGTCTGAGACCATACAGGAACATTTCTCTCTGAGATCATACAGGAACATTTCTCTCTGAGACCATACAGGAACATTTCTCTCTGAGATCATACAGGAACATTTCTTTCTATCTGAGATCATACAGGAACATTTCTCTCTGTCTGAGACCATACAGGAACATTTCTCTCTGTCTGAGATCATACAGGAACATTTCTTTCTGTCTGAGATCATACAGGAACATTTCTCTCTGTCTGAGACCATATAGGAACATTTCTCTCTGTCTGAGATCATACAGGAACATTTCTCTCTGAGACCATACAGGAACATTTCTCTCTGAGACCATACAGGAATATTTCTCTCTGTCTGAGACCATACAGGAATATTTCTTTCTGTCTGAGACCATACAGGAACATTTCTCTCTGAGACCATACAGGAACATTTCTCTCTGTCTGAGATCATACAGGAACATTTCTCTCTGTCTGAAATCATACAGGAACATTTCTCTCTGTCTGAGATCATACAGGAACATTTCTCTCTGTCTGAGACCATACAGGAACATTTCTCTCTGTCTGAGATCATACAGGAACATTTCTCTCTGTCTGAGACCATACAGGAACATTTCTCTCTGTCTGAGATCATACAGGAACATTTCTCTCTGAGACCACACAGGAACATTACTCTCTGAGATCATACAAGAACATTTCTTTCTGTCTGAGATCATACAGGAACATTTCTCTCTGAGACCATACAGGAACATTTCTCTCTGAGATCATACAGGAACATTTCTCTCTGTCTGAGATCATACAGGAACATTTCTCTCTGTCTGAGATCATACAGGAACATTTCTCTCTGTCTGAGATCATACAGGAACATTTCTCTCTGTCTGAGATCATACAGGAACATTTCTCTCTGTCTGAGACCATACAGGAACATTTCTCTCTGTCTGAGATCATACAGGAACATTTCTCTCTGTCTGAGATCATACAGGAACATTTCTCTCTGTCTGAGATCATACAGGAACATTTCTCTCTGTCTGAGATCATACAGGAACATTTCTCTCTGTCTGAGATCATACAGGAACATTTCTCTCTGTCTGAGACCATACAGGAACATTTCTCTCTGTCTGAGATCATACAGGAACATTTCTCTCTGTCTGAGATCATACAGGAACATTTCTCTCTGAGACCATACAGGAACATTTCTCTCTGTCTGAGATCATACAGGAACATTTCTCTCTGTCTGAGATCATACAGGAACATTTCTCTCTGTCTGAGATCATACAGGAACATTTCTCTCTGTCTGAGATCATACAGGAACATTTCTCTCTGTCTGAGACCATACAGGAACATTTCTCTCTGTCTGAGATCATACAGGAACATTTCTCTCTGTCTGAGATCATACAGGAACATTTCTCTCTGTCTGAGATCATACAGGAACATTTCTCTCTGTCTGAGATCATACAGGAACATTTAACTCTGTCTGAGATCATACAGGAACATTTCTCTCTGTCTGCCTCTTGTTCTGCGGTTGTCATGATATTTTTGAATGCTTCTCTTCTAGTCACGTGATCAAAGAACATTGTCTCTTTCTTATAGTTGTATATAATTTTATACTTTCATTAGCCTTCTCCAGGTGGAAACCTAATGTAAATAATGACTTTAGTGTTTCACAATTTTATAATCATTATTATCAGTCGTCATCTTCTCATTGAAGGTCAGATGTCAAGAGTCCCCAATACCCTCTGTCCTGTGAATTCATTGTGAATTCACACAGGTCTCCTCCTATCCATATCGTAATTTCGATCACCCACATATAGTGTTTCCTTTTTCCCCAGACTTTGTCGTATGTTGTTGCTTTTTCTCCTGCCAGGATATTCTTTCTATTCATCTACATAACCACATTTTGAAAGCTTAAGTTTTACTCTCATATTGTTTATTCATTGTCTGTGGTTTAGCACCTCACAATCAATCAATCAATCAATTAATAAATCAATCAGTCATTCAGTCAATCGGGTGCCGTCTCCACAATGAAGATTGGCTGCAATGGGTCTCCAACACTGTCTGTCTTTCACCCTGATTGTACATTCTGTCAGGCTGATGTTCGTCCATCTCTTGATGTTATCTCACTTATATCGTTATCTACCTCTTGCTCGCTTGCCTCCAACCGTGCCCTCCAATATGTTTTTTATGAGTGTTATGTCTTTTAACGAGGCCAAAATATTTCACTTGCCTCTTTTTTTATTTCTTTCATCAACTCATTTTCATTCCCAATTTTACTAGAAGCTCTGTATTTAACTGTTTTTGTTTCCATGATATCCAATATATTCTTCTGTATAACTGCATCCCCAGGGCCTCTATTTGACTTTCTAATTACTTGTTCGTGTCCAGGCTTCCGCGATAATACAGTAATGTAGAGTAAATATAACACGTTATCACTCTTTGTTGTAATTTGTAACTAAGTTGTTTCATATTGTTGAATGTCAATCTTGAAGTATTGTCTCTTATCAAAGCAGCAACATTTGACATCATCTCTGTGGTGGTTAAGAAAATTTGTTTTCTGTCCTACTTTTACCCTCCTTCCCCCTTTTATTTCTCCCTTTCCCCATTTCCTTTTCTCCTCACTCTTTCTCTCTCTTTATTTCCTGGTATGTCAGTATTTAACCATTGGCATTGCTTATTTGCTCATTCTTCTCCCTCTTCCCCCTTCCCAACAATTTCTTCTTCCCACTTTTGTCGCCCTCTCTCTCTCTTTCTCTCAGCCTGGATCTCTTTCTTTAAGGATGTACAAGAGAGGTCAGCATGGCTGAATGGATAAGTGTACTTTGCTCTTAAACTTCTGGCTGTCCTGACACCGTGGTAGCTGGTTCAACCCCTACATAGGTCAGGTGGACTAAAATGTTGACTTCTCATCCTTGACTTTGCGATGTAAATATCAGTCCAGTGCACCAGAAGTAGTAGCACGTGTATAACTACGCTTGAGTTCAAAGTGAGTAAAGCAAAGGCATATCATTATTTAACCTTTGACATTTAATATTTGCTCATTCAATTCCCTCTTTCTACTCCCCTCTGGTTTTCCTTCTTATTCTTCCCTCGTTATCTTCTTTTCTTTGCAGCTCTCCTTCTCTCCTCATTGCCCTCTGCCTGTCCTGTCTGTAGGGATATTGATACAGTTTTCTTTATCCTGAACCACTTACAGGAGATGATCAGGGATCACTGCTACATCGCTTCAGACTTCCTCACAGACCTGGCACGCTGGGACCACAATGAATATTTTGAAGAAAATGTGAGAAAGATGCAGCTACCTGTGGCTCAGGTAAATTGAGATTACTCTTGATGGGATGTTTTGCTTTGTTTGTGAAATGTAGCATTTGTAAAAATGGTAGTCTTAGCTTGCTATTAAATAAAGTTTGGTAGCGCTGGCTGTCATGTGATATCTGGTAATACTGACTCTCATTGTCAAGGAGCTGGATATGTATAGAGAGAAGTAGGACAAAGAGGAATAAAGGAAAGGACAGAGACAGGACATAGATAAGGACCTTTACAAGAGAATAGATAGAGAAAGACAGTATAAGAAGATAGAACTCCAAACAGCTCTAAGACAGGACCTAGACAGGAACTATATGGTAACACTAACTCTTATGAAATATCTAGTAATATTGACTCTCATGAAATATCTGATAATATTGACTTTCATGAAATATCTGTTAATATTGACCCATGAAATCCCGGGAAGGTTAACCCGGTCAACAAATGCCTGCAGAAGTCGGATGTGTCGGCCTAACGGCGCAAGAACGCAGCTCTGCTGTAAACAGGCACAACGCAATCACGTCCGGAAAAAAAAACTCCGGATGAACGAAGAAGAAGACCCATGAAATATCTGGTAGTGCTGACTCATGTTTTTGGAAATACTGACTCTTATGAAATATCTGGTAATACTGACTCATGGAATATCTGCTAATACTGATTCATAGAATATCTGCTAATACTGACTCATGGAATATTTGGTAATATGGGTTTATTATATAGCTTGTAATACTGATTCTCATGGAATGTCTCGTAATACTGACTCTTATGGAATATCTGGTATACTGTCCTGGAATAGCTAGTAATACTGACTCTCATGGAATATTTGGTATATTAAAGAAGTTGGTCTCATGTAGAAACAGTGAAAGACAAGCAGATGTTGAAATAAGCTAGCTTGTATAGCAACAGTTTCAATGAGTGGGTCCTTTTCTGCCCTCTTCAGGTTCAAGGCAGTCAAATATCGTCAGAGCAGCAGAAAGAAAGACGGAAACAGCAGATGTCACGACTGCAAGAAGTCAACACAAGGCGGAGGATGGACAAGGTTTGTCTGTTGATGCAGCATTTGTGGGTGTTGGGGTTTTGGGTTGATGTTTCTTCTGCCCTTCTTCTTCTTCTGCCTATCATCTCTGAATATTGCTTAAGTCCTTTAATGAACTAGCATCAAGCCCCTTGTAGACTTGTTCATGATGTTTTCTATGGAATGAAGCCTGACACTAATCCTCCGTAGTCACATCTTATAATGTTTTCTGTGGAATAAAGCCTGACACTAATCCTCCGTAGTCACATCTTGTGATGTTCTTGATTTTTCTATGGAATGAAGCCTGACACTAATCCTCCGTACTCAAATCTTATGTTTTCTATGGAATGAAGCCCGACACTAATCCTCCGTAGTCACATGACTTGCATGGTATGTTTATTTTGGTTTTAATGTGCGCTTGTTTTGAACCCCAGTATAGTCTATTCATGTGGTACTACTTCCAGCACACCGGACTGATCTTTGCGGGTGGGCTAGCTTTACCTATTACATGTGTCCCTTGCCATCAGATGAACCCACTCCCACTTCTGAGGTACTTGTAATTTATGTCCCCCAGTCAAGGACAAGAAGTCAACATTTTTGTCCGCAAGTTATGTTATAGTGTTACTATTCTTTGCTCCCTTTAAGGGCCCTGGTAACACTGTTACCTCGTTTATCTTAAATGAACGTTGGATTTATCGGGTTCTTGTAAAAATGATGTACTTTTTGGCCAACACATGCAACTTGCCTTCCAGTTTTAACACAAATATTCTGTCTTGAGTAAAACAAAATTGTTTGTCCTTTATAGGATGTTGTGATCAATGCCAGGTTGTTTTTCAATGCATTTTTTTTACGTTCAGTAGTTCTGGTTTGTGGATACTAGTATACTATGGCTGCAAGATTTACAAGGGTCAAGGGAAACCACAACTTAGCGTAAGTAGTGGTGTACGTGAGATGTAGACTATTTTTATGGGCACTGCCGGTGGACTGTTTTCTGGCATGGATGTCTGCTAGTTGGGATGGGATTGTGTTGTGATATCCCATGCAGTGTCGGGGCTGTGGTTTTATGGGCAGTGAATGCGTTTCACAATTTCCTGACATACAGAATTGTGGGTTCGAAATTAGCTGTAGACGATTTGGAGGCAGACCACTTTGCCTTTATTTTGGTGGAGAGGAAGCTGTTGTCCTGAAAGCAACTGCAAACTACTGAAAATAAAAATTGTCTCGTAAACCACAAACAGTCCACAAATTCCAGGGTTAATTGCAACCTCCTGTAGAGGACATGCAACTAACTTTATCACATGCCTGAATTGTCTTATTAAAGGCGAGAGGGTTGACATCATTGTTTTACCCTGTCTGGTGCCAGGCATGAACTCCATAGCTCCAGCGATGACCTCCAGAGATCTCTGACAAACTTGCAATCGTGGTTTGAATGATAGTCTGAAAATGGACTCATGAACTTCAGACCCCAGACAGACAGCTTGACCACTTCTGATGGAGATCCTCAGGAGTCAAACCGTCTGCCTCATGCTCTGAAGGTTGCGAGTTCACTTTCATAAATCGTCTGCATTTTTCTGGACACCCCTGGCTGTAATTACTGGGGCTATGGCGTTAATGTTTTGTGTGATTCTCTTGGGCCAGCGGCTTGCCATCCTGTGGAGATAGACCAAACCAGATGGGGTAAAACCTGGTGCAATGTAGTCAATCCTCCCATATTTAAAAGCTTTGTCACTTGTGTAGATTTTCAACTATTTTGTGTTGCCAGGGCACAGGGCAGTTTATATGTTCAGTATATATGTTTATCGTCTGAATGAATAAAGCTGTTTGGCTATGTCTTGAGTTGTTTGCGCTGATATCCTTCGTTGGGAACAGGCGTTGGGTAAGATAGAACCCAACATGAAGCAAGGTGCATCTCTTAGAATGATTCAACATCTTTGACTGTCAGACTGTCACGTGATTGTGTTGGTTGTCCCTGGTCTTCACTTGTCTGGTGTAATAAAGTTTGGGTGTATTTGTTGCCAGCTTCAGGCGGACGAGGCAGAGTTGCAGAAACTGTTGGAGGTTCAGGAGCTGGTGCTGACCGGAGATGATGACACTTTAGCTGTATGTTGTGTTAGAAATGGAGAGAAATTGTGAGATGATGACACTTTAGCTGTATGTTGTAAGAGAAATGGAGAGAAATTGTGAGATGATGACACTTTAGTGGTGTTTTCCCTACCTGAGTAATGGTTTTTTCTGTGTAAATAATAGTTTCCCATGTATAGTAATTTCATTTATACTTTGTTTAAGGAATCGTTTCTCTGAAGATAATAGTTAATGGTTTCTCCATTTCAACCTCTGAGAGCTGCGGTAGCATGCTGGTTAGACGCTTGCCTGCCATACATGTCGTCTTGGGTTCAATCTGAATCAGGGTTAGAATGTGAAACATTGACCTGGGCTCTTAAAATGGGTACCAGGAAATGTCCTTGGGAAGTGAAGGCAGAAGGTGCGATACCGACCACATCACCCTCTGAATGCCACTTGGTGTATGAAGATATGGGTCTAAATCCATGTGTCCAGTGTGCCCTAGGCATATAAAGGGGGCTTCTTTTTAACCATATAACCTCTACGCTATGTTTCCATAAGTAATGGTAATGGTTTCCCCTGTATAAGTAATCTTTCTCCTGTATAAGTAATAGTGTCCTGTATAATAAACAAGTAATGTTTTCCCTTGTATAAGTAATGGTTTACCCTGTATAATAGAAAAGTAATGGTTTCCCCTGTATAATAAATAAGTAATGGTTTCCCCTGTATAATAAGTAATGGTTTCCTCTGTTTAATAAATAAGTAATGGTTTCCTCTGTTTAATAAATAAGTAATGATTTCTTCTGTTTAATAAATAAGTAATGCTTTCTTCTGTCTTATACATATGTAATGGTTTTCCCTTTATAATGGATAAGTAATTGAGTCCTCTCATAATCTCTGTATCATTCTTCCATGCCATAGACATGCTTCTTTGTTACAAGAGCAGACATGGCCACTCCTGGTGAGTTGTAGCTTGTCTCTGTCTGCGCTGAATTTGTGTTGTGTTTCCTTTCCAGTCAGCTTTAGCCGAGGTAGGCCTCACCAGAGTGGAAGATCTCCAGGAGTCCGTGGACAGACTGTCGGCCAGCATCCAGAGAGCTAAAGCAAAGCTTCTAGGCCAGGAACCAGCCCTGATGGAAGCTGAGGTTCGAGTCTTATTACTTGTTAATTCCTAGTGCCTGCACCCAAATACCACCTTTTTTTTTTACGAGCTCATTTTTGGGAATAAATTTAAGGTTGTGATTGACAATAACAGTTTCAAGCTTATTGCTTTAGATTGACTACAGCTGAAGGTTCCTCCATGTGTCAACACGCAGATTATCAGAAGTCACTAGTAGACATGCCAAAGTGGAATACAAACCATGTATTTTACTTTATTGGGACTTGTAGAGTCTCAACTGTTGGAACCTCTCTAAATGTTGTTGTTTTACTAACTGTGCTGTGTTTCCCAATTCATACTTCTAACAATCCAGGTGCCAGTTATGGAGAAAAAAGTCAGAAGGTTATCCAGACTCCATGTGACTCCTCCACATCATGCCATACCTCTTCTAGAAAAGCCTTCTTCCTCTTAGTTGGCTGAGTTATTCTTTTCCCTGATCTTTAGCCGGATCTATGGCGAAGGGGTTACGGACCCAATTCGTAATCCTGCACACCGCGTTCAAAATACAGCTGTGGGCGATTTGGCAGAAGAAGCCTTGCTTTGATTTTAATACAGTGGTATGAGCACTGGTCTTTCCGAAAGCAGTGGCAAACTACTGATCATAAACTTGCCTAGAAATCACTAACATTTAAAAAATACTGGGGTTGACTGGCGTCCTGTAAATGATATGTAACTAACTTTTATCTGTAGACTTGTTCATGGTTGGGTGGATTTTGCAAACGTTTTCTTTGGAATGGGATAGCCAGCCCCACTCCCCGCCCACCTTAGTTGCCTATTATGACATGTATGGTAGATTCCAGGGTTGCTGTCTTTTCTTCCCTTTTGGGTCTCAATAACAGAGAGTATAGTGACAGTGAATGCTGTATTTATTATATCTACGCAATTTCCATAGCATTACCTTGATTGTTGCTTGGTACTGGCATCTTGCCATCTTGACAGATGATAGTTATTGTGCTTTACAAAAAAAGGGATAATAACCTCAGCCTGAGCTGAATTGTAGAGATCATGTGTTGCCCATGCAGCATGTTCTCTCTCTCTCTGCCTGTTTAGTTTACTCCAGAGGAATGGTAACACTAATACATCTGGAACAAGACAAGATGCAGAATCTGCCGGATCAGCAAAGCAGTGCCTGTCTGTCAGACCAGTTGCCGGCCAAGGCTTAGGGCCAGGTCTGCCCTGCCATGACATTTAGTCTTTAGGTTGCATTTCTTCACACCAGGATAAGAGGTGTACCCTCCCAATTGCATTCCTCTGCCAGAAACCATTAGCACTATAAGGAGTGTCGGGTTTGGTGAGCGCAGGCCAGCATTCGGCGATACAACAGAAAGCAGGTAGTACTGTCTACTGTTATATGGTAGCTCAGTCATATCTGACCAAGGCCTGACTAACATTGTTGATTGATTGTTGCTTAATGTCATCTTTGCATTGTATCATTAGAGTAAGGAACAGTCATTTCCACTACTGGACATCCCTGATGAGATGTTGACTCCGGACCAGCTGGTGATCAAGAAGCGACAGAAGATCCTCAAGAGTGCCAGCGAAGGAAGGAAGAAAGCCCTGGCTCTTCAGAGAGAGAAGAGACAGAAGGTAAGAACTACGTAATCATTGTTGTTGTTGTGATCATCATCATCTTCTTATTGTATAGTCCAATGTTATTGTAGTTCCTTTAACTCATCCATAATATGTAGTCCTGTTGAAACTGTAGTCCTTTTAGTTCCTGATCTTAGTTTGTAGTTCAGTTAGAGTTGTGTAATTCTTCATATAGTTAATTATTTTAGAATTCGGTTCAGTTAAGAATTGTGAATTTCTTAATTTATTATATCATCTTCTTCTTCTTCATTCATCCGGATTTTTTTTTTCTGATGTGACTGCGTTGTGCCTGTTTACAGCAGAGCTGCGTTCTTGCGCCGTTAGGCTGACACATCCGACTTCTGCGGGCATTTGTTGACCGGGTTAACCTTCCCGGATATTATATCATCTTGGTTCACATTTCAGTTAATCAACCAGTCAGTTATGTTATCTTGACATCCAACTACGAGGGCCCTCATTATTGGTAACTTTTGATTTGTTGCAGCTTTTATTCTCAAACGATGCTCTTACTTATTGTGTCCATGTTTTTTATGTATCATTCTCATCAAATAGGATCTTTCTTTCCTGATTTCTGATAATCTGTTAGGCCTTTGTGTCTAGTGGGATATGTTCTTTATCTCTTCATGCATTTGCCTCATATGATGATTCCTTTCTAGGTCTTTTAAGTCTTCTAAGCCTGTGTTTTGGCGTCCGTACACTCTAGGGCTGCAGGAGTTGTTAGCCAGCTTTCACTTTCTCATCTCAGGTATCGTTTCTTCAGAAAATGTTGCTCCTTTGATTCAAGTTTTTTTTGGTCTGTTTGATTTGAGTGTTTCTCTACTGTGTAGGTGAGCTGATTGAGTGTTGCTCGTCACCAGTTTTTATCAGACTAACAATAAATCTAGTTTTGTGTGTGACAGCTTGATCTACATATGTACACAATTAAATCTGTCACAGGTAGGTTAGATTACGGTATAAATGTATTACTTTCACCTGCAGGAGTGGGAGGAAGAGAAGAAATTAGAGCAACGACGCAAGACAGACTTTAATGGCTGGTTGACTGAAATTCGAGCCAAGCGACAGGTAAGAATGTCTTTTTGCATTATGTTCTCACTTTTGTTTAATCCAAGAATGAAAACAAGTTTGAGTGGGTTGAATGGAATACATACATAACCTATGAACGTGAGGAAAATGATGCTGACGCCGGACAGGATATACGTTGAGAAAACCTGTGAGTCCTATAATTAGAAAGTGCTTGTAGAACCAACAGTACAAATGAAATAGAGGAAGACATAAAAATACATAAAAACATGTGGGGGAAGAGATTAGGACAGCTTGGCATGAGTTGGTTGAAAGGGTCTTCTGCTTATACTCTATACAGAATTTCCCATCAGCCTAGTTCTAGTTGTGATCAAAAGCAACACCAATAGTTAACTATTTTCGCCATGTTTTCCCGTTTCCCCCCACTGTTCTCATCTGTAATTTGTGCCATGTTCACAGAAAATCTTGGATGCTCGCAATGCAAGGCGGCAGAGAAAGTCGGATATGGCTAAGAGAAGAACCTTTGCCTCTCAGCAGAGAATGCGGATAATCTCCCAGCTGGCTGCTCGTATGTACATCTTGTGTTTGGTCGTAGATTGGTAGTAGACTTGATTTTAGTGAGCCCAGAAACAGAGCCAGAATAAGAATCGATGTGGCAAAAGTAGCATTTTGCAAGAGGGAAAACATATTCCCAATTTAAAAAATGGTCAATTGCAGTGAGAAACATTGTGTTACCTCCAAATGATGACAATGCCTCATTGCAGGAGCAACTGTACTTCAACGCATGACCAACTAGACACCCCATTGTCATATTCATGAATCAAAGTACACTTGTTTCTGCAGCAAGGTACTGCTGGAGGTAATAGGTTAAAATCCCGGTCTGTAACTATCTATAGCTTTCAATTCTTCACATTTATAACATCCTATTTTGCTTTCTTGAAGTAACTATGGAACATCACATATATGTCATGTGCTTTTGTCTTTATGTGGATTTGTTGTTTAATGAAAGTCATAATTATAACATTTGTTTTTCTTACTTAAAGAGCCATCAAAGAAAGGTGACAACTTTGGACAAAATGATGCTGATTGGGATGTTTATAAAGAGATTGTGAGTACTGTTTACTTGTGCAAGTAAACAACCTTTATTAAACAGAGATTTACATCTTAACTCTCAAAATATCTGGGTTTTCCTATCTTTCATGCAGAAAGAGAGGGTTTCTGTACTACATAGAGCCTATAGTGTTATATGTAGAAAGAGACTTACTGTGCAATACAGAGCGTATAGTATTATATGTAGAAAGAATAATAGAGAAGAGAAACAAATTTTATATGTAGAAAGAGAAAGTTACAAAGCTATATATAACCTATACTGTTGTATGTACAAAGTGATATAATTCTATAGAGTGTTGTATGTGTAGAGAAAAGAAGCTGCAGGTCTGTATAGAACCTATTTTGTTGTATGTAGAAGCAGTGTTACTGTGCTATATAGAGCTTAGTGTTGTACATAGAAGCTATTGCAGTGATATATGGAGCCTGTACTATTGCATGTAGAAAGAGAGAGTTACGCTGTTATATAGAGCTTATACTAAGCAGAAAAAGTGTTACAGTGATATATAGTCTATAATGTTGTATGCATAAAAAATGTTAGTGCTATATATAGCCTATAATTTTATTTGTAGCAAAAGTGTTATAGTTCCAATTCCAATTTTCAAAAAAAAAAACATTCCAAATTCGGTCTCGTCTTACCTGCTTCCTCAGCGGTGGTTATTGTTGAGAGCCGTAGTTGTGTGGATTGTTAGTCCTAATTCCTACTGGTTATATTGCTTCCGCTCTGTTCGTCGGATAAATATATTTTGTGCTATCTGGTTGTTTTCTTTGTCTTGTGTTGGTCCTGATAAAGACCGGTCCTTGGTTGGGCCTACTGAGGCCTGCATTCTCTCGTTTGTTGGCTTCTTTTCTCTGTTAGCACTGCTACGTGCTTGTCGCTTCTTGTGTTATTCTCATCGGGGCTGGTCCCGGTCATGTCCAGTCCTCATAAGGACTCGATGTAGGCAAAGGCAGAGCATTCAAATGCAAGTCTCAAGTTGTCCCCGGTTGGCGGCCCGAACTCCTTTACATTTGATTTTTGGCGTTTTTCATCATCACGTGTGGGTTTGGTGTAGCAACAAGATGACCCAGTCTCCCCAGTCTCCCTGTCAGCCTAGTTCAGGTGCCCTACCGGAGGAGCCAACCCACATTCCTGCCATTCACCCCGCCATACTCAGCTGTCCCCCTCAGGACAACCGGTATTTGTTGTTTTTTGTTGTTACAGTGCTATATAGAGCCTATAGTGTTGTATGTAGAAACTGTTACTGTGCTATATAGAGCTTGTACTATTGCATGTTCAGAAAGCAATGGCAAACTACTGAACGTAAACTTGCCAAGAGATCACAACAGCAGAAAATGCTGGTGTTGACTGCAGCGTCCTATAAAGGATATGCAACTAACTTTATACTATAGCATGTAGAAAATATGTTACAGTGCTATATACAGCCTATTCTGTTTTATATATGTAAATCCTGGGTAATTAACAGACAGATGTTAACATGTAATTATTTGGCTATGCAACCTGTATGATACAATTCTCTGGCTGTGCAGAATCGAGAAGGTGGAACAAGCGACTCTGAGGCTGAAGAAGAAAGGCTTGAAGAGCTGGAGACCTTGTTGAAAGAGCATGATCAAGACTTTCAGAAGTGAGTATCTCTCTCATGTGGATACATGTCATCCATATCTTCCTGGCTCTGTCCATGGTAGGAAGTGACCTTTCTACATGCCTTAGCTGGATATATAGTGTTTGACCCATATTTTTATAGACTAAACAGTGGGTCAAGTTTTATAATAGTCTGTCACTGTAACCTATAGTTTACTGAACATATTTCATGATTGTCTGTCACTGTAACCATAGTTTACTGAACATATTTCATGATTGTCTGTCACTGTAACCATAGTTTACTTAACATATTTCATGATTGTCTGTCACTCTAACCATAGTTTACTGAACATATTTCATGATTGTCTGTCACTGTAACCATAGTTTACTGAACATATTTCATGATTGTCTGTTACTGTAACTATAGTTTACTGAACATATTTCATGATTGTCTGTCACTGTAACCATAGTTTACTGAACATCTTTCATGATTGTCTGTCACTCTAACCTTAATTTACTGAACATATTTCATGATTGTCTGTCACTCTAACCTTAATTTACTGAACATATTTCATGATTGTCTGTCACTCTAACCATAGTTTACTGAACATATTTCATGATTGTCTGTCGCTGTAACCATAGTTTACTGAACATATTTCATGATTGTCTGTCACTGTAACCATAGTTTACTTAACATATTTCATGATTGTCTGTCACTCTAACCACAGTTTACTGAACATATTTCATGATTGTCTGTCACTCTAACCACAGTTTACTGAACATATTTCATGATTGTCTGTCACTCTAACCTTAATTTACTGAACATATTTCATGATTATCTATCACTCTAACCATAGTTTACTGAACATATTTCATGATTATCTGTCACTGTAACCATAGTTTACTGAACATATTTCATGATTATCTATCATTCTAACCATAGTTTACTGAACATATTTCATGATTATCTGTCACTGTAACCATAGTTTACTGAACATATTTCAACACTTGGGAAGGTTAACCCGGTCAACAAATACTACTACTATGCTACTACTACTGCAACAGTAAATACTATTACTACACTACTGTTACTATAACAATTACTACTACTACTGCAACAGTAAATACTATTACTACATTACTGTTACTATAACACTATAACAATTACTACTACTACTGCAACAGTAAATTCTATTACTACACTACTATTACTATAACAATTACTACTACTACTGCAACAGCAAATACTATTACTACACTACTGTTACTATAACAATAACTACTACTACTGCAACAGTAAATACTATTACTACACTACTGTTACTATAACAATTACTACTACTGCTGCAACAGCAAATACTATTACTACACTACTGTTACTATAACAATTACTACTACTACTGCAACAGCAAATACTATTACTACACTACTGTTACTATGACAATTACTACTACTGCTGCAACAGCAAATACTATTACTACACTACTGTTACTACTACTATACATGTTGATTTAAGGAAATAGCAAGTCGTAATTATTTGTTTGTCCCCAGGGATGTGGACATGGGTGGTCTGTCAGGAGAGTTTGACCTGGCCGAATATTACCGGCTGCACCTGGGTGTTGAACGAATGAGGTCAGTGTCTCTCTACACTCTGCATAATTACATAGTAAGATAGTGGATTATTGAAATAACCGGTAATTTATTGAAAAAAGCATTTGTAATGGAGGCCCAAATTATTTAGTACATGTAATTGTTGTAGGACTGCATTTAAAATGTTTAGTTTGAAAGTATATATGTCATCGTCTTGCTCATGTCTAGGTACCTGAGCTCGGGTTCACACAGGCAACAATAACTCCGTTCACTATGATATCGAACATTTATTGTAATTCAATATACATCTATTGCATTGGCGCAGTGGGTTAACAATCCCGCGCTATATTACATATCACAGATAGTTAACATCAAACACATAGTTATCGTACAACAGTCTAGCAAACTATCTAGCCTATGTATATATATCTATTGATATCTATTGAGTCCCTCTAAGGCAGGCCCTGTTGTCTCTCTGCCGTCTGTTTGTCCTCTGACGGTCCACACGTGTCCCATTCCGACACGGGTGGTAACTCTGTCCGAGTTCCTCGTGGACCCCGCAATAGGCGGGCCACATCAGTGTCCACGGAACCATGGACTCGATGACCAGTCCTTCGAGAAGGCTCTAGATTACTCTGCCCCCGGAGTGACTCGCTTCTATCCCTTGGGCGGGAGTTGCAGCCCTTTAATTAATATTGATAAAGGTGAGGCGGTGACAGGATTCCCCCCGCTCCCCTGATATGATGGTTTGTTATAGGGTAATTAGATCTGTTCTAATTCTGTCACCGAATCACTGGTGTTTGTAGTTTGGTGGACAGTAACCTGGTAACCTACATACTGGCATCAAAACTCATGTATTCTCCCATACACCACTTCTCTGATTTGGTGAAGAGATCACTCTCTCTCCTGTGTCCTTAAAATGCTTATCTGACCGAAGTTACGTGACGTTTTAGTAGTTGTATTTACAACCCGCCCTTCTCATAGTACCCCACTGGTACCAAGACAATTAACCCCTGTATTAAAGAGGATTAACAAGACCGAAGTCCTGGCTAATTAAGTACACCTTCAAATCTTGATCTGTGTGTGCATTTCAATACACTTTTACTCTCGTATGTTGTATAATGCTAAATATGTAGTTACATTGTTATTCTATCCCCTCAGACTACATGTGTCCCTGTTGACTTGTTAGTGTGTTGACTAATAAGTTACTGTTTCTAATAAAGTGACTGTATTTTAAATTGATAGTGTTGAGTTTTAAGTTTTGTGTAAAGTCTATGCTGAATGTGTGGCTTATGTCCAAGCGTCACGAGTTGGGATAACCTCAATCATGAATTCCTCCACTGTGTGCAATACATGATCAGGCATTCCAAGTAGTGGTGCTTGGATGTATCCTAACTACTAAACTAAGTATGTTAAATTAAATCCTAAACTAACTACTAAACATGTATCAACAATTTAGACAAGTCATGCAATTTTACATGAAAGACGCAGACAAATTAAAATAAATACGTTTTGCGTACAATTTGTCCGCTCAGTATATCGTACTCTCATTTAATCCATTCACGCTGTCATTCACTC
Organism: Cepaea nemoralis; assembly: GCA_014155875.1. Taxonomy (NCBI): domain Eukaryota; kingdom Metazoa; phylum Mollusca; class Gastropoda; order Stylommatophora; family Helicidae; genus Cepaea; species Cepaea nemoralis. The sequence continues at coordinate 242,169 of JACEFZ010014751.1, read as the reverse complement.
ACCTTTCATTCAAAATAGTATTTGGTTAAAATATATAATTAAAGTTGAGGTAAGTGTTATTGCCCTTAGAAAAAATGGAATAGGCGATCTTTGCCCTTTAAGGAAATACGTACTTTTTGTACGATGTCTCAAAAATGGGTTATAAATTTCACCGAGACAATTGCATAGGAAGGTTATTTATCCTATTAATGGAACTACCTGTAATGTTATGGTAGAATATGTACAAATTACAGGTTAACACATTTTATATACATGATTAATGCAAATATAATACATATTTAATACTAAAGTAATTAAGTAACTAAATCCAACGATGATGTGCGCGTTGTCCTCCTGTTGTTAGCGTGTTATGCCATGAATGTTAAAGTTAGTATGGCTGTCTCTTGAGTGTTGTAGTCGACGTCGTTCTGTTCCGGCTGTTTGCAAAGTTTCGTAGCAACAGCAAGTATGGAATGTTCTCAATGTCCCGTATAAAGTGTTCTTACAGTATTCAGAGTTAGTTCACTGGTTGATATTATTGGTTGAAACACAGTTAACGTTTCTTGCTGGGATCGTCCTAGAGCTTGGGCACTTGATAGTATAGCTCTTAAAGTATAGCTCTTAAAGCCTAGCTCTTAAAGTATCATGTTCGTGGGTGTCGTAAGTAACCTATTCACTGAGAGTTCTCTAGCAGGTGTAGAGTTACACTGTTATATGCAACAGACTAAAAGTATCACAGTTTCTAGTATGGCGAATGGTCGATGTGCTAAGAGTCATTCTACTGGCGCATTCGTTTGCCGTGATAATAGGTCAGCCATAATGTTGTCCGTGCCTCTGATATGGCGGATTTCAAAGTCGAAATCTTGAAGAAGAAGACATCATCTTTTTAAACGATTGTTTTTAGGTGACCCTTGGTTAAGGACCAACAATGGCGAACTGTCAGTAAGCACAACAAAGTGACTACCCAAGAGGAACTTAGATAATCTCAATATACAAAACAGTAGGCTTAAAGCCTCCAATTCCACTGTAGCATAGTGGGTCTCTGCCTTCTTTAGTTTGCGGCTTACGTAGAGAATCGGGTGTCTCACTCCATCCACTTCCTGCATTAAACATCCTCCTATTGCGATAGCACTCGCATCTGTGGTCAAAATAAAGGGTAAATTTATGTTGGGTAATCGTAAGACTGGTGGATTAGAAAAAATATGTTTCAATCTACACATTGCATCATCTAAGCTGGTACTTTTACAAATTTTTGATGGATGATCTTTAGTTAGCATATCAGAAAAGACTGAGGTAACTTCTGCCCAATGTCAAATAAATTTAGAATAATAGTTAATAAGACCTAGTAAACTTCTAATTTGTTTCTTTGTGGTAGGCACTTCTAGATTAAGAATCTTGGAAACAATTTTATCATCTGTCAACAATTTGCCTTCAGAAATTCTATGACCAAGGAAGTCTATTTGTGTATAACCTAATTCAACCTTGGAAGGTTTGATAGTAAGTCCAAAAAGAGAGATTTGGTTGAAGACTTGTTTGAGGGTAAGTAAGTGAGAAGTCATATCAGAAGAATGGATGCATATATCATCAATATAGGCTACCACATCTTTCATTCCGTGTAATAACAATCTTGTTAATCTAACAAATGTGGCCGGGGCGTTCTTGAGGCCAAATGGAAGATATAGCCATTCGTACAAACCGAGGGGTGTTGCGAATGCTGTTATATGTCTAGAAGAAGGGTGTAGTGGTACTTGCCAATATCCTTTCGCTAAGTCAGTTTTGGAAAATAAGGATGATTGAGCCATATTTAAAATGAGATCTTCACAACTGTTCATTGGTTCTGCATCCGTTGTGGTTCTTGTATTTAATACCCTATAGTTGATGCACAAACAGATTGTCTGGTCCTTCTTTTTCACCAGGACAATCGGTGAAGAATATTGAGACATCGATTTTTGAATGATTCCATTTTTCTCTAACTCTAAAATTTCTTTGTCTAAATTTGCTCTGTAATGGAGAGGAATAGAATATGGTCTACATTTGACCGGTGTTAGATCTGTCAGCACAATTGAATGTGTTATTTTATCAGTGCGTCGAGGTTTGTTAGAAAAGATAGATTTATACTCGTCAAGGAGAGTCAAAATGTCTTGTCGCTGTTGTTGTGTCAAAGTGTCAGAGATATGTATGTCATTTATACTCCCGTCGTCAGTCATAATAGGTACAGGGATTTCAGTATTGTCCACGTCTGTCTGATTTATCACAGATGCTACTGTTTGTAAATTGTCCTCAATGTCATTGTCGTCGTCGTTGAGATCAATCGTTGTTAATATGTCGTCAAATTTGTCGTTGTTGTCGATATCACAAATTGTCGGTAATGTCCATATGTCTTCGTCGTTTTTGTCGTCGTAAGAGTGTGTCGTTAACGATGCTTCATTTGTCGAAGTGTTATTCCGTTGGGCAATTGTCGTTTCGTCTCTGTCACCAGTTCGCTGCGTCTGTTCACTTGTCTCAATGTCCTGTCTAGCATAGTATGGTTTCAACATATTTACATGGAATATTTTCAACTTTCCATTTAAAGAGATTTCGTAATCAACTTCCGAAATTCTTCTAATAATCTTAAAAGGTCCCTGCCAAGAGGTTGAAAGTAAATCTCTTTTGTCAGGTCGTAGTAGTAAAATATCCTGACCTGGATTTAGTACAATTGTTTTTGCACCTCTGTTGGCGTACTGCCTGTATTTAAAACCTTTCTCCTGTAGTGATGTTCTGGTCAGTATACAGGAACGTATGATTTTGTCTCTGGTATCAGTGACCAAATCATAGGTAGAAATGGGTAGTTGGATATCTACAGGTTGTGATATGATCTCTTTATAAATAGTGAGAGGTCCTCTTGGGTTCGCTCCATACATCAATTCGAAGGGACTTCTCTATATGCGAACAGCACCGTTGGGAGAAGTATGTCCCAATCGGCTGGATTTTCAGCTGTCACTTTAGATAGCATATGTTTCAGGTCCCCATTTAGTTTCTCGCAGATGCCATTTGCGGCCGGTCGATAGGGACTGGTGAAACATTGCTTGATGCCTAGTAACTTAGTTACTGATTGGGTGGCATTCGATATGAACTGGGTTCCTCTATCAGAAATTATTTTCTCCGGGAAGCCAAAACGGGAGAAAAGATTTAATAATATGTCCGTCACATCCTTAGAGGAGATAGATCTTAATGGAAGCATTTCTGGCCATCTCGTACATACATCCACAAGAGTAAAAATATATCTATTCCCTTTATTTGAAATGTGATTCAACGGACCTACTAGGTCAACTGCCACGATTTGGAAAGGCCTCGAGGCAGTTGTCGTTGATTGGACTTCTGCTGTAGGGTTTTTCCCTTTTTTCACCAGTTTCTGACATATATCACAAGATCTACAAAAGGTTTTTATATCTTGGCAAAACTTTGGTCAATAAAACTGGGTCAGGACCCTAGCCCTGGTCTTTTCGTACCCCATATGACCTCCAAAAGGTGAGTCATGGGCTATTTTTAGAACTTTGTCTCGATGTGCTTGTGGTAACACTACTTGCTGTATCGTGGTCTGCTTTGTTGTGTAAAATCTAGTTAAGATATTGTTCTGTAGCCTAAATGTCCACGATGCGTTCTTAGTTAATTTTGGTTTAAGTCCTACTAACTTAAAGTATGGTGAAAGTGTAGGATCTGCTTTCTGTTCATTTCCAAAATTAGTGTTGGTTGAGTTTGGCGCTATTATTTCTAGTGATTCCTGCAGTTGGTCGGTGTTGGTTTTATGGGTTGTCTGTCGTGTTATTGCATTTGTGTGTTGTGTGTTTTGTTGCACATCTACAGGTTTGGTACTTGGTAGATCAGTAGCATCCTCAATTCGAGGTTTTATTTTGGTCGAATCACTGACAGATTCGACCGCCCCTGCGTTGTACACCTCGGTGAATTCTTTCTGAATTACCTCAGTGGTTGTCTCCCTTGGTCTTTTGGCAGATTGAGACAAGCATGAATGGTGTTTCTCCTTAGAATCGCTGTTTGGGTGGTGGATACCGTTTTTATGCTCCCAATCTCTGATTTGCTTCTCAGAGCACGGTTGTATGTTGGGCAAGTTCCCAAGTATAATATCAGCGACTGGATTTTCAAGGACAGCGCACAATACTTGCCCTGATATGAACGGTGTTCGAATTTCGACAAGAGCAAGGGGGTATTTCTCTATAGTTCCTGAGAATGTGCGACAAGTCACATGTTTGTTTGTGTAGTCTTTAGTGTCTATTAATGTTTTCTTAATCCCACAGAGCGTTGCGCCGGAATCCCGAATTAATGTGCACTTTTTGTTATTTACAAACCCTGTTGAAAAAACTAGCTTGCCTGTAGATGACAAAGCAGCGTTGGCTGTTTCATTTGAAATAGGGATAGTGTGGCCACATAGTAATGTTGTGTCAAGTTGGAACTTCGTACAGGTGTTACACTTACTGTCTGTAATGGTGTCAATAATTTGTACAGCATTTCCAAGCTCACTTACATTGTCGTTTTGATTATCACAATCATTCAGTGATTCAATCTCTTCGTCTGACGACGTTTCCACTAGTGCAGCATTGGCCTGTTTCAATAACTTTCTGCCATCACAAAAGCGACTATAGTGGCCAAAGCTCCGGCAAAAAAAACATTTGACCTCTCTCTGGTAAGCATTGCGCTTAGTCTTCTGCTTCTCCACCATCATTTTGAGGTGGTGAGGATAATTAGGCGATTTATCGCACATCGCGTAACTGTCGTGATTCAAACCGCAGTATTGGCATTTAACTACTTTACTGACATTTGAGCGCGGTTTAAATTTACTCTCTGTTTCGAGTATTTGGTGTTCACTACTGCTGCTGCTGTATCGTTGTGATTTATGTTTAGCTGAAAAATGTCTCTATTTGCTGTGAAAAATGCATTCCCCTTGGACTCGATTTCCTGAATACTTTTACAGTCCATTTGTTTTAAGAACTTAGCAAAAGGTGTAGGGATGGTACTTACTATTTTGTCTATAATAATGAGCTCCTTAAGTTTGTCATGGCTGTTGTTGGTTTTAGCCGAGTTAATCCACTTTGTACACACGTCTTGGACTGTACTGACATAATCTATAAAGGTTTGGTTTGGTTGTGGAGATAATTTGGCAAATTGTTGTTGGTAACCTGCAGTATCTAAAGAAAAATGTTGGAGAATGCGTTGTTTTAAATAGTCATAGTCCTTTCGCATTTCCTGTGGCACTGTCTCTATTACTTTTAAAGGTTCAAGAGCTAAGTTTCTCATTAAAATGAATGCCCAATCTGATTTTATGATCTTATGGTAGGACATTAAACACTCAAAATTTTCCAAGTATGCACTAATGGAATCCCCAGAGCAGAATGCCTTCACGAGGACTTTATACTTGTTATATTTCTGTTCCTCCTCCTTGCTCCTTAGCTTATTAACAGATATCTCTACATTGGACTCAATCTCCATCTGTTTTAGTTTTATTTGTGTCTCGGCATTCAATTGGGCTTGTTTGGCCGCCGCCTCAAGCTCCAGCTGTTTTTCCTGAGCCTGCAATTGCATTTTCTTCTCTTCAATTTGCATTTGCATCTTTTTCTCTTCTGTCTCACTGTGTCTCTTCTTTTCTTCTGCATCAATTTGCATTTGTATCTTCTTCTCTTCTGCCTCAATTAGCATTTTCTTTTCTTCTTCCTCCATTTGCAATTTCTTTTCTTCTGCTTCCATTTGCAATTTCTTTTCTTCTCGTTCTATCGCTCTTTCTTCACGGGCAATGTTTTCTGCGTGCGTTTTCTGTGCCCATTCTGACAGTTTCTCTTCTTTATAACCTAATTTTATTCCTTGCTCAATGCATTTATCTAAGCTAGACATTTTGTATTTTACTTGTTGGTACTGTTTATAAAGTTAAATCCCTTAGAAAAAATGTTGGGGAGTGGAAAATTTAGTTATCTCCCTTACTTATTAAATGTGTAAATCCAAATGCAAGGTTATGTAGGTTACAAGGTCATGAATATGCAAACAAATCAATGTGAAACAAAATGATACATTGATGGATGGTGAGAAGTACAGCTTAGAGTTGCAATGGGTATGATATGAAACTTAGCTTTTAATCCCAGAACTCGCTGATGTTGTCTTGTACTCTCGCCACTGTTGGAAAGGTTACATAGGTTGCACACGCCACTATTCACGGAACAATCTGCTCGTAGAGTGAGAAAACATTAGTAACAGTCAAAAAAAATGTTGCAGTCGTGTCAAAAATAGTTTACAGAAATCACAATAATGAGAGACACACTGCTCAAGCACTGCTGAGACACTGCTGAGGGACTCAGATTAATTCTATTTTATTGCTAGATAGCTACTAATATTTTAAACTTGTAAAGTTAACAATTTGTGGTACAAAATCAATTTGATATGATTAATTTGGTGATTTTACTTGGCAATTAATAGTTTTGTAACATTAGATCTTATGCCAAAACCGGAAAACTAGCCCCCAAAAAGCCTGTCATCGTCTTGCTCATGTCTAGGTACCTGAGCTCGGGTTCACACAGGCAACAATAACTCCGTTCACTATGATATCGAACATTTATTGTAATTCAATATACATCTATTGCATTGGCGCAGTGGGTTAACAATCCCGCGCTATATTACATATCACAGATAGTTAACATCAAACACATAGTTATCATACAACAGTCTAGCAAACTATCTAGCCTATGTATATATATCTATTGAGTCCCTCTAAGGCAGGCTCTGTTGTCTCTCTGCCGTCCGTTTGTCCTCTGACGGTCCACACGTGTCCCATTCCGACACGGGTGGTAACTCTGTCCGAGTTCCTCGTGGACCCCGCAATAGGCGGGCCACATCAGTGTCCACGGAACCATGGACTCGATGACCAGTCCTTCGAGAAGGCTCTAGATTACTCTGCCCCCGGAGTGACTCGCTTCTATCCCTTGGGCGGGAGTTGCAGCCCTTTAATTAATATTGATAAAGGTGAGGCGGTGACAATATACTTGATAGATGTATTTCATCTTGGTAGCCTGTCCCATGTCAACCCATCTTAGTTACATCTGATGAGACATGTATGGCAGGTAACAATGTTGGTGTTCCTAAAGCAAGGCAGATCAAAGGACTAGCGTCTCACAGAGCAAGCCAGGCAACTTTCAGGTGAGACTGATAACATTCACAGGCTAGAGGCAGACTTGTTATAGATGCATGTCAAAATTGGAAGTACCCCATTCAAAGGCCTCATGAAACAGTGCAACACAATTCACTTTTTAATGATGTCACATTCCTGGCATGATTTCCCCAGGGTGCCTGAGCTTCTGTTCCAGCCCTCAATGCTGGGCCTTGAGCAGGCCGGCCTCAGCGAGACCACGAGTTTATACTTGGCAAACTAGACAGAGAAGTACAAGATCGAGTTGTTCAGGTCAGTTCTTCCTTCCTTCCTGCCTGCCTTCCTTCCTTCCTTCCTTCCTTCCTTCCTTCCTTCCTTCCTTCCTTCCTTCCTTCCTTCTCCCATAACCTAAAAAGTCATTTGGGCAACCAACACTTCAACACTTTACATGAAGTGTTCCCATGTGTCTGCCTCTTGCTAGCTCTGTAGTTTCCATAGGTGTCTTTGCTGTCCCTTTCTGAATATTATCTGTGTGCCTAGTTTTGATCATGCCCTAATTTCCTTTCTGGAACTGTTCTATAAAGGTTACCCGTAGGTAGTGCTGTTGATCTTGGTTTCTCCATGGTATTGTTGTTTCATGTTTTTGCAGTGTAAACCAAAAATGATGTGTTCAGTAATTTCTCTGGAATGATTGTTTTGGAGCTGCGGCGACTGACCATGGCGAAGGTAGCCTTTTGCAAGATGGAAAACATGCTGACCAATAAAAAGATGTCAATTGCAACGAGAAAAAGAGTGTTGAAGTGCTACCTAGAACCCGCACTTGTGTATGGATGTGAAGCGTGGACGATGAACAGACAAGCTAAAAAAAGATCTAATGGCTGTGGAAATTGTGGTTTCTGAGGAAAATGCAAAGAAATCCATGGACAGACAGAAAAACTAATGACCAAGCCCTACAAGAAACAAATGAAAATTGTAAACTGATTTGAGAAATTAAATGTAGACAGTTACAATTGTTTGGACACATGAGAAGAAATAAATTGAAGAACTTTTTGACAACTGGCAAGATCGAGGTGAAAAAAAAAACAAGGGGAAGGCAGAGAAGTAAATACCAGGATGGCTTGGCCATGTGGCATGGTTGAGACAAGAACACAGAGCTGATTCACAACTCTGGTGATCGTGTGAGATGGTAAAACATGACTGCCCACGCTTATTGACATGGCACATGATAATAAAGATGATGATGATGACTGAAATTCTTACAAGAGACAACATTGCAGATGTAAACACATTTTAAGTGAAGAAAAGAAGAAGAATAATATCTAGTATATTTGTATATGAAGACTTCACACTTCATACCTCTACAGTGATCTCTGCCATGTGTTATCTTATATAACAGTTTGAAGTGTACCAGTTACTCTCTTGTCTCTTCTACCTTTCACCTCCCAGTGGAGCAAAAGCCCTCAACCAAGTCAGACTAAGTCCTTTACAGGCTTGTGCGTGGTTGATTGGATTCCACAGCCAAAGTTTTGTAGTGGGTGTCATAGCCAGTCTCATGCCAACCTACCTGAGTGGCCTCTTACAACATGCTTGGTATGGCTGCAAAAAAGGATTACAAGGCAAGAGGACTGATTTCACTGCACCAGATTTCCCCCATCTAGCTCAGTATCTTTCTGTAGAGCCGCTGAAAGCATTGCACCAGATTTCCCCCATCTATCTCAGTAACTTTCTATAGAGCTGCTGAAAGCATCGCACAGCACAAACTCTGAAAAGATTGCATTCACAAGCCAAATGATGGAGCCTGAAAACAAACCCACAAACTTCTGAGCTCGAGGTGGATGGTTTAACCACTTTGCCATGGATACTCCCCGATAGGTTTACAGTGTTTTTTGCTTTCATGTATGGGCCCTGGTACATGTGGCTGGTACCAGTTACCTGACCACTAGTAACCAGCCATGAGGAAAATACAGACATTCATAACAATGCATTCCCTTAGTATCTTGAGTTCAACTAAGTTGTGTACTGTCCTCGCCTCTTATTCATACCCTATATAGACAGCATGTGTAAACAAACCAGCCAAACAGAGACTGCAAAAATACTGCATGAAGGACAGAACACAGAAGAATAACAAACGAGAATTACACCATTAAAGAACTCCTATTTGTGGACAATCAAGCAAAAATCAGAAAGCAGAATTATAGTCCACACAAATAGTCTAAACGAATTGTGTAGGGGACATAACATGAAAATTAGCATCAGTAAAACAGAGCTAATGACTATAATCAGAGAGAAAAAAAAAAGATTCATCTAAAAGGACACCCACTGAAGCAAGTAAAAAGCTTCAAGTACTTTTTTTTTTGCATTTCCTTTACAAGACATTGCTGTCAACATCAGCATCTTTCAGCTGATTGTTGATTTCTTGGCAAGATTACGCTGAGTAGTTTGCCATTGCTTTCTGAGCGACCGGCTCACATACCCTGTAAATTACCGACGCAGAGAGAACCACTACCGATTCTCAAGCAACATCACGTTACTTACGAGAGTATACGAGATTGCGGAGAAAGTCGTGTAACCTCTAGACCACGGAGACAACCCTGTACTTAGGAATTATATCATCATCAAATGCAATTCATTGGACAAATAGCACTAAAGAATAAACACATATTAATTAAATTAGTTGCGTATCCTTTACAGGATGTTTGCAGTCAATACCAGCATTTTTTGCTGTTGTTGATGTCTTGGCAAATTCATGGCTTAGAGGTTATGACTTTTCTCCGTAATCTCGTATACTCTCGTAGGTAACGTGATGATGGTGAGAATCAGCAATGGTTTGAATCACATCGGTAACTTACGGGGTATGGGAGCCGGCTACTCAGAAAGCAATGGCAAACTACTGAGCGTAATCTTGCCAAGAAATCAACATACAGCTGAAAGATGCTGGTGTTGACAGTGATGTCCTGTAAAGGATATGCAAAAAAAAAAAAAAAAAAATGAGTTTGCCATTGCTTTCTGAATGACTAGCACCTATACCATTTCTTACAAAACCAGTGCAACACAGTCTGCTGCCAAATCGCACGCAGCTGTGTTTTGAATGCGGGTATACAGGATTACGAACCATGTCCTTAACTCCTTCACCACAGAGACCAGCATAAACTCTCTCCATAAATACATATTAATAGATACTAAATAATCACTTTACAACACAATCTTCCTATCAGCTCTATGCTACCAATGACCAAAAATAAAAAAAGAGAAAAGAAAAATTACAACGGAAATGAGATTCCTGAGAAGAATACTCAATATATCAAGAAGAGAGAAAATCAGAAATGAAGAAATCAGGACTAAAGTTGGGGTTATAGCAGCGCTTAATTTCATTAGAAAACAGCAAATTAAATGGTTTGGGCAACTACAGTACTTGTGTTCAACCACAAGCAATGATGCACAGACAGAATGGAACCAGAACAAGAGGCCGACCATGTAAATGGTGGACAGAGGGAATGCATGGGAATCTCGGTATATGAAGCCCTCAAACGGACACTCTCTCGTTGTTTATGCTTCACCTTCGACACCGCATAATACAAGAGGAACAAGATGAGATGAGTATTCCCTTAGTGAATTTAAACAAAGATGTCATAAACAATGTATTGCATGATTTATTGCCTGGCATATTTTGCTGTATCTCGTGAGGTGCTTACTGCAGAGTTACTTATCATATGAACTGAATAACTGAAGAATACTTTGGCTAACTTCATACTACTGCAGTAGTATCTGCCATGACATACCTTATATAACAATTTCAGCCACAATATTTTTCATCTATTCACTTAATATATATATCTCTGCCAATAATTTCTGACACTGATGTCCCTCCATCCCATGATTTCAAACTGTCCAGTATCTTCTTTCTTGGCCTTCCCCTGGCTCTAAATTTCCTGTTGCCACGAGTTACCCCCAGCTTTTCCCTTCTGATATGCCGAAAAATATGGAGTGTCTTCTTCTGATGTGAGTTAACATCTTTCAGGATATCTTAATTACTCTGTCCACCTGTCCACTGTGTTCTCATAATTCTTCTTTAGATGGGACGTATAAGAATGCAAATATTATCAGTTTGTGGGAAAATGTTTATGGTGATAATTTGCTTTGAACAGAACGTGTTCCTGACTGGAGGGAATGCAAACTTCGCCAACTTTAAGTTGAGGGTTGAGAGGGATCTGCTACAGATGAGGCCTTTCCAGAGCTCCTTCAATGTGGTCCATGCAGGTGAGCACTCATTTTACTTTATACATTATATCCCATAGAGACTGTAGGAATGAACAAACAAACAAACATTATTTTCAAAGGGTCTCAAATTGGGTCGAATGGATAAGAATGCATGTTCTTAAACATCTGGTGTGCTGATGCTGAGGTAAGGGGTTCAACCCCTACACCGGGCAGGTGGACAAAAATGTTGACCTATTGTCCTTGACTTGGGGACATAAATTACAAGTACCCCTGAAGTCGTAGTGGGTTTGCTTGATGACGAGGGATACTGTTAATAGATAAAGTTCATCCACGCACAAAATTAAGTCCAGCGCTACTAGAAGTAGTGTGTATGGACTACGCATGAGTTCAAAAGAGTGAGCGAAAAGAAAAAAAAATTTGGACCCGTCTTACATTTGGCCCTTCCAATCACTCATCTTTCACACACCAAAATGTTGCATTTACGTTGAAAAAACATCGTAAAATGAATGCTGAAAATATACATCAGTCATAAACAATTCATGTTTAAATGATACATGATTACTTGCCCAGTGCTGTTCTTCATGATTACTGTGTCATTCTGGTTTTTTTTATTAAGTGTTTTATTTAGTTTATATTAAATGCTTTTATTTAATAGTTACATAGATTGTGAATGAAAGCTTTTACACCTAGGTCTCTTATAACAAAGGTGGAGCAGCTTTGTGGTATGGTATGTTTCTCTAATTCGAATAGATTTGTGATGTGAATGGTATGGATTTTTACAGAATGAGAAAGGGATGGTATACATCTCTTTGATCTAGGTTAGTAGAACAAACTTTTCAAATACGTGCTAAAACCCAAGACTGTCCTGTTGACCATGATGCAAATCCCTTGCCAGTTGCAAATTGAAGAGGTACAATCAAATCGGCCCCTGCCAAGCTTAATTTTCAAAATGAGAAATCCTACGCATGAAAGAATATTGATACCATGTGTGATTCTGGTATAATACAACATTGGAATCCTCGCTTGTATGTTTTGTTGTTTGTGCCTCTTGGTGATATTCTACTTGTGTGTTCTATAAAAGGAGACGTGAACACTGAACTAGTTGGACATAATTATCTTACTACTCCTCCCCCCAAATGCCAGCCTCATCACCATAATCGGCCTACTTCTCCTCCTCCTCCTCTTCTTTCTTCTTTCCATCCTTCACTTCCTCTTCCTTTTCCTCTTCTTCCTCTTTTTCTCCTCTTCCTCACTGAGGATTAGGTTCCCTCTATTTCAGTGACCTGTTGTGTCCAGTGAAAAAACTTTCTAGTCGTATTATTCTGTTTCCCAATGTGTATACTGTCCAGAGCCAGAATCGTTCTCCCACCACTTGACTCGCTGCAATTTGTCTAGTTCTTTCCCTAAGCTCCACCTTGGTGGTTCTTCTTCTTCGTCTTCTGCATTCGTCCGGAATGTTGCTTTAGACGTAATTACGTTGTGCCTATTTACAGCAGAGCTGCGATATTTGAACCTTTCAGCCAACATATTCGACTTCTTCAGGCATTTGTTAGCCGGGTTACCTTCTCTTACCTTTTGTGTGTGGATTAGTTTTCCTTATAACCAGTGTCCCTCACCATCAGGTGAACCTCTGCTGACTTCTGAGGTACTTGCAATTTACGTTCCCAAGTCAAGGATGAGAAGTCAACATTTTAGTCTAACTGACCGGTGTAGGAGTTGAACCTGCTACTTCAGCATCAGCACACCGGATATTTAAGAATGGCTGCTCCTATCCATTGGGCCATGCTAACCTCAAACTCTATGTGTAGTTTATTCTGAATTGTTTGACTAATTCTCCATTTCTTTTGTTGTGAAAGCTTTAGCCTTTTGTATTATAATTTTAATATCTTTTTACAGCAAACCCTAGCTTGGATGCCTGGCACGGGGCCAGAAAGTTCTCCTTGTCTCCCTACCTGAACACCAGCTCCATCACCAGGAGAGACTATGAAGAGATGGGAGAAGGCTACCTCAGAGAGCACGTAGCATCCAATAGATACTTCCCCACAAGTGCCGCTGTAGTCCAGAAGGAATAAACTGCTTGATGTAAAAGAGGAGGCTGAATAAACTCCAGGGTACTCATCACCAAGATCAGACACGATAACCTTTTAAATATTTAAGTGAAATAGATATACAGTATTACTTGGTCATGTAATGAGAAAAGAGACATTGGAAAGCAGTGTATATGACCAGGAAGGTCAGTGGTTGAAGAGACAGGGGCAGACCAAGAAAACTGCGGCTGGGTAGTCTGGGGGCAGTGGCATGGAGGAATAATATCAATACAACTGGTCCAGAACACCAGGGACTCGGGTCTGTGGAGATGCCTTATGAAGAGTTACCTCAGGGAGCACTTGGCATCCAATAGATGATTCCCACAAGTACCACTGTAGCCCACAAGGAATAAACTATCTGATGCAATAGATGAGGCTGAAGAAACTCCTTGGTATTCATAACCAGCATAAAACAATATTGGGAGTCTCTGTGGTGAAGTGGTCAAGCTGTTTGACTTGGGCTCTGAAGGTTGTGGGTTCGATACCGGGCCGCATCCTTCAGTTCACAAGTGAAATTTTTCGGAGACTCCTGTGGGTCGTCGCTAGAGCTACAGAGTTCGTGCTTTGTGCAACGCTTTCCGCACTACCAAAAGAGACTCAGCCGTGTGGAATGCAACCCGGTGCATGGAAGTTGACCCTGTCCACTTTTAAGCGACTTTCCTTTTTTTTTCTTCCATCAAACAATATAATCTTCAGACCCAACCATCTGTGATTATTACAGCAGTAAGTTGACCCTGTCCACTTTTAAGCAACTTCCGAGGTTATATCTTTCCCTTTTACATGGAGGTTATTCTTCCATTTCTTCAGAGATTATGCTTAGGTTTTCTACTTTGACATTTAGAGCACGATTTCACATATCTTTTCACATCTCCTGTAATTCCCGGCCAATAATGATTGTTGGTAATTTTACGAATCATTGCCCCGACACTGATATGTTTCCTCTCAGAAATTATGTGTTCTTTGTCTAGAATCTGGTGTCGGAAGTCTTTAGGTACTACCAGTTGATCATGCTGATGTCCTTTAGTTCTGGCTGTCCGATACATCTGATTCTTTGTGTAGAATTGGCCTGTCTTCGAGGATTACTACAATTAGGCAATTGTTTGAAACATGAGTGCAAGGTTGCATCATTGTTTTGTGCAGCTTTAATTTCACTAGGTATGGTTACTGAGATTCCCATCCTCTGCTGAACGTTTTCCTTTTGGGATAGTGTTTGTCGGGCCATCCTATTTGCCAAGCCAGCCTGGTTCCCCCAAATACACATACCGACTACCCAGACTCATAGGAAAACACAGGTCGGTTAAGACTGCCGCTTCAGTCGTTCCTGTCACATATTTGGTCTTAACGTCTACCAGTGCTATCGGTAAAGATATTGTTACAGAACTAGTCAATGCAGGATGAATCTCTATCGTCTCCCCCGTGAGCTGCTGTGGATTGACCAAGTGTGTGGAGATTACGGCCCCGTACTGCAGTCCAGTATCGTATAGGCACATTACTCTCTGTCCGTTCACTTCAATTTCCTCTACTACCGGAGGTTTTTGATTATGTAGGGAATTATACTCCAAAGCTATATCCTTTTTTCGCCTTCCCCTTTAACTACACAAGCTGCAAAGTGTACTTCTTTTGGGTTTTTTAAAACAGTCTACTGTATTATGTTATTTTTGTTTGACATTTTTGTTTTGTTTTGAACCACTCCTTTTTAGGAGATGTGGTTACCTTATTTACCTCGGATTCCCTACCCTGTGCTTTATCTGAAAGTCCCCCTTTTTTATTGGTGAAGCTGGGTTTAGATTTATTATCTTCTCCCTGTTCAGGAGCCTTGAAACTTGTATGTGCCGTCTCCATCTTAGTTTCTTTATGGGCAAACATATATCTTTCTGCCAACATATTTACCTGTTCAAGTCTTTCTGCACCCTGCTCCATTAGAAATGTCTGAAGTGGTATTACCATTTGAGTTTTGATTTGATCTACTAGGATCAACTCCTCCAGACTCTCATAATCTTTTTCGAACCCAACTATGTCCATCCACTTCAACAGATATGACTTCAGCCTGAGTGCATAAGCAGAAAACATCTCTATTGGCTCTATCTTGGACGTGTGAAATTTCTCCCTAAAGGTATGAGTGTTCATTTCGAAACGTTTTAAAATAGCCTGTTTCAAGGTTTCAAAGTCATTTTCCATTCCCGGTGGAAGTTGGAAATAAACTTCATATGCTAAGCCTCTCAAACCTTGTGACATTTTCAAATTCCTTTTATCTCGATCTAACCCTACAGCGGAAGCTGTAGCAGTAAATCTGTGTATCCAGTTATCTATTTTCTCATTAGAAGGATCAAAGATCATTACTGGGAATGTCACTGGTAGGTAGGTACTCCCTCCAATTAGTTATGATTCCACCAGTGGAAATTCTCCCACTGCCCCTTCACCTTTCTTGGAAGTCTGTGCTTTACCTTCCAACTCCTTCATCCTGAACTCATGTTCCATGGCATGTTTCTTAGTTTCTTGCTTTGCGTCAAATCTTTTTGTTTCTTGCTCTGCAGCAGATCTGTTTGCTTCTAGCTCTGCAGCACATCTTTTTGCTTCTGCTTCTTGCTCTGCAGCAAATATATTTGCTTCTCGCTCTGCATTCCTTCAATCTCTTTCTTCCTGTTGAAGATCTCTTTCAACCTCTTGTACATATCTCTGTAAATCAGCTCCTTCTAGGCCCATCTCTCTACCTCGAGCTTGAATCTCTGCTATGGTTGGTCCCATGGGTGCCATCTTAGTCAATCAAGTTACATATAATAGAGGCTTGGTGACAGTAGACATCCCTGCCATACTCCTCTTTTTTTATTTCTATAGGCGACGGATAGTTATTTCCGCATCTAATAGATGCCACTTGTTTCAAATACAAGTTACTAATAAGTCTGATGTCTTTTCCGTCTGCTCCTATATCTTGAAGGCATGTAATTAGTCGTTCATGTTGTACTCTATCAAAAGCTTTCTTGTAGTCTATAAAACAAACATATATACTTTTTTGAACTTCTATATATTTTGCAATTAACATCCTCAAACAGATAATTGCTTTAAATATTGAGCACAACCAACCACTGGCAACGCTGATCGTATTCTGGTACGAATCTAAGGCCTATCCACATCAATATGGAAGCACTATACTCAAGTTTCGCTCTCGTTTGAGTTCGACAGTAGTGCATATCCCTGACTGGATCTGGAAACAAGCCCCGGGTCACTGGCGTGTGAAGCGGGTGTGTAATCGCGCGGCACACACTGGACACGCCAAATTATCATAACAGAATATTACAACGTTACTCATCGTAGGCTATACTCAAGATTGCCCAATCGCCGCGATTGACATCTGTCAATCCATGTGGACCCGAATGATCAGGACTTCTCACTGGCAAGGAACACCAGGCCTCCTAAAGTCCAGCGAGCAATAATCAGATTTATTTATTTGGTTGTTTCAGGATTTGAGATTTAAATATATATTGAGCACAACCAACTACTGGCAATGCTGATCGTTTTCTGGTATGAACCTAAGCCTATCCATGTCAATGTGGAAGCGCTAGACTTGAATTTCGCTCTCGTTTGAGCTCGTAAATAATGCATATCCTTGACCGGACCTGGAAACAAACCCCGGATCACTGGCATGTGAAGCGTGTGTGTAACCACTAGACCACGTGGCACACACTGGACACAGCCAAATTATCACAGCAGAATATTACAACACCACCCATTGAGGCTGTAGCTCTAGCTATTTAAATCTCAAATCCCGAAACAACCAAATCAGTTTGATTATTGCTCGCTGGACTTTAGGCGGCCTGGTGTGCCTTACCAGTGAAAAAACCTGATAGTTCGGGTCCATATCGATTGGCGGATGTCAGTCGTGTTGATCGGGCAAATCTTGAGCTACAGCCTATGATTGGTGACATCTCTCCCCTCCCCCCGGCTCGTCGCTGGTAAGCTGTCTGGGGCGTGGACACTGGTAACAAAGAAGGAACATGTGTCTTCCCTCCTTGTGGGGTTTGTGAAGATTAATTATTTGGCCGTTTCCCCCCGATATGTGTTTGAACGAAAGATGGTGCAACATAATTACTGGCAATAATACTAATAATGGTTGATCGAGTTTAGTGGTACACATTAGGGATATAGAAATATCTGTGAAAGTATGTGTTTGAACATGTATAGTATGAAGTATGAAATTGGTAGGAGTGTCATGTTACTTAATCTGGGAATATCTGGGAAACTTTCTGTTGAAAAATGTATGTTAATATGTGTGAGTGTATTGTATGGTGATTGTGGGTAGCCGAGTTTCGGCTAGACCATATAATGTGTCTATACTCAGCTAATGCTACGAGTAATTTAGTGTGCTTGTATTTTGTGGTTATAGGTATTGTGTTTAGGAAGATTGCTTTGTATATGTCAGTTTTCTTGCATGTGTGTGTTTCTATTATCTGTTATATTGCGGTCTTAGTGGCTCTGATTTTTGGGCATAAATAAAATAATATGTTCCTCTGTTTCCTGAATGTTGTGTCTGCATAATTTGCTTGGTCTGTGCTGCTCTCTTGGTTGTAGGGGTCATATTTTAAATTAGCCTGTATGTTACTTCCTTGGATTTCGATGTGATATGTTTGTTGTGTAAGTTAGTGAAGGTACAGCTATGGTCTTTAATATAATATCTATATATCCTCATTTGATTCTCAGATATAGTGGTGGGGCTTGTTTTTTCACTAAATATTTGTATATCTGCTTGGTTGTCTGTTTTGTTAAATGTTCATTGCCTTGTATTGCTTGCAAACATGTTCTGTAGAATTGCAGTAGTGTGCCGTAATAGTGCAGTGTTGTTTTGTATATTTTCTTAAGCCCGTGTAATCTAATTGCAATATAGTATAATGCTAGCAAGTGTTGATCTGGATGATTGATGACGTGTCCTATATGGTTGATTCTTAATACTTGTATTTTTATGTGTAGGTCCTGTAAAGCTAGTCCTCCTTGTTTCTTATCTTGTATTAATGTTTTGTATTGTATACTGTGAATTGTGATGCTGAAGATGAAATGTCGGATGTGTTTGTTTATGCCTGTGATTGTCTGTTTTAGATTAAATGTCGAATGTGCTCGTTTATGTCTGTGATTGTCTTTTTTTTTTGGGGGGGGGGGGGGGGGGTGGGTGGGGGGGTGTGTCTAACACTGTAGCTAAATATATTAGCTTAGGAATGATGAAGGTCTTTACAATTGTGCTTCTTACAAAAATTGTTGATGTCTTGTATTTGTACCTATGTAGTAGTCTATAATTTGTTTTATCAGTGATTGCCATGTTTCTATATGTGTTTTTCTGGGATCGGATGGAAATGTGATCCCATATATTTTCATGCTATCTATGACTGTTAGATCCGGGGGAAAATCGGCTTTATTCTCCACTTCCCCATACCCATTATTTTAGACTTCTCTATGTTTATTTTGGCCCATTTCCCTTCACCAACTGTCTGAAGGTGTGAAGTATGTTCGTTATGGAAGTGTTGGTTGTAGGGAAGACAGCGGTGTTATCTGCAAAAGCAATTAATTTCCACTCTCCAGACCCTTGTATAAATGTACCTTTAATGTTAGTGTCCTGTCTAAATGCTTCTAAGAGTGGTTCTAGTGTGAGTACATATAGGACTGGTGATAGTGGACACCCTTGTCTGACAGATCTAGTGATTCTGAAACTGCCCGTGAGTGAATTATTCACCAGTACCTTATTTTCAGGATTTTTATACAATATGTGTAGACACTGTCTACAGTACTGTCCTATGTTACAGTGTGCTAGTGTTTTGTGTAAGTATGAGTGTGAAATTCTGTAAAAGGCCTTCTCCTGGTCTAACTATGAAAGGGAGGATTGGCAGTCTTTCTGGTGGGTGTATGTAATAAAATCTCTAATGAAATGTGTATGTTGGTGTATGTTTCTGTGTTGAATACTGCACTGTTGGTCTGGGTGGCTGAGTGATGGCATGACATTTAAAAAATTTTGTTTTCATGTGATTTTGCTAGAATTTTGTAGTCTTCGTTTAATAATGAGATGGGACTATAGTTTTTCAGCTGTGTTTTGTCTGTGTTGTCTTTAGATATGAGTGTTATATATGATATGTTGCAAGTGTTTGGGAGTTCTTGTTTGTGAAAAGCTTCTTGTTAGACTTTTAGAGGGAAATTACCTAGGATAGGAAAGAAGTGTTGGTAGAATTCTACAGTGAGTCCATCTGGTCCTGGTGTTTTGTCTTTTTGCATTTGATTGACTGAAGTGGGGGTTAAAGCTGCTCTAGATTTTATTAGAAAGCAGCAAGTCAAATGGTTTGGCCATGCAAGTAGGCTACCAGTCAACAGCATGCCACAACAAGCAATGCTGTAGAGACCAGATGGAAACAGAGGAAGAGGCCAACCACGTAAACGTTGGACGGAGGGAATAACAGAATCCATGGGAATGTCGATATACGAAGCCCATAACCAGGCACTCTCACAAAATTTATACTTCACCTCAACACTGCAAGGTACAAGAGGAACATGATGAGATGAGATGAGCATTTGATTGAG
Organism: Cepaea nemoralis; assembly: GCA_014155875.1. Taxonomy (NCBI): domain Eukaryota; kingdom Metazoa; phylum Mollusca; class Gastropoda; order Stylommatophora; family Helicidae; genus Cepaea; species Cepaea nemoralis. The sequence goes on along the minus strand of JACEFZ010014751.1, from coordinate 222,210 downwards.
TGCATGTGTTATGTCTGCTAATGTAAGCTCTGTGTCTAGTGTGTTCCCTATCTGTGTCAGTTTCTTTGTGTATTGTAAGAACCTATTTTGTGTTTGTGTGTTGGCTGGTTCTACTGTATATAGGTCAGTGTAGTACTGTTGGAATGTTTCTAGTATATGTGTTGCCTCTGTTGTGTGTTTCCTTGCATGTCTATTATTGTTCATATTTGTCTGTTACATTGACTGTTTTCTTCTACTACCAGGTGTTGTTTGTTAGGGCTTTCTTCTGATATGGTAGTAAGTTTAGTTCGAAGGAGTGCACCACGGAATTTGTGATGCTGGTGTTGTTGTTATTGTGATTGTAGTGTGTGTGTAGGTGTAGTGCATTCCTGTCAGACTGTTTTGTGAGTTGTATTGCTGTCTGTATGATATGTTCTTGTTGTAGTCTGTCTTTGTGTATGATGGATGCTAATTGTTGTGTTCTATAATGTATTGTATTCTTTAGTAGATCCCAAATTTGTATGTTTTCGGTGGGTGTACTATTAGTGTATGTTAGAATAAGGTGTGTCATGTGTGGCACATACCCTGTGTTTTGGAGTAGTGTGTTGTTGAATTTCCAGTGTGGTGATAGTTTTGATGGCCTTGCATTTTTAATGTTTGTAGTGATACGTGCTAGTACTGCTTTGTGATCTGCATATTGTAAAGTTTCTTGTAGATGTTTTGTATGTATTATGTGGTGTGTTGAAGGTGTGTATATTCTGTCTAGTCTAGCTGATCTATTGTAAGCCCTATATTTGTGTGTGGTTGCAATGTTATTAGGGTGTCTGTATATGACAGCGTCTGCTAAAGTGTGTGTGTCTAAGGTATTTTGTAGTATATCCAGTTGATGTATTCCATTCCTGTCACTTCTCCTTAATTGTGTTTTGATTCCTGCTTTGCCTCCCCCTACAATATCCATATCTGAGAGTACAAAATTGAAATCCCATGCAAGGATAACATTTCGCCCTCTGTATGTTTATATAAGTAGGGTGTCTAAATCTTGGTAAAAAATTTGGTTGATGATTGTAATTTGGTTGTGCATGTATGTTCACTGTGGTGTATGCATGTATAGTGTTTTCTACCTGCATTATGGAGATTCGTCCCTGGTTATCCGTGTGTGTTCCAATTATATCCTACCTGTCTAATGTCGGCAGAATAGCTGTTCCTAACCCAATTTTGTGTATGCCTAAACTAAAGCATGAATGTTTGAGGCCTAGCTGTGTGGTGATATGTTGTGCGCATGTTTTTGAACATATATTTGTTTTTTGTAGTAGTATAAAGTCTGGTTTGTGTTTGTTTATTAGTGCGATAATGTGTTGTACTTTTGTACGTATACCACAAATGATTAAAGTAATAATAATGAAATCACTAGTCATTGTAATTTAAGTAAAAACAAATAAATTAGATATAATAACCATATCGATTCACACACAAAGTTGTTATCCATGATGGCTACATCTAGGTGGGCAAGTCTTTAGTAGCAAAAGTTTGTGTGAAAGGATCATCTTGATCCTCGTTCTTATCACTTGTGTCGGTGTCTACAAAGAGAGTGCCTGGTATGCTGTATGTGTCGTCTTCGTCTTGTATTTGTGTCTCCTCTTGTTGTTCTTGTTCAGTTTCCTTTGTCTTGCCTATAGTGGCTTTGACTGTTTCTTTCTTTGGCAGTGATAAGTCGTCTGTTTCTGTGTCATCGCTGTGTTCTGACTGCAGTAGTCTTCTGTTAGCCCATTTTCTCTTAATTGGTTTGCTGACGATTTGAAAACCGTCAGAGTCTTCATTCTTTGGATTGTTTTCTTGTGTATTATTTTCTTGTGTGTTCCTGTCTTCTTGAGTGTTGATTTGACTATTGAAAGTTTGTGTCAGTTCGATCTTTCCATGTGGAGGAGTTTCTCTTTCGAGTGGTGGGATATCTTCTTGGCTTTGTACAACGACTGCTGTTGGTGTTATCGATTGTCGTCGACTAGGGCATTTATTTGCCCAGTAGATGTCTTGGCCACACGCCGGTACACTTGGTCTTTCTCCCCGGCATCGTGATCAACACTCTGGGATTATTGTTCATAATACCAGGAGTGTAGATCCGTATATAATGGGGGACTTCCTATTTTGGATTGCAGAGCGCTCCCCACTTGCCAGCCCCATTCTTTATCCTAAAAACCTCAGCATTGTCGTGTCCTGTAATACTGTGCACCAGTTTTTTTTTTAACTCCTTGGGAGCAATCGTGACAGGTAGCCAGTGGATGGCCAGCCTGTCTCTTTATTTCTCTAGGTGCTGTAGTGATATGTCTATTCCTAGGTTTGGTAAAGAAATAATTTTTGTCATTGAGTATGGTTTGGGGCTGCTGACAGTATCAAAGAGCCAGCTTGAAAGGCTGGAGCGCATACAGAATGCTGCCATGCGGTTAATCCTGGGGTGCACACAGAACACACCAATTATATGCATGAGGCATATCCTGGCGCTACCAACAATGACGGATAGGCATAGGGTCCTTCAGTCCAAATGGTACCTGAGAGTTGCCGCAGACAGGGATCACCCGCTGCATGCAGCAATGGATATGGTCAAGGGTCATAGACTAAGACGAGGCAGGTCCTGGATGGCACAGGCAGAACTTTCTATGCGTCAGGTGTGTGATCTAGAGACCATCAATCGTGGAAGAGAGTGGGTTGAAGTTCCGGAAGACATGACGGACTGGCACAATGTAATAATAACACTGGGTCGTGAGTGAAGAGAATGGGCAGCGGGCCGCACGAAGTTTGAAGTGCAACAGCTGATCCAGAGCAACACACATCAAGGTGACAGTCATGTACACTGATGGGTCAGTGGTGAGAAACAGACGTAGTGGCTGGGGCTTTATTGCAAAGGCTAATGGGCGAGTCTTGAAAAAGGAGAGTCTGGCATATGAGACTACGACTTCCAGCATGAGAATGGAGGTGGAGGCAGTTACAGCGGCATTCCGGTGGCTAGAGGAGGCTACTGCAACACACGTTGTATTCATTACGGATTCAAAGAGTGTGCTTAGCAAGGTGGAGAAAGTAATGTTTGGTGTGGAATGGCTCTCCTCGCTTCAGAGGTCACAGATTGTGAGAATTGTATGGATATTTTGCCCTGGCCATGCGGGTGTAAGGGGGGGGGGGGGATGAACAAGCTGATAGGCTAGCAGGGAATGCACCTCTTGGTGGTATTTTGCCTATGGACAAGGGGGAGGTGGTGTTGCGCTTGTGGGACCAGGTGAATAAGGCGAAGGAACAGAGAACCCATATGTGAAAGAATGAGATTGTGGGGGATCGGCAGGAGTTCTGGAAGAATCTCAAACTGAGAGGGAAGACCAGGAGAACTTTTAATCAGATAGCGCTGGGAACGATTAGTAGTACGACTCTTCGCTGGCTGTTGAACGAGGGGACGGAGCACGTACGGGAATGTCCTGAGTGCAGTGATGTCGGTTCTTAACTCAACTCAACAGGTAGAGAAAACCTTTTGCCGTGCAATTTGTGTTTATTTATAATCTGTTTTATTTTTGTGTGTTAATTGGCCTGTAAAACAGGCCCTGAAAAAATTCTGCGTTTAGGACGTTTCGTCTTTACGCAGGAGCAAAATATACCAAAGTGTTTTCACTTCATACTCATTTAAAGTACGACTGTAGAACAGATTACTTGATTATAAAATGTAAGTTAATAAAAGTTGTAAACATGTTCTATAATGAAACTAAAAGCGCTTTTCTTGACATTACAGAATATGACGTATATTTTAACACTTTCATTTCTAGAAAATTATCAATGAGGATTATAAGTTAATTTATAATATTATAGCTAGCATACAATTTTTATTTTTAAATTCTAGTAATCTCCCTTATAACAATATTACATGTTTATGTCCCCTAACCATTTCTCATCTAGGTGTTTTGTTTTTATCTGCTAATTCCGCAGAATACTTGAACATAATTATTAATAAGTGTAGTGAGCAATCAAGGGCATTACTATCATATTATTATGATGTTTTAAATATGCGCTAAGCAACTAGGGGATCGAATGCGCAGTTGAATTGTATGATTTATTATTATAGGAGATATTTATGTTAAAGAAGAGAGAGAGAGAGACAAGGGAGGGGGAGAACTATTTGTTCAAAATGAATGAAATTTACAAACAATATAAATGACATTTCATCTAAACATATAATATTTATTTTTCTACATATATCCCACAAACTTGCACGGCCTTTCGCCAGCGCGAAAAAAAAAAAAAATTCTCGCAGGCCTTGACTGTATCAGACCAGGTTTTATCATCTTCATTTCGCCTATTAATCTGTCACCTCTCTCATTCCTATCACCTGGGCCATAGCCACCAGTCACACCACTCATCTTTATGTTGCTTACTCTGGCATTGAAATCCCAGAGGATGACAGTCATGTCAACATTTTTACACTAATCCTCGGCCATGTCTATTTCGTTATAAAATATATTTAAATCTTCTTCTTTATAGTCTGCTGTTGGCGCATATACTTGCATTATGTTAATAATCAGATTTTTGCCACGGAGTTTCACTCTATTAATACTCATGTTGAGATTGTCTAAACCCCTTTAACTGTCCTAGCACTCATTTGATCCAAAATCATGCCAAAACCCCTTTTGTAGTCCGTCCCTACTGAGTAAATAATTCTATACTTATCTAAACATTTTCACACTAATCTTTTATATATTTATCTTCATTCTTTCCATTTCTTTCTTGATATTATCTAATTTTCCATTCTGGCTAAAGTGTTCTGACATTTCATGTACTAACATTTGGTGTATTTTTAACCTTTAAATTACATACAGTTGCTTGACAACGATCGGGTATAACCTGTGGCGCATGATGCTCTCTACCGGATGAAGAGACTCAATGGAATCCCCATTAACGCCGTTATCTTTATCGATTTCATTTACAGACATGATTTTCTTGGGAAAATTCAGCTGTGGTTTCCCTTTACCTCCCGCCAGTTTGTGGATCAATCAATCAATCAGGTGCCGTCTCCACAATGAAGGTTGACTGCAATTGATCTCCAACACTGTCTCTCGCCTTGACTGTACATTCTGTCAGACTGATGTTCGTCCATCTCTTGATGTTATCTTCCCACCTGTATCGTTGTCTACCTCTTGCTCGCTTGACCTCAATCTTGCCCTCCAGTATGGTGTTTATAAGAGTGTTATGTCTTATACCGTAGACGGAATATTTCACTTGCCTCTGTTTTATTTATTTCATTAACTCTCTTTTCATTCCCAGTTTTTCTAGAACCTCTGTATTCGATTGTTTCTGTTTCAATGAAATACGATATATTCTTCCGTATATCCACATCTCCAAGGCATATGTTCGACTTTCTAGTTGCTTGTTCAATGTCCAGTCTTCGCGCCATACAATAGTGTTAAATATACGTAACATTTACCAATTCTCATTTTAAATGCGTTGTTAATCTCGCTAGTTGCTAATACTGATTTCAAACTTTTGAAAGCGAATGCCTGGCCAAAATGTCTAGAGGCCACTACACCATCCGCTACGCGGTGGACGTGCCTAGTAGTAGGACAGACTAGACAGGACTGGCTGACAGACAATGAACAGATATGACTGACAGCACAGACGGGTATACTGAACAGACAATCATACCAGGCAGACAGACAAAGTCCCACCTGTCTGATGTCGGCAGAATAACTGTTCCTGACCCAATTGTGTGTGTGTGCCTAAACTAAAACATAAATGTTTGAGGCCTAGCTGTGTGGTGAAGTCGCATTATTCTGTCAAGAAGCCTGATCCGCGGGAAAAATGCCACGAGGAAAATCCAACAAGAAACACGCTGTTGCCAAGATGTGCAGCGTGGGAGCCGACACCAAGAAGAAGAACGTCGAGAGCCCACCTGCTAGCTGCATCAAAGAGCCTGATATTACAGCCATCACTGAAGCTACTACGAGGGAGAAGATTGACAGCCCAACACAGTCAACCAAGACAGCAGAGAAGGAGGAGAAAGACACCAGAGTCGGAAACACCGACGCGAAAACAATCCGATGGGTTGTCAAGCGGATTCCTGTGGAGCTGACAGATGAAGAAATCCTGAAGCAGCTACGTGAAGAGAATCTTCACATCCGATTCTTGAAGGCGGAGCGGCTTCTCACCTACTCCAAGGTACCTACAACCTTGGCAGTAGTGACGTCGGAGGGCAGCGAGATGCCGACCACAGCATCATTCAAAAAGAGAATACAGCAACCAGAGAGATTCATACCAAGAATCACGCAATGTTCCAGATGTCAGAAGGCCGGCCACAGTAGAGCTAAGTGTCGCAGCAAGACGGAAATATGCCGATACTGCGCCGATCACCACGCCTTCAAGGAGTGTCCGCTGGCCAAGCTGGACACGGACTTCCGAGCACCCAACAACAAAAGAAAGTGTGCCAACTGCCTGGGCAAACATGGAGCAAGATACCTGGGCTGTCCGTACCTACAGAGACAGAGAGACGTCTTAAAGATCGCCATCATCACAAAGACACCATTCAAGGAAGCAATGCAGAGGGGCGAGACAGCCACGGGTATAGCACAAGCTGAAAGAGATCAACTTCAAAAGCAGATCGACGAGTTAAAGAAACAAGTCAAGCTACTGCAAACAACGGCGCCAACCAGCGACAATGAGAAACTTCTTGCCGAAATAAAGGAGATCCAGCGGGACATCAAACAAGAGGTGGAGAATATGAGGCAGATGGTAAAGATAAATGAAGAGATTCTGCGAGACATCAAAGCGGTCAGAGAAATTCTAACAATCAAAAGGGGGCAAACCCAAAACAAACCAGCACAAGAAACAGAAAAGCACACAGAGGAACCGCAAGATGACATCCAACAAGAGGACGAGCCAGAACCGCTAGACAAAGCTAGCAACCCAGCCACGACACTATCCCGCCAGACATCCAACAAGAGGACGAGCCAGAACCGCTAGACAAAGCTAGCAACCCAGCCACGACACTAGCCCCCCTGACATCCGAAGTAAACCAAGACGAGCACTCTGAGGACGACACGGATAGGCCCACTGAGCTTACCTTAGAGGAGCTACGAGAGTCGGCAAGGATGGAGAAACTCAGATACCAGGAATTCAAAAGGTGCTGGATTGAGAGAGAAAAGAAGAAGCCAAAAAGACTCAGGAGACCGGTAGATTACCCAACTGTAATCCTGGAACAGGATACCGACTACTCGTACTACATAGAAGACGGAGAGAGAAAACCATGGCTGACCGCGGAGGAAAAAAGCCAATGGCCGAAGCTAAAACTCGAAGATGAAAAAAAGTACAAGAAGGAAAATAGAAACGTCGAAAAGCTCCTACACAAATTACACAACGAAGGAGACTAAATGACCTAATAAAAAGTCCTTATAAGGACTGCAGCCAGTAAAGCCAGACGAGCCAGGAGACTACACCAACAAAGAAAACAAGTGGAAACATGCACAAAGGACAGCCGCCGGCCGATCCCCCAGCTGGAGCGAGATAACGAGCGAGAAAAATATAAGGACTTCAGCCAGACGAGCCAGGAGCCTACACCAACAAAGAAAACCACAACAACAGAAGAGCACAAAGGATAGCCGCCGACAACTGCTGACGTCACAGACACAAAAGCTACATAACCAGTCCGAGATAGGACTCACAAGACAAGAATTAGAGTGAATAAACCCACAAAAACCACGATCCTCAATAATAACCACAGCTGATGAAGCAGGTTAGACGAGGACGAATTTGGAATTTTTGTTTTGAAAATTGGAAGTGGAAGTGGGAAGTGTGTGGTGATATGTTGTGCGCATGTTTTTGAACATATATTTGTTTCTTGTAGCAGTATAAAGTTTGGTTTGTGTTTGTTTATTAGTGCGATAATGTGTTGTACTTTTGTACGTATACCACAAATGATTAAAGTAATAATAATGAAATCACTAGTCATTGTAATTTAAGTAAAAACAAATAAATAAGATATAATAACCATATTGATTCACACACAAAGTTGTTATCCATGATGGCTACATCTAGGTGGGCAAGTCTTTAGTAGCAAAAGTTTGTGTGAGAGGATCATCTTGATCCTCGTTCTTATCACTTGTGTCGGTGTCTACAAAGAGAGTGCCTGGTATGCTGTATGTGTCGTCTTCGTCTTGTATTTGTGTCTCCTCTTGTTGTTCTTGTTCAGTTTCCTTTGTCTTGCCTATAGTGGCTTTGACTGTTTCTTTCTTTGGCAGTGATAAGTCGTCTGTTTCTGTGTCATCGCTGTGTTCTGACTGCAGTAGTCTTCTGTTAGCCCATTTTCTCTTAATTGGTTTGCTGACGATTTGAAAACCGTCAGAGTCTTCATTCTTTGGATTACATTCTTGTGTATTATTTTCTTGTGTGTTCCTGTCTTCTTGAGTGTTGATTTGACTATTGAAAGTTTGTGTCAGTTCGATCTTTCCATGTGGAGGAGTTTCTCTTTCGAGTGGTGGGATATCTTCTTGGCTTTGTACAACGACTGCTGTTGGTGTTATCGATTGTCGTCGACTAGGGCATTTATTTGCCCAGTGGTTGTCTTGGCCACACGCTGGACACTTGGTCTTTCTCCCCGGCATCGTGATCAACACTCTGGGATTATTGTTCATAATACCAGGAGTGTAGATCCGTATATAATGGGGGACTTCCTATTTTGGATTGCAGAGCGCTCCCCACTTGCCAGCCCCATTCTTTATCCTAAAAACCTCAGCATTGTCGTGCACCAGTTTTTTTTTTTACTCCTTGGGAGCAATAGTGACAGGTAGCCAGTGGATGGCCAGCCTGTCTCTTTATTTCTCTAGGTGCTGTAGTGATATGTCTATTCCTAGGTTTGGTAAAGAAATAATTTTTGTCATTGAGTATGGTTTGGGGCTGCTGACAGTATCAAAGAGCCAACTTGAAAGGATGGAGCGCATACAGAATGCTGCCATGCGGTTAATCCTGGGGTGCACACAAGGACACACCAATTATATGCATGAGGCATATCCTGGCGCTACCAACAATGACGGATAGGCATAGGGTCCTTCAGTCCAAATGGTACCTGAGAGTTGCCGCAGACAGGGATCACCCGCTGCATGCAGCAATGGATATGGTCAAGGGTCATAGACTAAGACGAGGCAGGTCCTGGATGGCACAGGCAGAACTTTCTATACGTCAGGTGTGTGATCTAGAGACCATCAATCGTGAAAGAGAGTGGGTTGAAGTTCCGGAAGACATGACGGACTGGCACAATGTAATAATAACACTGGGTCGTGAGTGCAGAGAATGGGCAGCGGGCCGCACAGAGTTTGAAGTGCAACAGCTGATCCAGAGCAACACACATCAAGGTGACATAGTCATCTACACCGATGGGTCAGTGGTGAGAAACAGACGTAGTGGCTGGGGCTTTATTGCAAAGGCTAATGGGCGAGTCTTGAAAAAGGAGAGTCTGGCATATGAGACTACGACCTCCAGCATGAGAATGGAGGTGGAGGCAGTAACAGCGGCATTCCGGTGGCTAGAGGAGACTACTGCAACACACGATGTATTCATTACGGATTCAAAGAGTATGCTTAGTAAGGTGGAGAAAGTAATGTTTGGTGTGGAATGGCTCTCGTCGCTTCAGAGGTCACAGATCGTGAGAATTGTATGGATATTTTGTCCTGGCCATGCGGGTGTAGGGGGGAATGAACAAGCTGATAGGCTAGCAGGGAATGCACCTCTTGGTGGTATTTTGCCTATGGACAAGGGGGACGTGGTGGTGCGCTTGTGGGACCAGGCGGAGAAGGCGAAGGAACAGAGTGAGAACCCATATGTGAAAAGAATGAGATTGCGGGGGATCGGCAGGGATTCTGGAAGAATCTGAAAACCGAGAAGGAAGACCAGAACTTTTAATCAGATAGCGGTGGGAACGATTAGTAGTATGACTCTTCGCTGGCTGTTGAACGACGGGACGGAGCACGCATGGGAATGTCCTGAGTGCAGTGATGTCGGTTCTTAACTCAACTTAACTGGTAGAGAAAACTTTTTGCCGTGTAACTTGTGTTTATTTATAACTAGCTGACCCTGCCCGGCTTCGCCCAGACCCTGGTGGGGAGCATCTCATTTAATTCATATAAGTAGTCATATAAGTTCTCGTTCCCGTTACCGACTGTCTGTCTGTCTGTCTGTCTGTCTGTCTGTCTGTCTGTCTGTCTGTCTGTCTGTCTGTCTGTCTGTCTGTCTGTCTGTCTGTCTGTCTGTCTGTCTGTCTGTCTGTCTGTCTGTCTGTCTGTCTGTCTGTCTGTCTGTCTGTCTGTCTGTCTGTCTGTCTGTCTGTCTGTCTGTCTGTCTGTCTGTCTGTCTGTCTGTCTGTCTGTCTGTCTGTCTGTCTGTCTGTCTGTCTGTCTGTCTGTCTGTCTGTCTGTCTGTCTGTCTGTCTGTCTGTCTGTCTGTCTGTCTGTCTGTCTGTCTGTCTGTCTGTCTGTCTGTCTGTCTGTCTGTCTGTCTGTCTGTCTGTCTGTCTGTCTGTCTGTCTGTCTGTCTGTCTGTCTGTCTGTCTGTCTGTCTGTCTGTCTGTCTGTCTGTCTGTCTGTCTGTCTGTCTGTCTGTCTGTCTGTCTGTCTGTCTGTCTGTCTGTCTGTCTGTCTGTCTGTCTGTCTGTCTGTCTGTCTGTCTGTCTGTCTGTCTGTCTGTCTGTCTGTCTGTCTGTCTGTCTGTCTGTCTGTCTGTCTGTCTGTCTGTCTGTCTGTCTGTCTGTCTGTCTGTCTGTCTGTCTGTCTGTCTGTCTGTCTGTCTGTCTGTCTGTCCTGTCTGTCTGTCTGTCTGTCTGTCTGTCTGTCTGTCTGTCTGTCTGTCTGTCTGTCTGTCTGTCTGTCTGTCTGTCTGTCTGTCTGTCTGTCTGTCCTGTCTGTCTGTCTGTCTGTCTGTCTGTCTGTCTGTCTGTCTGTCTGTCTGTCTGTCTGTCTGTCTGTCTGTCTGTCTGTCTGTCTGTCTGTCTGTCTGTCTGTCTGTCTGTCTGTCTGTCTGTCTGTCTGTCCTGTCTGTCTGTCTGTCTGTCTGTCTGTCTGTCTGTCTGTCTGTCTGTCTGTCTGTCTGTCTGTCTGTCTGTCTGTCTGTCTGTCTGTCTGTCTGTCTGTCTGTCTGTCTGTCTGTCTGTCTGTCTGTCTGTCTGTCTGTCTGTCTGTCTGTCTGTCTGTCTGTCTGTCTGTCTGTCTGTCTGTCTGTCTGTCTGTCTGTCTGTCTGTCTGACCCGGCCCGGCATTCGCCCAGCTCCTGGTGTGGAGCATCTCATTTAATTCATATAAGTAGTCATATAAGTTCCCGTTCCCGACTGTCTATCTGTCTGTCTGTCTATCTGTCTGCCTGACCCTGCCCGGCTTCGCCCAGTCCCTGATGGGGAGCATCTCATTTAATTCATATAAGTAGTCATATAAGTTCTCGTTCCCGTTACCGACTGTCTGTCTGTCTGTCTGTCTGTCTGTCTGTCTGTCTTTCTGTCTGTCTGTCTGACCCGGCCCGGCATCGCCCAACTCCTGGTGTGGAGCATCTCATTTAATTCATATAAGTAGTCATATAAGCTCCCGTTCCCGTTCCCGACTATCTATCTATCTGTCTGTCTGTCTGTCTATCTGTCTGATCCGGCCCGGCTTCGCCCAGCCCCTGATGGCGAGCATCTCATTTAATTCATATAAGTAGTCATATAAGTTCCCGTTCCCGACTGTCTGTCTGTCCGTCCCTCCCTCTCTGTCTGTCTGTCTGTCTGTCTGCCTGTCTGTCTAATCATTTATTGGTTGCAGTTAGAACAACCTTAGATAAACGAAGACCAACTTACAAAAAGCATTAGAAAGAGCACTTGAAAGATCTTTACATCTTCCCCAACAATTAACTTGGGTAAATGGAGCGGCGGCAGCAGCATCAGCAGAAGAAGGAAAAGGAGGAGTAGGAGCTGGGAGGAGGAAGAGGGAGGTGGAGAAGGGAGGAGTAGGAGGGAGGAAGAGATAGGCGGAGAGAGGAGGAGGAGGAGGAGGAGGAGTAGGAGGAAGGAGGAGGAGGAGGAGGAGTAGGAGGAATAGGAGGGAGTAGGAGGAGGAGGGAGGAGGCAGGAGGAGGAGGAGGAAGAGGGAGGAGAAGAACGCAGGGGGAGGAGGAGGGAGATGGAGGAGGAGGAGGGAGATGGAGGAGGAGGAGAGAGGAGGCGGAGGGAGAAGGATGAGGGAGGAGAAGGATGAGGAGGGAGGAGGAAGAGGGAGGAGGGAGGTGGAGAGAGGAGGAGGGGTAGGAGGAGGAGGGGGAGGACGTAGGAGGAGGAGAGAGGAGGAGAAGGGAGGAGGAAGGAAGAGGAGTGATTAGGAGGAGAAGGAGGAGGAGGAGGGATGTGGAGGGAGGAGAGGGAGGATGAGGAGGGAGGAGGAGGGAGGAGTAAGAGGAGGAGGAGGTAGGTGGAGGAGGGAGACAAAGGGAGGAGGAGGAGGGAGTAGGAGGGATGAGGGGAGGACGTAGGAGGAGGAGTAGGAGTAGGGAAGAATAGGAGGGAGGAGGAGGGATTAAGAGGAGGAGAGAGGAAGGAGGATGAGGGGGAGGACGTAGAATTAGAAGGAGGGAGTGGGAGGAGAGAGGAGGAGAAGGGAGGAGGAAGGAAGAGGAGTGATTAGGAGGAGGTAGGAAGGAGGAGGGAGAGGGAGGAGGGTAGGAGGAGGAGGAGGATTTTAACGCATATGCCTGTAGACAACTGCAGCGAAAAGGTGGGTCTGTCTATCTATCTGACCCGCGTGGCTTCGCCCAGCTCCTGGCGGGTAGCGTCTCATTAAATTCATACAACAAAAAAAGTAACTTAAAAGAATGTCCTTCCACACACCATCCATTATTTTTAATGAAAACTCTTTCTAATCACCTGCATGACTACAGTAACTTCTTAAGCAAAAAAAGATGAGTTACAATGTTATGCATTGTGCATTATTTTTATGAAAACTTTGAAAATGCCTTACAGATTGTATCATTGTTTATTATAACTCATATGCCGGTACATAACTATGGACAAAGAGTTTATAAATCTTTGAAAACGATGCCACAATATGACTATAAGTTATACAGAAAAGTTATGCCCCTTGAAATAACTTTTACAGAGTTAAGTCCCCTGAGATATATGAAATTACAATGAAAAATGAAATAATATTGGGTAAGCAGGCGATTTCACACTAAAAAAATATGACAGTGGGCTGCGCTGGAATGAAAAGAAGACGTGTAGAAAATTTCATCTCAATCGGATGGGCCGTTCGCGAACAAATAAAGGACATACGGACATACAGACAGACAGACAGACAGACGGAGATCGCAATTTATATATAAGATTTGTTTTATGTTTGTGTGTTAACGGCCTGTAAAACAGGCACTGAAAAAATTCTGCGTTTCGTCTGTACGCAGGAGCAAAATATCCAAGAGCTTTCACTTCATACCCATTTAAAGTACAACTGTAGAACAGATTACTTGATTATAAAATGTAAGTTAATAAAAGTTGTAAACATGTTTCATAATGAAACTTAAAGCGATATTCTTGATATTACAGAATATTACGTACACTTTAACACACTTATTTCTGAAAAATTATGACTCAGGATTATATGTTAATTTATAATACTATAGCTAGCATGTAATTTTTATTTTTAAATTCCAGTAATCTCCCTTATAATAATATTACATGTTTATGTCCCCTACCCAGTTCTCATCTAGGTTTTTTGTTTTTATCTGCTAATTCCGCAGAATACTTGAACATAATTATTAATAAGTGTAGTGAGCAATCAAGGCATTACTATCATATTATTATGATGTTTTAAATATGCGCTAAGCAACTAGGGGAACGAATGCGCAGTTGAATTATATGATTTATTATTATAGGAGATATTTATGTTAAAGAAGAGAGAGCAATAGAGAGATAAGGGAGGAGGAGTGGGGGAGAACTATTTGTTCAAAATGAATGAAATTTACAAACAATATAAATGACATTTCATCTAAACATAATATTTATTTGATTCTGTTTCCATGAAATACGATATATTCTTCCGTATATCCACATCTCCATATGTTCGACTTTCTAGTTGCTTCAAAATAAGACATAATGAACAGATATGACTGACAGCATAGACGGGTATACAGAACAGACAATCATACCAGGCAGACAGACAAAGTCAGAGAGTGAGAGAGAGAAAAAGATAAGCAGACACAAGGGCAGGCGGACAGGACAGGCAGACATAGAGACTAACATATAGACAGATGGGACTTACAGACAGACATAACTGACTGTCAGGCGTGTTAGACATGTATACAGGACAGACAGACATATAAAACAGTTAGAACTGTATAATTATTGTGTCACTTACTCGTTATTTCCCAAATATCTTTGAAATAATCCACATTGAAAGAATAAATAAATGAATACAATTTCACAACACTGATAGCCACGCAGTGGTAAGATATCTTAAGTGTATTCTTCTTCTTCTGCGTTCATCCGGATTTTTTTTCTTCGGATGTGACTGCGTTGTGCCTGTTTACAGCAGAGCTGCGTTCTTGCGCCGTTAGGCCGACACATCCGACTTCTGCGGGCATTTGTTGACCGGGTTAACCTTCCCGGTCTTAAGTGTATTATAACCACTTGTTAATTTGTAATGTAATTCATGACACAATGGTTGGGAATCAGCTGGGTGAACCAATCACACATGTCTTTGAACTGAACAATAACATTTGGAATGTTTAAGCAGGGCATAATATTTAATATTAAAGTGACTGTTTGGCCTACAGGTTCATTTTACAAATCCACACAGAACAAATGTACGGACCATATAGTTTCCCCAATTATTAATTAACATATCAGAGATGAATGACTTGAAAGATTAATGGCAGCCATTTTGAACATCGTAATCAGGTCAGAACATTTAAGATTACAGCGGCAACATTACCTTTACGTTCAGTTTATAAGCCCGCACAAAACTAACAAATGGTTTGCTCAACTATTAGTTCATGTATCAGGGATTAATGATTTGAAACATTAATTGGTAATGTTCCGTGTGTAATGGCTCTCGTCGCTTCAGATGTCAGAGATTGTGTGAGGGGGGAATGAACAAGCTGATAGGCTAGCAGGGAATGCACCTCTTGGTGGTATTTTGCCTATGGACAAGGGGGAGGTGGTTGTGCGCTTGTGGGAGAAGGCGGAGGAACAGATTGAGAACCCATATGTGAAAAGAATGAGATTGCGGGGATCGGCAGGGGTTCTGGAAGAATCTGAAAACTGAGAGGGAAGACCAGAACTTTTAATCAGATAGCGGTGGGAACGATTAGTAGTATGACTCTTCGCTGGCTGTTGAACGAGGGGACGGAGCACGTATGGGAATGTCCTGTTGCCGTGTAATTTGTGTTTTTTTTTTATTTTGTTTGTTAATTGGCCTGTTTTAACAGGCCCGAAAAAATTGTTGCGTTTAGAACGTTTTTTTCTTTACGCAGGAGTTTAAAATACATAAGTAATACTAGTTCATATAAATTTAAAGTACGACTGTAGAACAGATTACTTGATTATAAAATGTACGTAAATACATTTTGGAAACATGTCATTTGGGGAATTTAAAAGCGATTTTTTTTGCCATTAGAAAATATGACGTAGATTTTAACACTTTTATTTCTAAAAATATTATCATGAGGATTATTGGTTAATTTTTAATATTATAGCTAGCGTATAATTTCCATTTTTACATTCGAGTAATTTCCCTTATAACAATATTACATGTTTATGTCGCTTAATCATTGCTCATGTAGGTGTTTTTCCTTTCCTTATCTGGTAATCCCGCAGAATACTTGAACATAATTATTAATAAGTGTAGTGAGCAATCAAGGCATTACTATCATATTATTTTTATTATGTTTTAAATATGCGCTAAGCAGCTAGGAGAACGAATGCGCAGTTGAATTGTCTGATTCATTATTATCGGAGATATTTATGTTAAAGAAATAGGGGAGGGAGGAACGGATAGAAAGCAATGCACCATTTGAGAGAGAGAGAGAGAGAGAGAGAGAGAGAGAGAGAGAGAGAGAGAGAGAGAGAGAGAGAGAGAGAGAGAGAGAGAGAGAGAGAGAGAGAGAGAGAGAGAGAGAGAGGGCAGGAGGAGTGGGAGAGAACTATTTGTTCAAAATGAATGAAATTTACAAACAATAGAAATGACATTTTATCTAAACATAATATTTATTTGTCTACATATATCCCACAAACTTGCACGGCCTTTCGCCAGCGCGAAAAAAAAGTGCACGCAGGCCTTGACTGTATCAGACCAGGTTTTCTCCTCTTCACGTCGCTTATTCATCTGTCACCTCTCTCATGCCTATCACCTGCGCCATAGCCACCAGTCACACCACTCACCTTTACGTTGCTTACTTTGGCATTGAAATCCCAGAGGATGACAGTTATGTCAACATTTTTTACACTGGTCCTCGGCCATGTCTATTTCGTTATAAAATATATATAAATCTTCTTCTTTATAGTCTGTTGTTGGCGCATATACTTGTATTATGTTAATATTCGGAGGTTTGCCACGGAGTTTCACACTATATTAATACTCATTTTGAGATTGTCTAAAACCCTTTAACTGTCCTAGCACTCATTTGATCAAAATTTATGCTAACACCCCTTTTGTAGTCCGTCCCTACTGAGTAAATTAAACATTTTCCCACTGCACCTGGCCATCGCATTTAACTAATCTTAAATATATTTATCTTCATTCTTTCCATTTCTTTCTTGATATTATTATTATCTAATTTTCCATTCTGGCTAAAGTGTTCTGACATTTCATGTACCAACATTTGGTGTATTTTTAACCTTTAATTTGCATACAGTTGCTTGACAACGATCGGGTATCACCTGTGGCGCATGATGCTCTCTACCTGACGAAGAGACTCAATGGAATCCCCATTAACGCCGTTATCTTTATCGATTTCATTTACAGACATGATTTTCTTTGGAAAATACAGCGGTGGTTTCCCTTTACCTCCCGCCAGTTTGTGTATCAATTAATCAATCAGGTACCGTTTCCACAATGAAGGATGGTTGCAATCGATCTCCAACACTGTCTCTCGCCTTGACTGCACATTCTGCCAGACTAATGTTCGTCCATCTCTTGATGTTATCTTCCCACCTGTATCGTTGTCTCTTGCTCGCTTGCCCTCAACCTTGCCCTCCAGTATGGTGTTTATAAGAGTGTTATGTCTTTTAACGTAGACGGAATATTTCACTTGCCTCTTTTTTATTTATTTCATTAACTCTCTTTTCATTCCCAGTTTTTCTAGAACCTCTGTATTCGATTGTTTCTGTTTCCATGAAATACGATGTATTCTTCCGTATATCCACATCTCCAGCGCATATGTTCGACTTTCTAGTTGCTTCAAATTAAGATATAATGAACAGATATGACTGAAAGCATAGACGGGTATACAGAACAGACAATCATACCAGGCAGACAGACAAAGTCAGAGAGTGAGAGAGAGAAAAAGATAAGCAGACACAGGGGCAGGCGGACAGGACTGGGAGACATAGAGATACTAACATATAGACAGATGGGACTTACAGACAGACATAACTGACAGCCAAGCATGTCAGACAAGTATAAAGGACAGACAGACATTTAAGATAGTTAGAACTGTATAAACATTGTGTCACTTACTCATTATTTCCTTAATATCTTTGAAATAATCCACATTGAATGAATAAATAAATGAATACAATTTCACAACACTGACAGCCACGCAGTGGTCAGATATCTTAAGTGTATTCTTCTTCTTCTGTGTTCATCCGGATTTTTTTGCTTCGGATGTGACTGCGTTGTGCCTGTTTACAGCAGAGCTGCGTTCTTGCGCCGTTAGGCCGACACATCCGACTTCTGCGGGCATTTGTTGACCGGGTTAACCTTCCCGGTCTTAAGTGTATTATAACCACTTGTTAATTTGTAATGTAATTCATGACACAATGCTTGGGAATCAGCTGGGTGAACCAATCACACATGTCTTTGAACTGAACAATAACATTTGGAATGTTTAAGCAGGGCGTAATATTTAATTATTAAAGTGACTCTTTGGCCTATAGGTTCATTTTACAAATCCACACAGAACAAATGTACGGACCATATAGTTTGCCCAATTATTAATTAACATATCAGAGATGAATGACTTGAAAGATTAAATGGCAGCCATTTTGAACATCTTAATCAGGTCAGAACATTTAAAATTACAGCGGCAACATTACCTTTACGTTCAGTTTATAAGCCCGCACAAAAATAACAAATGGTTTGCTCAACTATTAGTTCTTCTTCTTCTTCTTCTTCTTCTTCGTTCATCCGGAGGTTTTTTTTCGGATGTGATTGCGTTGTGTCTGTTTACAGCAGAGCTGCGTTCTTGCGCCGTTAGGCCGACACATCCGACTTCTGCGGGCATTTGTTGACCGGGTTAACCTTCCCGGTCTTAAGTGTATTATAACCACTTGTTAATTTGTAATGTAATTCATGACACAATGGTTGGGAATCAGCTGGGTGAACCAATCACACATGTCTTTGAACTGAACAATAACATTTGGAATGTTTAAGCAGGGCATAATATTTAATATTAAAGTGACTCTTTGGCCTATAGGTTCATTTTACAAATCCACACAGAACAAATGTACGGACCATATAGTTTGCCCAATTATTAATTAACATATCAGAGATGAATGACTTGAAAGATTAAATGGCAGCCATTTTGAACATCTTAATCAGGTCAGAACATTTAAAATTACACTGGCAACATTACCTTTACGTTCAGTTTATAAGCCCGCACAAAAATAACAAATGGTTTGCTCAACTATTAGTTCTTCTTCTTCTTCTTCTTCTTCGTTCATCCGGAGTTTTTTTTTCGGATGTGATTGCGTTGTGCCTGTTTACAGCAGAGCTGCGTTCTTGCGCCGTTAGGCCGACACATCCGACTTCTGCGGGCATTTGTTGCCCGGGTTAACCTTCCCTGTCTTAAGTGTATTATAACCACTTGTTAATTTGTAATGTAATTCATGACACAATGGTTGGGAATCAGCTGGGTGAACCAATCACACATGTCTTTGAACTGAACAATAACATTTGGAATGTTTAAGCAGGGCATAATATTTAATATTAAAGTGACTGTTTGGCCTACAGGTTCATTTACAATCCACACAGAACAAATGTACGGACCATATAGTTTCCCCAATTATTAATTAACATATCAGAGATGAATGACTTGAAAGATTAAATGGCAGCCATTTTGAACATCGTAATCAGGTCAGAACATTTAAGATTACAGCGGCAACATTACCTTTACGTTCAGTTTATAAGCCCGCACAAAACTAACAAATGGTTTGCTCAACTATTAGTTCATGTATCAGGGATTAATGATTTGAAACATTAATTGGTAATGTTCCGTGTGTAATGGCTCTCGTCGCTTCAGATGTCAGAGATTGTGTGAGGGGGGAATGAACAAGCTGATAGGCTAGCAGGGAATGCACCTCTTGGTGGTATTTTGCCTATGGACAAGGGGGGGGTGGTTGTGCGCTTGTGGGAGAAGGCGGAGGAACAGATTGAGAACCCATATGTGGAAAGAATGAGATTGCGGGGATCGGCAGGGGTTCTGGAAGAATCTGAAAACTGAGAGGGAAGACCAGAACTTTTAATCAGATAGCGGTGGGAACGATTAGTAGTATGACTCTTCGCTGGCTGTTGAACGAGGGGACGGAGCACGTATGGGAATGTCCTGTTGCCGTGTAATTTGTGTTTTTTTTTTATTTTGTTTGTTAATTGGCCTGTTTTAACAGGCCCGAAAAAATTGTTGCGTTTAGAACGTTTTTTCTTTACGCAGGAGTTTAAAATACATAATTGATACTAGTTCATATAAATTTAAAGTACGACTGTAGAACAGATTACTTGATTATAAAATGTACGTAAATACATTTTGGAAACATGTCATTTGGGGAATTTAAAAGCGATTTTTTTTGCCATTAGAAAATATGACGTAGATTTTAACACTTTTATTTCTAAAAGTATTGTCATGAGGATTATTGGTTAATTTTTAATATTATAGCTAGCGTATAATTTCCATTTTTACATTCGAGTAATTTCCCTTATAACAATATTACATGTTTATGTCCCTTATTCATTGCTCATGTAGGTGTTTTTCCTTTCCTTATCTGGTAATCCCGCAGAATACTTGAACATAATTATTAATAAGTGTAGTGAGCAATCAAGGCATTACTATCATATTATTATTATTATGTTTTAAATATGCGCTAAGCAGCTAGGAGAACGAATGCGCAGTTGAATTGTCTGATTCATTATTATCGGAGATATTTATGTTAAAGAAATAGGGGAGGGAGGAACGGATAGAAAGCAATGCACCATTTGAGAGAGAGAGAGAGAGAGAGAGAGAGAGAGAGAGAGAGAGAGAGAGAGAGAGAGAGAGAGAGAGAGAGAGAGAGAGAGAGAGAGAGAGGGCAGGAGGAGTGGGAGAGAACTATTTGTTCAAAATGAATGAAATTTACAAACAATAGAAATGACATTTTATCTAAACATAATATTTATTTGTCTACATATATCCCACAAACTTGCACGGCCTTTCGCCAGCGCGAAAAAAAAGTGCACTGCAGGCCTTGACTGTATCAGACCAGGTTTTCTCCTCTTCACGTCGCTTATTCATCTGTCACCTCTCTCATTCCTATCACCTGCGCCATAGCCACCAGTCACACCACTCACCTTTACGTTGCTTACTTTGGCATTGAAATCCCAGAGGATGACAGTTATGTCAACATTTTTTACACTGGTCCTCGGCCATGTCTATTTCGTTATAAAATATATATAAATCTTCTTCTTTATAGTCTGTTGTTGGCGCATATACTTGTATTATGTTAATATTCGGAGGTTTGCCACGGAGTTTCACACTATATTAATACTCATTTGAGATTGTCTAAAACCCTTTAACTGTCCTAGCACTCATTTGATCAAAATTTATGCTAACACCCCTTTTGTAGTCCGTCCCTACTGAGTAAATTAAACATTTTCCCACTGCACCTGGCCATCGCATTTAACTAATCTTAAATATATTTATCTTCACTCTTTCCATTTCTTTCTTGATATTATTATTATCTAATTTTCCATTCTGGCTAAAGTGTTCTGACATTTCATGTACCAACATTTGGTGTATTTTTAACCTTTAATTTGCATACAGTTGCTTGACAACGATCGGGTATCACCTGTGGCGCATGATGCTCTCTACCTGACGAAGAGACTCAATGGAATCCCCATTAACGCCGTTATCTTTATCGATTTCATTTACAGACATGATTTTCTTTGGAAAATACAGCGGTGGTTTCCCTTTACCTCCCGCCAGTTTGTGTATCAATTAATCAATCAGGTACCGTTTCCACAATGAAGGATGGTTGCAATCGATCTCCAACACTGTCTCTCGCCTTGACTGCACATTCTGCCAGACTAATGTTCGTCCATCTCTTGATGTTATCTTCCCACCTGTATCGTTGTCTCTTGCTCGCTTGCCCTCAACCTTGCCCTCCAGTATGGTGTTTATAAGAGTGTTATGTCTTTTAACGTAGACGGAATATTTCACTTGCCTCTTTTTTATTTATTTCATTAACTCTCTTTTCATTCCCAGTTTTTCTAGAACCTCTGTATTCGATTGTTTCTGTTTCCATGAAATACGATGTATTCTTCCGTATATCCACATCTCCAGTGCATATGTTCGACTTTCTAGTTGCTTCAAATTAAGATATAATGAACAGATATGACTGAAAGCATAGACGGGTATACAGAACAGACAATCATACCAGGCAGACAGACAAAGTCAGAGAGTGAGAGAGAGAAAAAGATAAGCAGACACAGGGGCAGGCGGACAGGACTGGCAGACATAGAGATACTAACATATAGACAGATGGGACTTACAGACAGACATAACTGACAGCCAAGCATGTCAGACAAGTATAAAGGACAGACAGACATTTAAGATAGTTAGAACTGTATAAACATTGTGTCACTTACTCATTATTTCCTTAATATCTTTGAAATAATCCACATTGAATGAATAAATAAATGAATACAATTTCACAACACTGACAGCCACGTAGTGGTCAGATATCTTAAGTGTATTCTTCTTCTTCTGTGTTCATCCGGATTTTTTTGCTTCGGATGTGACTGCGTTGTGCCTGTTTACAGCAGAGCTGCGTTCTTGCGCCGTTAGGCCGACACATCCGACTTCTGCGGGCATTTGTTGACCGGGTTAACCTTCCCGGTCTTAAGTGTATTATAACCACTTGTTAATTTGTAATGTAATTCATGACACAATGCTTGGGAATCAGCTGGGTGAACCAATCACACATGTCTTTGAACTGAACAATAACATTTGGAATGTTTAAGCAGGGCGTAATATTTAATTATTAAAGTGACTCTTTGGCCTATAGGTTCATTTTACAAATCCACACAGAACAAATGTACGGACCATATAGTTTGCCCAATTATTAATTAACATATCAGAGATGAATGACTTGAAAGATTAAATGGCAGCCATTTTGAACATCTTAATCAGGTCAGAACATTTAAAATTACAGCGGCAACATTACCTTTACGTTCAGTTTATAAGCCCGCACAAAAATAACAAATGGTTTGCTCAACTATTAGTTCTTCTTCTTCTTCTTCTTCTTCTTCTTCTTCGTTCATCCGGAGGTTTTTTTTCGGATGTGATTGCGTTGTGTCTGTTTACAGCAGAGCTGCGTTCTTGCGCCGTTAGGCCGACACATCCGACTTCTGCGGGCATTTGTTGACCGGGTTAACCTTCCCGGTCTTAAGTGTATTATAACCACTTGTTAATTTGTAATGTAATTCATGACACAATGGTTGGGAATCAGCTGGGTGAACCAATCACACATGTCTTTGAACTGAACAATAACATTTGGAATGTTTAAGCAGGGCATAATATTTAATATTAAAGTGACTCTTTGGCCTATAGGTTCATTTTACAAATCCACACAGAACAAATGTACGGACCATATAGTTTGCCCAATTATTAATTAACATATCAGAGATGAATGACTTGAAAGATTAAATGGCAGCCATTTTGAACATCTTAATCAGGTCAGAACATTTAAAATTACACTGGCAAACATTACCTTTACGTTCAGTTTATAAGCCCGCACAAAAATAACAAATGGTTTGCTCAACTATTAGTTCTTCTTCTTCTTCTTCTTCTTCGTTCATCCGGAGTTTTTTTTTCGGATGTGATTGCGTTGTGCCTGTTTACAGCAGAGCTGCGTTCTTGCGCCGTTAGGCCGACACATCCGACTTCTGCGGGCATTTGTTGCCCGGGTTAACCTTCCCGGTCTTAAGTGTATTATAACCACTTGTTAATTTGTAATGTAATTCATGACACAATGGTTGGGAATCAGCTGGGTGAACCAATCACACATGTCTTTGAACTGAACAATAACATTTGGAATGTTTAAGCAGGGCATAATATTTAATATTAAAGTGACTGTTTGGCCTACAGGTTCATTTTACAAATCCACACAGAACAAATGTACGGACCATATAGTTTCCCCAATTATTAATTAACATATCAGAGATGAATGACTTGAAAGATTAAATGGCAGCCATTTTGAACATCGTAATCAGGTCAGAACATTTAAGATTACAGCGGCAACATTACCTTTACGTTCAGTTTATAAGCCCGCACAAAACTAACAAATGGTTTGCTCAACTATTAGTTCATGTATCAGGGATTAATGATTTGAAACATTAATTGGTAATGTTCCGTGTGTAATGGCTCTCGTCGCTTCAGATGTCAGAGATTGTGTGAGGGGGGAATGAACAAGCTGATAGGCTAGCAGGGAATGCACCTCTTGGTGGTATTTTGCCTATGGACAAGGGGGAGGTGGTTGTGCGCTTGTGGGAGAAGGCGGAGGAACAGATTGAGAACCCATATGTGGAAAGAATGAGATTGCGGGGATCGGCAGGGGTTTCTGGAAGAATCTGAAAACTGAGAGGGAAGACCAGAACTTTTAATCAGATAGCGGTGGGAACGATTAGTAGTATGACTCTTCGCTGGCTGTTGAACGAGGGGACGGAGCACGTATGGGAATGTCCTGTTGCCGTGTAATTTGTGTTTTTTTTTTTATTTTGTTTGTTAATTGGCCTGTTTTAACAGGCCCGAAAAAATTGTTGCGTTTTTTTTTTCTTTTTTTTTATTTCTTTTTTTAAATGTATTTTTTTTTTTTTACAGTTGTAGTATCCTTTATTTAAAACAAGTTATTTGCTTCTACTGTAATATGTGCTGTCTTCAGCCAAATATTTTTTGAGATTTGCGCTTGTGGGGCTAAGATTAGAATGTTTGCGACTTTTTGTTGATAAAGTTGTTGGACAATTTTTTTGTTGATTGTTCTGTAATTGTATAGTGCTTTGTTTCTTAATGCCCATATAAGATTTCTGTACTCTGCCAATAGAACAAGTAGCTTTGTGTGGGTGTCTTGTGTGGAGTAAGGAATGGAATTTATCATGATTGCTTTGTAAACATCTGTTCTTTGTTTCAAATGAGTGTTTAGGATGTTTTGTAGGAGGTTTCTTGTTGGCATGATTGTGTTGCATTCGTAATAGATGTGCTCTTCTGATTCTTGGACGTTCCGTCCACAAAGCTGACACTGTAGTATTTGTTTAGGTATTTTTGTTGTTCTCTCTGTTGTTGGGGTCATGCTGTAAACAAGCCTATATGTAATTTCCCTTGCTTTTGGAGTAATCTGCTTGTTGTGAATATTTGAGAAAATTTCGGTATAATCTTTTATGAAATATCTATGTCCTCTTTTAATTCTGAGATGTACCGGAGTTGCTTGTAATTTAACTAAATGCCTGTAGATTGTATGTGTTTTCTTGTGTAGTAATTTTTCATGTCCTTTAATGGCTGAAATACATGTTTTGTAGAACGTTGGGAGAGTGCCAAAATAATGTGAGGATGTATTCCTAATAGGTTTTAAAGAAGATAGCCTAATTCCAATGTAATAGTGTGCTAAAGGGTGTTTTTCTGGGTGTTGTAGGATTTCACCTACGTGTTTGATCCTAAGTGCTTGTATTTTGGTTGTTATGTCTTGGAGGGCGATACCTCCATCTTTTTTGTCTTGCATGAGTGTAGTATGTTTGATACTGTAGATGGTGCTGCCAAACACAAAGCGTCTAATCTCTTTGTTTATGTTTGTGACAGTTTGACGTGGGGGATCTAGGATTGTGCACAGATATAGTATTTTTGGAATTATATATGTATTAACAATGGTACTTCTACCAAATATGGTAGTTGTTTTGTATTTGTATCTCTGTAACATATCTGTTATTTTCTTCTCTAGATGTTGCCAAGTGTCTTTGTGTGTCTGATTTGGTTGACATGGGAAGACTATTCCGTACACTTTTATAAGATTGTTTGATGTTAAGTCAAATGGAAAATCCGCCTTATTTTTCCATTTGCCTAAGCCCATTATAGTAGATTTTTGGACGTTTAATTTTGAACCACTCCCTTTGCCGAAAAACGAGAACGTCTCCAAAATGATCCGTACAGATTTTTCAGTGGTCGGAAAGAAAATGGTATCGTCCGCATAAGCACGCAGCTTTTGTTCACCCTTCCCTGGTATGAACGTACCCCTGACATTGTCGTCCTGTCGTATCTTTTCTAGAAGTGGCTCTAGAGCGACAACGTACAGTAAAGGGGACAAGGGACATCCCTGTCTCACTGACCTAGTCAACCTGAAAGAATTGGTTAGGGTATGGTTTAATAGAATCCGACTTTCCGGTTTCAAATATAAAATTATAACCCATGTCCGAAAATAATTTCCCACGTTGCAGTGTGAGAGAGTTTTGTGGAGGTATGAGTGAGATATTCTGTCGAATGCTTTTTCTTGATCTAAAGAGAGAATTGAGGACTGACAGTTTTTCAGATGTGTGTAGTTGATGATGTCCCTTATGAAGTGTGTATGTTGCTGGATATTCCGGTGTTGTACACTACATTGCTGGTCTTCATGAATGAGAGATGCCATTACTGGTTTCAATTTATTTGTCAAAGTCATTGTTAAAATCTTGTAGTCTACATTTAAAAGCGAGATAGGTCTGTAACTCTTTAAAAGTGTCTTGTCAGTGTTCTCCTTCGGAATAAGAGTGATGTAAGACGTGTTGAAACTGGATGGGAGTTCATGTTTGTGGAAAGATTCAGAGAATACTGCTAGTAAAAGGGGACCTAGAAGAGGAAAGAAAAACTGATAGAATTCAGCAGTAATACCGTCAGGGCCAGGCGATTTGCCCTTCTGCATTCCATGAACCGCTTGTGTTATATCTGTTAGTGTTAATTCAGTATCTAGTGTTAGTTTCTGTTCCTCTGTGAGTTCTTTTGTGAATTTCATAAAGTGTTTTTTTTTTTTTTTAAATTGTATAGTGATAGTTTATTTTTTTTTCTTTACGCAGGAGTTTAAAATACATAATTGATACTAGTTCATATAAATTTAAAGTACGACTGTAGAACAGATTACTTGATTATAAAATGTACGTAAATACATTTCGGAAACATGTCATTTGGGGAATTTAAAAGCGATTTTTTTTGCCATTAGAAAATATGACGTAGATTTTAACACTTTTATTTCTAAAAATATTATCATGAGGATTATTGGTTAATTTTTAATATTATAGCTAGCGTATAATTTCCATTTTTACATTCGAGTAATTTCCCTTATAACAATATTACATGTTTATGTCCCTTATTCATTGCTCATGTAGGTGTTTTTCCTTTCCTTAACTGGTAATCCCGCAGAATACTTGAACATAATTATTAATAAGTGTAGTGAGCAATCAAGGCATTACTATCATATTATTATTATTATGTTTTA
Source organism: Cepaea nemoralis (assembly GCA_014155875.1). Lineage (NCBI taxonomy): Eukaryota > Metazoa > Mollusca > Gastropoda > Stylommatophora > Helicidae > Cepaea > Cepaea nemoralis. The sequence continues at coordinate 195,293 of JACEFZ010014751.1, read as the reverse complement.
AATATGCGCTAAGCAGCTAGGAGAACGAATGCGCAGTTGAATTGTCTGATTCATTATTATCGGAGATATTTATGTTAAAGAAATAGGGGAGGGAGGAACGGATAGAAAGCAATGCACCATTTGAGAGAGAGAGAGAGAGAGAGAGAGAGAGAGAGAGAGAGAGAGAGAGAGAGGAGAGAGAGAGAGAGAGAGAGAGAGAGAGAGAGAGAGAGAGAGAGAGAGAGAGAGAGGGGCAGGAGGAGTGGGAGAGAACTATTTGTTCAAAATGAATGAAATTTACAAACAATAGAAATGACATTTTATCTAAACATAATATTTATTTGTCTACATATATCCCACAAACTTGCACGACCTTTCGCCAGCGCGAAAAAAAAGTGCACGCAGGCCTTGACTGTATCAGACCAGGTTTTCTCCTCTTCACGTCGCTTATTCATCTGTCACCTCTCTCATTCCTATCACCTGCGCCATAGCCACCAGTCACACCACTCACCTTTACGTTGCTTACTTTGGCATTGAAATCCCAGAGGATGACAGTCATGTCAACATTTTTTACACTGGTCCTCGGCCATGTCTATTTCGTTATAAAATATATTTAAATCTTCTTCTTTATAGTCTGTTGTTGGCGCATATACTTGTATTATGTTAATATTCGGAGGTTTGCCACGGAGTTTCACACTATATTAATACTCATTTTGAGATTGTCTAAAACCCTTTAACTGTCCTAGCACTCATTTGATCAAAATTTATGCTAACACCCCTTTTGTAGTCCGTCCCTACTGAGTAAATTAAACATTTTCCCACTGCACCTGGCCATCGCATTTAACTAATCTTAAATATAATTTATCTTCATTCTTTCCATTTCTTTCTTGATATTATTATTATCTAATTTTCCATTCTGGCTAAAGTGTTCTGACATTTCATGTACCAACATTTGGTGTATTTTTAACCTTTAATTTGCATACAGTTGCTTGACAACGATCGGGTATCACCTGTGGCGCATGATGCTCTCTACCTGACGAAGAGACTCAATGGAATTCCCATTAACGCCGTTATCTTTATCGATTTCATTTACAGACATGATTTTCTTTGGAAAATACAGCGGTGGTTTCCCTTTACCTCCCGCCAGTTTGTGTATCAATTAATCAATCAGGTACCGTTTCCACAATGAAGGATGGTTGCAATCGATCTCCAACACTGTCTCTCGCCTTGACTGCACATTCTGTCAGACTAATGTTCGTCCATCTCTTGATGTTATCTTCCCACCTGTATCGTTGTCTCTTGCTCGCTTGCCCTCAACCTTGCCCTCCAGTATGGTGTTTATAAGAGTGTTATGTCTTTTAACGTAGACGGAATATTTCACTTGCCTCTTTTTATTTATTTCATTAACTCTCTTTTCATTCCCAGTTTTTCTAGAACCTCTGTATTCGATTGTTTCTGTTTCCATGAAATACGATGTATTCTTCCGTATATCCACATCTCCAGCGCATATGTTCGACTTTCTAGTTGCTTCAAATTAAGATATAATGAACAGATATGACTGAAAGCATAGACGGGTATACAGAACAGACAATCATACCAGGCAGACAGACAAAGTCAGAGAGTGAGAGAGAGAAAAAGATAAGCAGACACAGGGGCAGGCGGACAGGACTGGCAGACATAGAGATACTAACATATAGACAGATGGGACTTACAGACAGACATAACTGACAGCCAAGCATGTCAGACAAGTATAAAGGACAGACAGACATTTAAGATAGTTAGAACTGTATAAACATTGTGTCACTTACTCATTATTTCCTTAATATCTTTGAAATAATCCACATTGAATGAATAAATAAATGAATACAATTTCACAACACTGATAGCCACGCAGTGGTCAGATATCTTAAGTGTATTCTTCTTCTTCTGTGTTCATCCGGATTTTTTTGCTTCGGATGTGACTGCGTTGTGCCTGTTTACAGCAGAGCTGCGTTCTTGCGCCGTTAGGCCGACACATCCGACTTCTGCGGGCATTTGTTGACCGGGTTAACCTTCCCGGTCTTAAGTGTATTATAACCACTTGTTAATTTGTAATGTAATTCATGACACAATGCTTGGGAATCAGCTGGGTGAACCAATCACACATGTCTTTGAACTGAACAATAACATTTGGAATGTTTAAGCAGGGCGTAATATTTAATTATTAAAGTGACTCTTTGGCCTATAGGTTCATTTTACAAATCCACACAGAACAAATGTACGGACCATATAGTTTGCCCAATTATTAATTAACATATCAGAGATGAATGACTTGAAAGATTAAATGGCAGCCATTTTGAACATCTTAATCAGGTCAGAACATTTAAAATTACAGCGGCAACATTACCTTTACGTTCAGTTTATAAGCCCGCACAAAAATAACAAATGGTTTGCTCAACTATTAGTTCTTCTTCTTCTTCTTCTTCTTCGTTCATCCGGAGTTTTTTTTCCGGATGTGATTGCGTTGTGCCTGTTTACAGCAGAGCTGCGTTCTTGCGCCGTTAGGCCGACACATCCGACTTCTGCGGGCATTTGTTGACCGGGTTAACCTTCCCGGTCTTAAGTGTATTATAACCACTTGTTAATTTGTAATGTAATTCATGACACAATGGTTGGGAATCAGCTGGGTGAACCAATCACACATGTCTTTGAACTGAACAATAACATTTGGAATGTTTAAGCAGGGCATAATATTTAATATTAAAGTGACTGTTTGGCCTACAGGTTCATTTTACAAATCCACACAGAACAAATGTACGGACCATATAGTTTGCCCAATTATTAATTAACATATCAGAGATGAATGACTTGAAAGATTAAATGGCAGCCATTTTGAACATCTTAATCAGGTCAGAACATTTAAAATTACAGCGGCAACATTACCTTTACGTTCAGTTTATAAGCCCGCACACAAATAACAAATGGTTTGCTCAACTATTAGTTCTTCTTCTTCCTCTTCTTCTTCGTTCATCCGGAGTTTTTTTTTTTCAGATGTGATTGCGTTGTGCCTGTTTACAGCAGAGCTGCGTTCTTGCGCCGTTAGGCCGACACATCCGACTTCTGCTGGCATTTGTTGACCGGGTTAACCTTCCCGGTCTTAAGTGTATTATAACCACTTGTTAATTTGTAATGTAATTCATGACACAATGGTTGGGAATCAGCTGGGTGAACCAATCACACATGTCTTTGAACTGAACAATAACATTTGGAATGTTTAAGCAGGGCATAATATTTAATATTAAAGTGACTGTTTGGCCTACAGGTTCATTTTACAAATCCACACAGAACAAATGTACGGACCATATAGTTTCCCCAATTATTAATTAACATATCAGAGATGAATGACTTGAAAGATTAAATGGCAGCCATTTTGAACATCGTAATCAGGTCAGAACATTTAAGATTACAGCGGCAACATTACCTTTACGTTCAGTTTATAAGCCCGCACAAAACTAACAAATGGTTTGCTCAACTATTAGTTCATGTATCAGGGATTAATGATTTGAAACATTAATTGGTAATGTTCCGTGTGTAATGGCTCTCGTCGCTTCAGATGTCAGAGATTGTGTGAGGGGGGAATGAACAAGCTGATAGGCTAGCAGGGAATGCACCTCTTGGTGGTATTTTGCCTATGGACAAGGGGGAGGTGGTTGTGCGCTTGTGGGAGAAAGCGGAGGAACAGATTGAGAACCCATATGTGGAAAGAATGAGATTGCGGGGATCGGCAGGGGTTCTGGAAGAATCTGAAAACTGAGAGGGAAGACCAGAACTTTTAATCAGATAGCGGTGGGAACGATTAGTAGTATGACTCTTCGCTGGCTGTTGAACGAGGGGACGGAGCACGTATGGGAATGTCCTGTTGCCGTGTAATTTGTGTTTTTTTTTATTTTGTTTGTTAATTGGCCTGTTTTAACAGGCCCGAAAAAATTGTTGCGTTTAGAACGTTTTTTCTTTACGCAGGAGTTTAAAATACATAATTGATACTAGTTCATATAAATTTAAAGTACGACTGTAGAACAGATTACTTGATTATAAAATGTACGTAAATACATTTTGGAAACATGTCATTTGGGGAATTTAAAAGCGATTTTTTTTGCCATTAGAAAATATGACGTAGATTTTAACATTTTTATTTCTAAAAATATTATCATGAGGATTATTGGTTAATTTTTAATATTATAGCTAGCGTATAATTTCCATTTTTACATTCGAGTAATTTCCCTTATAACAATATTACATGTTTATGTCCCTTATTCATTGCTCATGTAGGTGTTTTTCCTTTCCTTATCTGGTAATCCCGCAGAATACTTGAACATAATTATTAATAAGTGTAGTGAGCAATCAAGGCATTACTATCATATTATTATTATTATGTTTTAAATATGCGCTAAGCAGCTAGGAGAACGAATGCGCAGTTGAATTGTCTGATTCATTATTATCGGAGATATTTATGTTAAAGAAATAGGGGAGGGAGGAACGGATAGAAAGCAATGCACCATTTGAGAGAGAGAGAGAGAGAGAGAGAGAGAGAGAGAGAGAGAGAGAGAGAGAGAGAGAGAGAGAGAGAGAGAGAGAGAGAGAGAAAGAGAGAGAGAGAGAGAGGGCAGGAGGAGTGGGAGAGAACTATTTGTTCAAAATGAATGAAATTTACAAACAATAGAAATGACATTTTATCTAAACATAATATTTATTTGTCTACATATATCCCACAAACTTGCACGACCTTTCGCCAGCGCGAAAAAAAAGTGCACGCAGGCCTTGACTGTATCAGACCAGGTTTTCTCCTCTTCACGTCGCTTATTCATCTGTCACCTCTCTCATTCCTATCACCTGCGCCATAGCCACCAGTCACACCACTCACCTTTACGTTGCTTACTTTGGCATTGAAATCCCAGAGGATGACAGTCATGTCAACATTTTTTACCCTGGTCCTCGGCCATGTCTATTTCGTTATAAAATATATTTAAATCTTCTTCTTTATAGTCTGTTGTTGGCGCATATACTTGTATTATGTTAATATTCGGAGGTTTGCCACGGAGTTTCACACTATATTAATACTCATTTTGAGATTGTCTAAACCCTTTAACTGTCCTAGCACTCATTTGATCAAAATTTATGCTAACACCCCTTTTGTAGTCCGTCCCTACTGAGTAAATTAAACATTTTCCCACTGCACCTGGCCATCGCATTTAACTAATCTTAAATATATTTATCTTCATTCTTTCCATTTCTTTCTTGATATTATTATTATCTAATTTTCCATTCTGGCTAAAGTGTTCTGACATTTCATGTACCAACATTTGGTGTATTTTTAACCTTTAATTTGCATACAGTTGCTTGACAACGATCGGGTATCACCTGTGGCGTATGATGCTCTCTACCTGACGAAGAGACTCAAAGGAATCCCCATTAACGCCGTTATCTTTATCGATTTCATTTACAGACATGATTTTCTTTGGAAAATACAGCGGTGGTTTCCCTTTACCTCCCGCCAGTTTGTGTATCAATTAATCAATCAGGTACCGTTTCCACAATGAAGGATGGTTGCAATCGATCTCCAACACTGTCTCTCGCCTTGACTGCACATTCTGTCAGACTAATGTTCGTCCATCTCTTGATGTTATCTTCCCACCTGTATCGTTGTCTCTTGCTCGCTTGCCCTCAACCTTGCCCTCCAGTATGGTGTTTATAAGAGTGTTATGTCTTTTAACGTAGACGGAATATTTCACTTGCCTCTTTTTTATTTATTTCATTAACTCTCTTTTCATTCCCAGATTTTCTAGAACCTCTGTATTCGATTGTTTCTGTTTCCATGAAATACGATGTATTCTTCCGTATATCCACATCTCCAGCGCATATGTTCGACTTTCTAGTTGCTTCAAATTAAGATATAATGAACAGATATGACTGAAAGCATACACGGGTATACAGAACAGACAATCATACCAGGCAGACAGACAAAGTCAGAGAGTGAGAGAGAGAAAAAGATAAGCAGACACAGGGGCAGGCGGACAGGACTGGCAGATATAGAGATACTAACATATAGACAGATGGGACTTACAGACAGACATAACTGACAGCCAAGCATGTCAGACAAGTATAAAGGACAGACAGACATTTAAGATAGTTAGAACTGTATAAACATTGTGTCACTTACTCATTATTTCCTTAATATCTTTGAAATAATCCACATTGAATGAATAAATAAATGAATACAATTTCACAACACTGATAGCCACGCAGTGGTCAGATATCTTAAGTGTATTCTTCTTCTTCTGCGTTCATCCGGATTTTTTTTGCTTCGGATGTGACTGCGTTGTGCCTGTTTACAGCAGAGCTGCGTTCTTGCGCCGTTAGGCCGACACATCCGACTTCTGCGGTCATTTGTTGACCGGGTTAACCTTCCCGGTCTTAAGTGTATTATAACCACTTGTTAATTTGTAATGTAATTCATGACACAATGCTTGGGAATCAGCTGGGTGAACCAATCACACATGTCTTTGAACTGAACAATAACATTTGGAATGTTTAAGTAGGGCATAATATTTAATTATTAAAGTGACTCTTTGGCCTATAGGTTCATTTTACAAATCCACACAGAACAAATGTACGGACCATATAGTTTGCCCAATTATTAATTAACATATCAGAGATGAATGACTTGAAAGATTAAATGGCAGCCATTTTGAACATCTTAATCAGGTCAGAACATTTAAAATTACAGCGGCAACATTACCTTTACGTTCAGTTTATAAGCCCGCACAAAAATAACAAATGGTTTGCTCAACTATTAGTTCATGTATCAGGGATTAATGATTTGAAACATTAATTGGTGGCCATTTTGAACCTCTTAACCAGGTCTGAACATTTAAGATTACAGCGGTAATATGACCGTTACGTAAGGTTTATTATCCCCCACCCAACAAAACTAATATATTGTCCGCATGCATGGTTTGATTGATTGATTGATTTAGGAACCGACATCACAGCATTCGGGGCATTCCCATAAGCGCTCCGTCCCCATCCCCAGCAGCCAGCGAAGAGTTCCAACACTAATAGTACCAGTAGCAATCTGATTATATGTCCGTCTCGCCTTTCCTCTGAGCTTCGTTCGTCGGCCTGATCCCCTCGTCACCCCTCGCTGTCACATTCTTGCCAGACCACGGTGATCCATTTGCTCCTCCGAGGTGTACACGTGCTCCCACAAGGCCGCAACCACGTTTGCCTTGTCATGCATCAATACTCCACCAAGTTTTGCCGAGCCAGCCAATCTGTTCGTCTGTCCATTCCCCAGCCCACCAGCATGCCCCGGAGAAAAGATCCAGACGATGCCATTCACTCGTGACTTCCGAAGCGAAGCAAGCCACTCTGCATGGTTTGCTGATAGGCTAGCAGGGAGTGCACCTCTTGGTGGCATCTTGTCTATGGACAAGGGTGAGGTGGTCGTGCGCTTGTGGGACCAGGTGGAGAAGGCGGTGGAACAGATTGAGAAACCATATGTGGAAAGAATGAGATTGCGCGGGATCGGCAGGGGTTCTGGAAGAATCTCAAATCTGAGTGTGAAGACCAGGAGAACTTTTAATCAGACAGCGGTGGGAACGATTAGTAGTATGACTCTTCGCTGGCTGTTGAACGAGGGGACTGAGCACGTATGGGAATGTCCTGAGTGCAGTGGTGTCGGTTCTTAACTCAACTCAACTCAACTAATTAATATATAAGGGAACAATTACTTGAAACATTAACTGGCAGCCATTTTGAATTTTTAGTCAGGTCTGAACATTTAAGATTACATCGGTAATGTGACCTTTACGTTCGGTTTATCAGCTCGCACAAAACAGATATATGGTCCGCATGGTGTACTCAGTTATTAATTAATACATCAGGGATTAATGACTTAAAAACATTAATTTGCGGCCATTTTGAACCTCTTAATCAGGTCGGAACATATATGATTACAGTGGCAACATGAACTTTATGTTCCACTCCATCCATCCATCATGTGCCATGCCGTTAAGCGTGGGCTGTCATGATTCGCCATTTCACTCGATCACCAGAGTCGTGGATCAGCTCAGTGTTCTTGTCTCGAGCATGCCACGTGGTCAAGCCATCCAGGTATTTACTTCTCTGTCTTCCTCTTGTTCTCTTCCCCTCAATCTTTCCAGTTGTCATCAAGTTCTCCAATTTTTTCCTTCTCATAACGTGACCAAAAATGTTGACTACGTCTAATTTCTCTAACCAGTGTACGATTTTCATTTGTTTCTAGTAGGACTTGCTCATTGGTTTTTATGTCTGTCTATGGAATTCTTTGCATTTTCCTTAGAAACCACTTTTACACAGCCATCAGATGTTTTTCAGCTTGTCTAATCATTGTCCATGCTTTACATCCATACAAAAGTTCAAGTTCTATGTAGTACCTCAACACTCGTTTTCTCGTTGCAATTGGCATATTATTATTGGTCAGTATGTTATTCATCTTGCAAAAGGCTACCTTCGCCATGGCAATTATTGTTCTATTCTCTTCAAGGCATCTCCCATCAGATGTTAATGACTGTTCCGAGATAATTATACCGATTCACTTGTTTAAAAACATTCCCATTTACTTTTATATTACATTGTGGTACTTCCTTCTTCCTAGTGACGACGGTAATTTGTATCTTCTAACAATTTAATTCTAACCCCAGTTGTTCACTGTGTACAACAACCGCATCTACTAAATGTTGCACATCCTGTTCATTGTCTGCAATCGATACTGTATCATCCGCAAAGCTAATGTTATTGATATTACGTCCTCCAATGATGACTCCTTTCATATCTTCTACATTTCTGAAAATATTGTCACTGTACAGGGAAAGAAAGATCTGGAGACATTACACATCCCTGTCTCACTCCTCTCTTAAAAGGCTGCTATTGACGTACTTCATCATCAATCCTTATGGCAGCTTGTTGTTTCCAATAGATATATATATTTTTTTACAAATCGAAGATCTTTCACATCAATTTATAGATCTGCAAGCATCTTTATCATAATAGCACGTCTTACTCTATCGAAAGCCTTTAGGTAGTCAATAAAGCATAGATGTGGGTTTGTGTTTACTTCTATAGAACGTTAAATTAATGTTCTCAGCATATATTCAGCATTTATTGCACCCATATGAGGAATATGGGCTTTCATCACATGTAATACAACTCATAGAAATACTGTATCTAGACCAACAAGCAGCGGCTAGAATAGATGGTGAGACATCAGATTGATTTGACATCAAGCAAGGAGTCCGTCAGGGCTGAGTGCTGTCCTCCTATTTGTTTAACCTATGCGCCGAAAATATAGTGAGAAATATCGTAGATGTTATAAACAGGGAGCTATTTGACGCCCTAAATATCGGTGGTCATGACATACCAGAGATTCGATATGCTGATGATACATTATTGCTGTTCACAACACATAATGGTATAGAAAACCTAATAACCTCAACCCAAAGAAATAGTGAAAATCACAACTTATAACTTAACATAGCAAAACTAAATATAATGCATACAGATAAAACTATTATGGAGAATGAAATATATGTTAATGAGAAAAAAATTGGACGTGGTGGACAATTTCGAATACCTTGGTTCATTGATTACCAACAATGATGACACAATGAAAGAAGTTAAGAGATGAATACTATTGCTCTTCAAAGACTAAAACAACTGAATAAATTGTGGAGAGGGACAGACAGAACTACAAAAAATTAGATTGTTAAGAGCATGCATCTGCCCCATTGCAACATACGCCTATGAGACCTGGACACTTACTAAACAAGCTGAACAGCGCATAAATGCCTTTGAATATAAATGTTACAGGTGAGTTCTAAGAATATCTTGGATAAAGTAACGAACAAATGCAACACAACTTCAAGAGATGAATATTGAAGGAGGTTGGCCATTAACGACGATAAAACAAAAAGAAAATTGAAATATTTTGGTCACTTGAAACGTCACGAAAGTTTGGAGAGAAAAATAATGGAGGAGTATATGCCTGGGAAGAGAGGAAGAGGAAGATCAAAGAGAAGATAGGTGCAGGATGTGGTGGATGATCTCCAGATGGGTGTATCGGAAGTAGGACATCTTGCTTGCGATGGAGAGGTTTTCCGGAAGGTTGTTATGGGAGCGAGGTTCTGCAAAGAGCATGCTACTGAATGAATGATTGAATCTTTGCTTTCTACCAACCCACATTGTTCTTCTCATATTTCTATAACCATTATAATTGTAACCTCTGGCTGTTTTTTCTCTCCACCAGAATGGATTATGCTATGTTTCTCGGAAGTTAAAATGCCCCGTGATCTCATATAAACCTAACATGTTTTTTCTTCTTCTCTCGTTCGCTTGAAATATGTCTATAACTGCAATGTTGTCTCTTGTATGAATCTAACAGTCTTTTATTTTGTTGACTCAGCGGTGCATAGAGTTTATCTTATAAGGACTTCCAGTAGTTGTGGTTAAACCTTTACGAGGCATAAGGCCCAGCACTGCACCTGCCTGGGGGTCAAAAGCAGGGCGAGCACCATGTCATTTAGCATATTTCATGGCGTAATTGCGTGACATCCTGATTTCTTTAATGCGCCTCCTTGCTGGCTGCCTCCGTCTTCGGCACCTTTCCTTTGCTAGAGCAGACTGTTGTCTTACTCAACACACGATCTTCTGAATCTGGTTGAAATATAATTTGACTTTGCCTGATCTGTTATAGAAGAAGGACGTTGCTTACAATTTATGGTTGTGGTGGTAGGAGTCCTTGATGTAAGTATTACCAAAGTCCACATCTGTCTAACCGAATCATAATGAATGACAATGAGCAGTCAAGCTGAAAAAACATCTGATGGTTGCAGAAATGTGGTTTCTGAGGAAAATGCAAAGAATACCATGGACAGACAGAAAAACCAATGACCAAGTACTACAGGAGACAAATGAAAATCGTAAATTGATTAGATAAATTAGACGTAGACAGTCAAAATTATTTGGACATGTTATGAGAAGAAATGCATTGGAGAACTTAGTGACAACTGACAAGATCGAAGGGAACAGACCAAGGGGAAGACCGAGAAGTAAATAACTGGATGGCTTGGCCACATGGCATGGTCGAGACAGGAACACTGAGCTGATCCATGACTCTTGTGATCGAGTGAAACGGCGAGTCATGACCGCCCACGCTTTCCGGCATGGCACATGATTGATTGATAGTCCACATAATGTCTACCTAACATGTGAATATTTAACTTTCACATTTCTTTCTTTATGATATCAAAGTTTGTGATATGTGTGGTTAATTTCCTTTAAATTTTCTGTGGCCCTCAATCAATCAATCAATCAATGAGGTGCCAACACCACAATGAAGGTTGGCTGCAATGGATCTCCAGCACTGTCTGTCTCTCGCCTTGACTGTACATTCTGTCAAGCTGATGTTCGTCCATCTCTTGATGTTATCTTCCCACTTGTATCGTTGTCTACCTCTTGCTCGCTTGCTCTCAGTCTTGCCTTCCAGTATGGTTATTATACGAGTATCATGTCTTTTAACGTGGCCGAAATATTTCACTTGCCTCCTCTTTATTTCTTTCATCGACTCTCTCTCTTCATTTCCAGGTTTTCTAGAACCTCTGCGTTTGATTGTTTTTGTTTCCACGAATTACGACCTGTTCTTCTGTATATCCACATCTCCAGGGCTTCTATGCGACTTTCTAGTTGCTTGTTCAATGTCCAGGCTTACGAGCCATACAGTAGCGTTGAATATACGTAGCAAATGTCAATTCTCATGTTTAATGCGTTATTAATCTCTTTAGATGTTAATACTGATTTCATGCCATTGAAAGCATTTTTGGCCATTCCAATTCTCTTCTTGATGTCTATTTCACTTCTGCCATCATCTGTTATTATATGTCCAAGATAGGAGAAACTTGTTACTTGTTCTAGTATCTGCCCGTTTACTGCGACGTTCATTGATGACCTTTCCTTTTCACTGCAAATTATGATAGCTTTTGTTTTTTGGATGTTAATATCTAAGCCAAATTCTGCATTGTGCCTGCTTACTTGTTCTTACTAGGAATTGTAACTCTTGCTAACTTTCTGCTAATAACACGGTAACGTCAGCGTACCTAAGATTGTTTATGATTCTTCCATTGATGTTAATCCAGACCTACAAATTCTTTCTGTGTATAGATTGAAGAGGCTTGGGGACAGTACACATCCCTGCCGTATTCCTCTTTTTATCTCTATAGGCGAGGAATTGTGATTTCCGCATCTAATAGACGCCACTTGTTCCCAGTACAAGTTACTAATAAGTCTGATGTCCTTTCCGTCTACTCCTATATCTTGAAGGCACGTAATTAGTCGTTCATGTTGTACACTATCACAAGCTTTCTTGTAGTCTATAAAACAAACATACATACTGTCAAAGACTGAAGTATAGAGGTCTGAGGTCTGCCTCAAGATAGAAGACCACCGGGAAGAGTGGTCAACCTCAAGTAGATCAGAGGTAACACAGTGCCCCGATATGAGGGCAGGGTAGGTGATAGGAAGGGGGACTATTAACTAGTTCTCTCATGAGACACGGAGGCGTAGACCAGATAGTTAGTACTCTGGTCACGGCAGAATCACTTCTACGTGAATAGCCACGGAGAAGTAGATTGCCACTCAATAGGAGACGGCTGCTATAAGCGTGCTGAGTGATACAGCACGCAAAAAGCCGAAGGACGCACAAGGTCCTTCCGCGTGCTGTGTAGCCACGCGAGTAGGAGAGTCAGACTGGGGACTGACTTCTTAGCGAACGCACCGTTTAGTGTCGATAGGGGTTTCTGTATCCAAATAGATAGAGATTAGCAATAGGGTTAGGAAACTAGTGATAGGCAATTCTGTGGCTTTGTGTGTGATTTGATAGCGACTGTTTTGTAAATGTAAAGAGCCAACGGCAATAAAATGTATCATCCATTTCCTCTCACACGACTTGCAAGTTCCTTGTGTGGTGCGAGAGAAGTAATCCTATGATGCCTGAAACATCGGTTGCTGACAGGCTAGGATTAATGTGGTGTCAGAAGTGTGGCTTGGACAAATGTTCAAGCTAATACACTTACCCACGGCTCTAGACTAAGGTTACTAGTAGTGAATTACAAGGTTTAATTTGTGTCAGTGACTGATGACGTGTGCAGACTAGAACAAGTTGCGAGCTAAGCTGTGCCTATCGTGACAAAATAATGCTTATTTGTGTTTATTGAAATATTATGTACTTAAATCATGTGTTCTTCGAAGTTGTAAGTATTGATATTATGATTTTCTTTCATTTATTTATGTAATTACTTATTTGTTTATGAATAATTATCAAATATGATTCATGGCGGAGCGATACACATGCCGGCAACATTATCGATTTTTGCAAGCTAAAAATAGCGCTGCGCCTCTGACGTATTGCGATTGACAAGCAGTTGTTTTACGCCATTTGCATTCAGCATCTGATTGTTTACACATCGCCAAGCTGCTGCCCGCCTGAATCTGTGCTTTATATTAACTATTATTTGTTTATTTAAGTTAGTGAATGAATATATTTATTTATTTAAACATTATTATCACATTTATATTTATTTCAAGGCATTTATTGAAGTTTTTCCGTACTTTTTCTATTTGTTTACCGTCTCGATGGCACTACTTTCAGCTATGCAAATTAGACTTGGTCTGCACAACACTTCCATAGATTAAACTAGATTAGGAACGAAAGGCATAAGACGGTAGAACGAAGACAGGACATTGACATTTAATATTAATTAAAATACATTGTATTTGTCCGGGGGCATGTCATTGTGATTGTACCAAATTGTCAAAAATTATATGTCGTTCGCAATTTGTTAATTGTTGCTGCTCTTGTGAACCAGGGTGAACAACAGCTGGTTAGAAAAGTAACTCGTGTGTATGCTGAAGTGCCAAACGAGGGGACCTGAGTTGTCAAACGATTGTGCCTGATTTTTTTGGAACATTAAGATGAGTATACCCAACGTATTTGGCATGCAATGTGATTAATAATGCATCTCTTTTTCAGCGTGTGATGCATTAGCATATTTTTATGCTCTGTTTTCAGGATAAAATTTTCCAGGTTATAAACTAAGAGTACAAATTGGTAGTGCTCAGAGATTAAGACACATAACATATCTAAGATAAATAAGTGATTAAAGAGGTCAGTGCCTGTTAACACTAGCTAATTACCCAACAACATGGCTACTTTAGCTGATTTCATAAAAGCAGGTAAAGAATTACAATACACAGGAAAGGAGCTAGAACAATATGCTGATCAAAAATTTAAAGAAGCAAAGGATGCGGAGAGAGATGAACGCGCACGAGAAATAATAATAATAATAATAATAATAATAAGTCTTTATTTTCAAAGGGTTAAGAATTGGGCACGCAGGCCCGTCTGACATTCTGCCCTTCTTCTCTATTTCCTCTCATACATTCTTTCATTCAACATCACTTATGAAGCAACTTTTGACAACAAAAGAACATTAAAACGCATGAAAAATAATCAATAACAAATGACTCACTGAGGCAGTGTTTAACATGGGCATTATAAATACCTAAGGAGGGTGTAACGTGCCATACATAAGGGAATGTTTTTGGCTAGTTGTCGTTTGAGATAAGTTACCATTATTGTCTATTTTGTGTTATTTGTTATGGGGGCATGTAGTCTGTACTAAGGTAGTGTTCAAACAGGTTGCGAATGTATGTATCATGATTGGTGGTGTCTTTGATTTCTTGTGGAAGATTGTTCCACAACTGAGCGGCAGAGTATGCTAAGCTTGTTTTATATAAGTCTATCCTAGGTTTAGGGACATGAAGTATATTTAGTCGTTCGCTATGTCTAGCGTTATATTTAAACAATGGCCAAAGGTAGCTTGGAGCATTTTGAAATAGGATTTTGTGAATTAGTTTGGTCTTATTAAAAAGCAGGCGCTTGTGGAGTGGCAGTAACCGGAGACGTTTATATAGGTTAGAATTGTCGGTAAGCTTTTCACCATTAATTAAACGCACTGCCCTTTTCTGGAGTGAATATAGGCGTTTTGTTATTGATTTGGAGCATCCATCCCAGACTGTGGAGCAGTAATCAATATGTGTTTGTATATGAGAAGTATAGAATATCTTTCTTGTGTTTTCGTCAAGGAAATTTTTAATTTTGGCAAGTTGGTATACTTTTTTGGCTATTTGTTTAACTAGAGCATGAACATGTGAGTTAAAAGTTAGATTTTGATCTATGATAACACCCAGTGTCTTGTGCTCGGTGACACTTTCTACAGGCGTGCTGCCAATGTGCAGCTGAAGAGTTCTCTGCGAGTTTAGAGTGTGAAGTCTTTGCCTGGTTCCTATTAACATAGACTTTGTTTTAGTAATGTTAATTTGCATGCGGTTTGCATGACTCCAGTTAACTACACTATTTATTTCCTGTTGCAAGGATAATTCTAGCACATTACGATCAACAGCGTTTGTATATACTGTGCAGTCATCAGCAAATAGATCGCAGGACGACGACAGAGTTAATGGAAGATCATTTATATAAATGGCAAATAATAGAGGGCCAAGAATAGACCCCTGAGGTACTCCAATATTAATGGTAATGGCTTGAGATAAAACTTTATTGTGTGATACTACTTGCTTTCTGTCTAATAAGAATGATTTTATTAATGTCACTATATTAAAACTTACTTTCATTGTTTCTAGTTTTTTAATTAGAATAGTATGATCTATCATATCGAATGCTTTCCTAAAGTCTATAAACACCGCTCCACATAGAGTATTGTTGTTAATATTTTGATGCCAGTTTTCTATCATGTTTGTTAGTGCCGTATGGCAAGAATATTTTGGCCGAAATCCTGACTGGCTGTCAACTATCAGTTTATGGCGAACTAAGTGATCTAGTGTTGTTTTGTTGATGTGCTTTTCTAGCGGTTTGGATAATGAGGATAATATGGAAATTGGTCTATAATTACTCATGAGACGATCGTCTAGAGGACCAGCTTTTAAATGAGGATACACTTTAGCGATTTTAAAGGCTGATGGGAAGTGACCTCTGGTTAGACATTGATTATATATAAAAGTTAGTGACTCGCAGATCGCCGGTGCAGCATGGCGAAGGATCCGACTACTAATTCCATCTAGTCCTGATGAGTTATTGTTTTTTAGATTACGGAGATGAGTAAATACTTCAGTTGTCGTCATTAGCGGTATGTTGGAGGAAATGTGTCCATAGCATTTGTTCTCACAGAATGATGATAATAAAGATATGTCATGAGGCGCATCTGGTATTGCAGCCTTCAGTTGGTTTATGTCGGACTGAAAGTATCTACTGAATTGATCACATGTAACCTGATTTGATGGTAATGATTGTGATGATTTGTGTTTGTTTGTCAAGGTATTAATTGCTTTCCATATATCTTTAGTGTTGGTTTTATCTATTACTATGTTCTTAAAATAGTTTTTCTTTTCCTTCCGAATAACATATTGAACTTTGTTTCTCAGACTACGGTACATAGTTAGATCTCTATTTTTGTGAGCCCTGTCGCGATCTCTCATAAGTTCAACTACCTCCTGTGTGATCCACGGGGGCTTTGTGTGATGTTTAACACGAACTTCCTTAAATGGAACATGTTTATCAAATATACTTAGAAAGGTCTTTAGCCAGTGGTCCAGAGCATCGTCTGGGTCAGGAAGCTGGTAAACATAATCTAGAGATGAGTTGACCAAATCTTGTAAGAAGACGTCTCGATTGAAATTTTTGTAATTTCTATATTTTATGCTTATATGTTTGTGCTTGGGAGTTTTGGTGCCCCTTTTCGACCACGTGCAACATACTGGATAGTGATCGCTCATTGCATTGATAGGTACACTACATTCTGTGATGTTATCAGCACACGTAGTATAAATATGATCTATAAGTGTTGCAGATGATTTAGTGATTCTAGTGGCTTGTTTGACTAACTGTTGGAAATTATATGACTCTATTATGTTTTCCCATGTTTTGTTTGATTTGTTAGCGTCTATGTTGAAGTCACCTAGCAATATTATTTCCCTAGCATTACTAAAGACTACATCCATCATAGTGGTGAATTTTTCATACCAGATATTTCCTGCACTGGGGTTTCGATAAAGATAGCCAACTACTAGCGGTATGCGATTTTGAAGTTTAACCTCTATCCATACACACTCAATCTCACAGCTTTCAAAGTCTAGCCTGCGGTGGGCGTTAAGCGAGTTGGAAATATAAACTGCAATACCCGTCTCTTGTTTCTGATAGGGATCTCTTCTAATGGTTTTAAAACCTCTGATAGCGATGTCATCATCTGAGATGTTGCCATTTAATCGACTTTCGCTAACGCCAAACATGTGAAAATTTTGATTAAGTATAAGTGATAGTTCGGGCAGCTTCCCTAATAGATGGCATATGTTTACATGCCCGATTCTGAGCCCATTATTCCTGAGCCAGTGTTCGTACTTATTAGACATTTCAACAATGCGTAATCACAAGTTTAAAAGCAAAACACACACACACAAAGTGAATACAACTTACGTCCCTTATTACAAAACACACTCTAAAGTACAGAGAAACAGTAATATGTCTGTAAATATATAAAAATACGTACACAGATCCGTAAGGAAGAGCAGTGAAGACCCCCTCACTCACCGTGAAAACACAATTAGAATTATTATAAAAGCTATACAGCTAAGTACTATCAATTAATATAAAGTCAAAACCAGTCAATGTTTGTAATAACTTATAACCTAATACGTTACTAGATCAAGTTATAACCAAATATGCAGATAAACGTTTAAGGAGAGGCTCTTTCTTGTACCGAGATCCGGTGTAGCTTTGTCCTAAGTTGCTAGTAAATACCAGGTTGTGTTGGTTGTTGGTATAGCGACATTATAAGTGCTTGACGAAGTGTAGCTGGGCTATACCGTGTGAGGTGCAACCATTCTGGATTACAATTAAATGGGTACTGATGATGTCTCATGGGTATGTAATGACTACCAACTAGAGCCTCTGGTTGGTGGCTAACAGGAGGTTGTGCTGGCACGTCGTTGTTGCTGAGAGTCGGATCCTTTCTGGGGAGAATAGGAATCATATCTTCGTAATTATTACCCTCCTGTGTGAAAGACGACGTATTTAACGGACTTAGTGTTGTGGTAGTGTCCCGTCTGGCTTGGATTTCAGGTGTAGTGGTTATGAGTGGTCTGCACACTTCTGTCCTATTTGTACTTGATGTGACGGGAGTATGTCGTCTGGCTTGAGTTTCAGGAGTAGCTAAAAGTGTCCGGCGCGATCCCGTATTGGATGTATGGTATGTCCGTTCTGGATATTTTAAATTCTTGGCGAGAAAACTGGTGCCCAATGTAGATAAATGTATTTGATCCTTGTAAAGACTCTTTTTTGGTGCACCAGCCTGTGAAGTGAATGATGCTGTATTGTTGATGAATTGTATCTTGTTTTGAGAACAGAACTTCTGCAACATGTTGTTATTTATGTCAGCTAGACGGCGCTGGTGTCCATAACTCGGTGATATGATGGAGGAGAAGAAAATGGATGAGTTAGGAAAAGTGTGACGTAACCCGTTCAAGAGTGCCAGCAGTTGAGACCCTGTGATTTGTTGGTTGTTCATGGTGTCGGTGATGCCAATATGTACGCTTGCCCTTCTGACACTATGATTAACAGCCAACCTGCTAATCTTGTCTGTTAGCCGGTCTACACCAGCCCCAGGCAGTGGGATTATTGAAACAATGTCTTTGTCTGATGTGGCCATCCTGTCGCTGTATAAACCTTTCATTAAGGAATCGCCTAGTATAATATGTGTACAGTCAGGTCGTGCTGTCTGTACATGTTGGTTGTCAGCACGTCTCGACCGTTGTTTCATCCATTTCCGATTTTCAGCAGTCTTTATGTCTCCATGTGGTTCTCCCGATGTATCTTGTTGGCTTGTCTTGCCCGTTTGCAGCATGTTAAAGCACTGTAAGTTTTCTGGTGACTTTTCTTGAAGTACTTCAAACCTATTGCTTATTTTGACGTCAATGGGGTAGACTGCTTGTTGTTGTTTATCTTCGTCTGCACATTGAGGTGTTTGTTGTTTTTTATCTTCCTCTGCGCGTTGAGTTGTTTTCATAGTGATTATCTGTTCTGGGTGGGATTGAGCTTCCCCAAGATTTCCCAAGGATGAAGCGGTTGCTTGAGAATTACATGCTTCTTCGGTTTGGTTTGTAGAGGACGCATTCTGTAAGATTTGAACTGTATTTCTCAGCAGCAAATTTTCGTCTCGCAGGAGTGCGACTTCTGTCTTGAGAGAATTGTAATCACTGCTTATCTTGTTGTTTGCTTCAATGTTGGTTGAAACAGTGACAATGAGCGCCTTTAGTGATTGTTCTAGTTCCTCAATGCGCTGTTTACAGTCGCACGAATGTCCATTGATAGTTAAGATGCTATTGTTATCTGAGGCAGGTACTTCTTCAACAATGTCAACATTGGGTTCTATGTTGTTTTGGATACGCTCCATTGGGTATTCAATAGCCAAGAGCGCTGGTGGGTTGGCAGGCCTCGTGTTGATGTTGTCATGTACACTCATCGTATGAGTAGATTCGGTGAATGTCTGTGTCGAGTTTTCAAGTTCAACAAAATCTACTTTTAGCCAGGAATTAATGTTTTCATTACTGCCCTGTGTCATGAGTTTATTTCTACTGCGGTACAAATGTATCGTAATCACTGGCGTCGTAATCAGATCCTCAACGTGGGCCCCGTGCTTATCTTGCCTGTGTTCAATTAGTTCAAGCCTGTAGTAGTTGAGTAGGCAAGTTCGGAATGCCTCATAATAGAGTGTGTTGTTGAAGGAAATAGTAACACACTGTCCTGAGTTGGTGTGTTTGACGACTAGGCCGTTGGGATTTATGCACTTGGATAGCTTATTCTTCACGGCCCTCTCTTTGTTTAGTGTGTAAGTTTTATTGACAGCCGATCGTAAACCTGAGCGAGTCCTTTCACCATTCACTTCCAATACGGAGCACTCTCCTTCCCCTGACATTATTGCATAATATTACGACTAACTAAACTTGAAGAACGCAGCAATCGCATTGTTATCTAGCCACGCCGCGGGCAATTTGAGGTCCCGTGGTTGTATCTGACACGCCTCGTGCACTTGATTGGTTGAAATTTAATAGTGTTCAACTATCACTCGAAATGAATATTAGATATAACCCACATTTTTGCGATAATAAACACTTGTATTAATCTAAAAACTATTTCACCACATCCTCAGAATCACAACGAGCACATTGATATAAAAATCCATGATAGGTGATTCAGCTAGCAGTAATAATAATCCGAGAAGTAAGAGATACAAAAACACGTCTTCACTCTCCGGCAGCTGTGTTGAGTGATTGAAAATAGAAAGCTCAACAACGTCACTAAGATCGACGCAGAACCAATTCCTTCCTGCGAAGATCTTATTCTTGACATGTCCACCTCCAAAATCTTTTCTAAATTAGATCTTACTAAGGGATATTGGCAGGTCCCTATGCAGACTCAATCCATTCATCTCACTGCTTTTTCAACACCTTTAGGACTTTACGAGTGGCGTTTTCTTCCTTTCGGACTTCGAAACGCTCCGGCCACTTTCGTACGCTTAACTAGAGATCTACTTCATGGAGTGACGAATACAGTGACGTATATAGATGATATATGTGTCCATACAGATGACTGGACAACACACTTACTGAAACTAAGACATGTCTTCGATAGGTTGCGACTCTTCGGTCTCACTGTCAAACCGAGCAAAGTTGAATTGGGACTACAAGAAATTGATTTTTTGGGTCATGTCAATTCACAAGGTCAACTAAAAACTGACAATAGAATTATTACCAAAATTATGAACCTGACCATGCCTACAACAAAGAAGCAGGTCAGAAGCCTTTTGGGTTTAGTAAATTACTATAGCAAGTTCATACCAAACTTAGCGGAAATTACAAGTGTATTTTCAAATGTGTTAAAAGCATCTGTAAAATTAGATGTCAAAGATGCATTATTAATTTCTGCATTGTCAAAATTGAAAATCCTGTTTAGTAATGTACCAATCCTCCGCTTGCCTAATCCTAGGCTCGTTTATTATCTTAGGACAGATGCCAGCAGGATCTCCATCGCTTCAGTATTAGGCCAGTTTTATGATGGCATCTTCCATCCGATTTGCTACGTGAGCCGCAAGATCACACCTGCTGAGTCCAGATATTCCATATCAGAGTTGGAAGCCCTAAGCGTCATCTATGCGGTGAGGAAGCTGCATCGATTTCTAGCGGGTGTTCACTTCGTTGTCCAGACTGACAACTCCCCAATCACGGTCATACAAAGTGGTGTGCATCGGAATGACCGTATATACAGGTGGTCGTTAATACTACAAAATTATACTTTTAGTATAGAGCATATTAAGGGTAAGGACAATATTCTGGCTGATACCCTTAGTCGACCATCTGAGGTAGAAATACCAGAGATTCCACATGAGAGTGTAGAGTAATATAGGTTAAACTAGTACATTAGAATATTATATATGAAATATTTTACGAACACATAGACATTATGTTCTGAAATATGTACTAATAACAGTGAACTACCATGTGTCCGTAGACAGCAATATAAGAACTGTGCTCCGAGAACAAGTAGATCACCGTGTGAACTGAGACAGCTCGTTACATACTAAGCTCCAAATGTGTTCCGGTGAATCATCTGTGTTAAGCAGGGAAAAACAGTGTCAGAACAATACATAAATAACAGACACGAAAATACTTATCTACGACACCAGCGAACTCTACAGGTGCAATACCCATAGGACACAAGTATGACTGTGTAATGTATTTAATATACCCAGGACAATTGTGTATATATACTATGCCAATGAAAGCAATTTCTAAACATTAGGGCAACGACTAACCTGAGGTATTTAAATACCATGTATATATAGACTCATTGTGATATGTATTATAGACTCATTGTGATATGTATTATAACGTTTTAATATAGTGATAAATTATAGTTAGATTAGGTCACTCTAAGATACATTTAGATTTAGGAAATATAATAGTTTTCATTTTTTAGTAGTTTAGATAGATCATTAATTTACCCACTTACTTATCTTAAAAGTAGATTAGGATAGTAATTTAAACGTAATAACAGCTAATTATAAACTAGGATAAAAAGTTTAGATAGTAATAGTACCATTTAGTTTGTTACATTTCACTTTATTTTATTTCATTTGAGTTCATTCCATCTTAATGAACCAGTCCATTTAACAAACGTGATCATTTAGTATTATGATTAGCTTACACCGGATAGGATAAAAGGATTATACAAATAAACATACATCATTTACACCATTTAGAGTAAAAATATCAATCATATATTTCTTTCATTTAAAAACATTATTCATAATCTTGTTATATTTCACATTACCCATGTTAGAAAGGTACATAATTTATTACATTCCACATTACCCATTTCATAAAGGTACATAACTCATCTCACATCAATTTCATTTTAAATAGTTAGATTACTTCCCTTAAATTAGATTAAAGTAGGTAACACATTAAATACATATTTATAGAACTAGTATTAGTATTTCAGTATTTAGAGTATTATTTCAGTAGAATGTAGTCATGAATACCAGGGTACAAACCATCAACCCTTTTTCTTACATGTAAATAGTTTGTAAATACATGACTCGTGCAGCAATTTACGCACAGTCATTAAGCTCAACTTTGTCAAACTGAGCCAAACTTGTACAGTGTCACTCCAAGGTTTTTAAATAATTGTGAGGGTAAAAGATGTGTGACAGAAGTGTGAAAGTGAGAGCAAATGTAAATTATACAAGAGAGAGTGAGATCAGTCAGCGGATTTTTTCTGCCGCTCAACGCGACTTTTTATTTTTGTCTGCGTCAGATGTTTGCTTTCGATGTTGAAAATGTGCTGTCTTGAATGTGTTGCGTGTAGTTTAGTGTAGATCTTAGAGAAAGTATTTTAAGTCTCATAAGACGGAAACGTAGTCACGAATTAGTGTTATACACTTGTTTGTGGCCACATTTAACCGAATTATGGCACTTGAAAACTAACTTACATACACATGATAGATAGATACACATGCTAGAAGTTAGATTATATTATAAATTACATCCAAACACGCACACAACCAGAAAAACACACAGGTAAATTCCATACATTTTGTGTAGATCAAAGGGAGATAACTCCGGGTCAGGGGACACAATAGACAACGAAACACTAACTTAACAGTGAAAGATAACTTTACACGCGGAAGCGAGATAGGTAAAGCCTGTCGCACACAGCTTGTGTAATGGTTGTTTAATATTATATGGGGGACATGAAGCAATTCATGTGTTGACCCTAAGAAAGTCAACTTTGTATGGGTAGTGAGTTAATTTACTATTTGAGGGCAGGTCTTATAAGACAATGGTCCGGTTCAGACATACCTCTAATTAATATAATATTGCGATTGAGAAGAGGGCTCACGCCAACCAGACAAGTTTGTGGCGATTGCCAGTAGCCAAGTAAAGTGATACTACATTGTGACAATAGTCAGTAGAAGTCTATTGAGTTACCCAAAGCCAGGTTATCAGCAGTCTTTGACAAAAATTAGATACACTAATTTTTTAGAAACCTCTTGCGTCATAACCAATGAGTCAAAGTTGGTGACGCAACACAGGAGGGGAGGGTGTGTGTCAAAGACTGAAGTATAGAGGTCTGAGGTCTGCCTCAAGATAGAAGACCACCGGGAAGAGTGGTCAACCTCAAGTAGATCAGAGGTAACACAGTGCCCCGATATGAGGGCAGGGT
This sequence comes from Cepaea nemoralis, assembly GCA_014155875.1. Lineage (NCBI taxonomy): Eukaryota > Metazoa > Mollusca > Gastropoda > Stylommatophora > Helicidae > Cepaea > Cepaea nemoralis. Next base: position 171,394 of record JACEFZ010014751.1, on the reverse strand, counting down.
AGGTGATAGGAAGGGGGACTATTAACTAGTTCTCTCATGAGACACGGAGGCGTCGACCAGATAGTTAGTACTCTGGTCACGGCAGAATCACGCCTACGTGAATAGCCACGGAGAAGTAGATTGCCACTCAATAGGAGACGGCTGCTATAAGCGTGCTGAGTGATACAGCACGCAAAAAGCCGAAGGACGCACAAGGTCCTTCCGCGTGCTGTGTAGCCACGCGAGTAGGAGAGTCAGACTGGGGACTGACTTCTTAGCGAGCGCACCGTTTAGTGTCGATAGGGGTTTCTGTAGCCAAGTAGATAGAGATTAGCAATAGGGTTAGGAAACTCGTGATAGGCAATTCTGTGGCTTTGTGTGTGATTTGATAGCGACTGTTTTGTAAATGTAAAGAGCCAACGGCAATAAAATGTATCATCCATTTCCTCTCACACGACTTGCAAGTTCCTTGTGTGGTGCGAGAGAAGTAATCCTATGATGCCTGAAACATCGGTTGCTGACACATACCTTTTTGAACTTCTATATATTTTTCAATTAACATCCTCAAACAGATAATTGCTTCTCTGGTGCCGCTGTTTTTGCGGAACCCAACCTGTTCTTCAGCTACTTCCTCATCTATTTTATGTTGAATTCTTTCTTGTATGACCTTGAGTAGTATCTTAGTTATTAGGCTCATTAAGCTAATAGTTCTGTAATCCTCACAATCAACAGCTCTTGGCTTCTTTGGTAGTGAGATGAAAATGTATGTGTTTAAATGCTTGGGGGTGGACCGAGCATTATATATCCATCCATCCATCATGTGCCATGCCCATAAGCGTGGGCGGTCATGTTTTGCCATATCACTCGATCACCAGAGTAGTGGATCGGCTCCGTGTTCCTGTCTCGACCATGCCACGTGGCCAAGCCATCCAGGTATTAGCTTCTTGATCTTCCCCTGGGTCTTTTCCCTTCCAGCTTGCCAAGTAGGCCATTATCAGCCTATTAAGAGAGGCGTGAGACAGGGATGTGTAATGTCTCCATATCTGATTTCCCTGTAAAGTGAAAATATTTTCAGAAATATTGAAGATATGGAAGGAATCAACATTGGGGGACGATGCATCAACAGCATTAGATATGCAGACGATAGAGTATTGATTGCAGACAATGAACAGGACCTGCAACATTTAGTAGATGCAGTTGTTACACACGGTGAAAAACGAGGGTTAGAATTAAATTGTAAAAAGACACAGATTATGGTTGTCACTAGGAAGAACGAAATACCACAATGTAATATACAAGTAAATGGGAATATTCTTCAACAAGTGAATAGGTACAATTATCTCGGAACAGTAATAACATCTGATGGGAGATGCCTTGAAGAGATTAGAACAAGAATCGCCATGTCTAAGGTAGCCTTTAGCAAGACGAAAAACATACTGACCAATAAAAAGATGTCAATTGAAACGAGAAAAAGAGTGTTGAGGTGCTACATAGATCCTGTACTTTTATATGGATGTGAAGCTTGGACAAAGAGCAGTCAAGCTGAAAAAACATCTGATGGCTGTAGAAATGTGGTTTCTGAGGAAAATGCAAAGAATACCATGAACAGCCAGAATGACCCATGAACAGGTCCTTCAAGAAACAAACGAAGATCGTAAACTGATTACAGACATTAGACGCAGACAGTCAAAAATTTTTGGGCATGTTATGAGAAGAAATGAATTGGAGAACTTGGTGACAACTGGTAAGATCGAAGGGAACAGACCAAGAATTAAATACCTAGATGGCTTGGCCACATGGCATGGTCGAGACAGAAACACAGAGCTGATCCACGACTCTGGTGATCGAGTGAGATGGAAAAACATGACCGCCCACGCTTACCGGCATGGCACATGATGGATGGATGGATATTGCTTAAGATCAATCTATTGTCGTTGTAGCAGTCAACGCTTGGTATCACACACTTCTGTGATAGTTTCAATGCCAAAGCTGGATAAGGACTTTATCGTCTCTGTTGTTAGTTTGTCAGGAACTGCAGCCTTTTCTTCTTTCATCTTTTTAATAGCCTTTTCTACTTAAGGTTTAATATTTTTGGTCCATCTTGATTATTATACAATGTTGGTCTATTGACCCTGTTGTCCCAGAATAAATCTTCGGTGTAGTCTGTCCATCTTTTTATTATGTCAGTGTTATTAATTATAATTTCTCCATTTTTTCCTCTGATACAACCGTTTCCTATTATAAATATTTTTATTCTTTGTAAGTCATTTTATACGTTCATATAATTATTTCGAGTTGTGTTTTATTTCCAGATCCTCTATATCTTTGCATTGTTTGGCAACTCTGCACATGTGGCGTATTTTTCTACCTATTAATATATACTCTGGAATGTTCTTTGCTTTCTTTCTTTGAGTCATTTTACTCAAGATTTCATCAGTTATCCATATTTTTTTTTCTTATTTATCTTCACTGGCAAGGTGGTATTTGCAATCTGTATTCTTATTTTCACACTTTCTCATTTTGTATTAATTTCATCCTCAGGATTTTCACGTCTTTATTGCTCCATATTTTCAATGATTAGCCCATCATATCTATTTTTTTTACTTCAACCAGGTATAGTTGCCTTATTTTTGGTTTGTTTCAATGCCGATATATCTACTTGAGGTGTCTTCGATGTCCTTATTCCTGGGTTTTAAAGTTTTATTTGTAATTTTAAGACTACAGGATTATGGTCAGAGTTGATATCAGCACCAGGGTATGTTTTGGCATTTTTAACATTGTCTTTAAATCTATTTCTAATCATGATGTAATCAATTTGGTTCCTTGTTCTATCTCCAGGGCTTTTCAACGTATAGTTTGATTGGTTTATGTTGGGGAAAATGTGTTCCAAGCAATAAGATTGTTTTCTTCACAGAACTGTATCAGCGGTCTCCTCTGTCGTTTCTGTTTCCCGTACCATATAGCCCTACTATCTGCTTATATTTATTTTTTTTTTCTTCAAATTTTGCGTTCATGTCTCCCATGACAATTAGGACCTCTGATGATTTTAGAACTTTCAGTGTTTGTTGTAGGTCTTCATAATATTCTTACAGCTTTTCATCACTATAATCAGTTGTTGGAGCATATGTTTGAATAATTACTAAGTTGAAGGGTCTTGCCTTAATTTTTAGAAGTATCATCCTATCTTTATGAGTCCAGAATCCACTAACATTTTTCTCTAAATATCGTTTTACTAAAATTCCTACTCCTCTCTCGTGATGATCTCCCCCTGAGTTAATGAATATGTAATCTTCTCTCGTTATATAAATTGTATCTGTCCATCTTGTTTCAGATACGCCTAAGATATCCAAATTCAAGTTCTTTGCTCCGGCAATAAGGTTATCAAACATCCCTGCTTGATATAGAGTGCGTACGTTCCACGTACCAATTCTTAGACTTCTCCTTCTACTTTTCAGGTAGGTATGGCCCTAGGAGGCCAGTCAAAAAAAATTGTTTTATATGTACAAAAAACAGTTTCTTTTTTACATTTGAAAATACAGCGTATACATTCATGCACATGTGATATTATTTTATTCTTGGCATGGTGTAATAATCATTTGCTCCCATGCATACGAAACCATTTAATTGAAACTTCCACACTCCAGGCAATCTCTTTCAATCATAGTTTCCTGTAAACAAGTTCAACAGTATTGCTGAAGCACAAGCATTTCCCTTAATCGCAAGTGCAAAAGGTTTATTTGTTGCGGGCTGGGCTGAGACCGAGAAAGCGGTCAACAAAGATGGATAAAGGGGGTAGAGAGGGAGTGAAGTTTGCTATCAACACCACTAAGAAGGATTTACCTGGGCTGGCTTGTGGCGAAGGTCAAACCTCTCGACCAAGATCACTACTCACAAAGAACACACTCCCATTGTTCTGTACAAAATGAGGACAGTAACAAAGAAGGAGAATGTGTTCCCTCCATAATGGGCTTTGTAAGGATGAGTTATTTTGGCCCTTTTTTCCCTGATACGTGTTTGAATGAAGGATGGTACAACATAAACACTGACAATGATACTAACCACACTTTTTCTAATCTTCATCAATGATCTCGTTGCTAATCTACCGCATGGAATTAAAGCGGCAATGTACGCCGATGACCTGGTTCTATGGAGCACAAATGAACATGCATCAGTGGCCACCAGACTGCTACAAAGAGCTGTAGATACATTTATTGCATGGGCAAATAGATGGTGTGTCAGCATAAACACTGACAAGTGCAGCACCACCCTATTTACCCTCTCTCCAAAACAAAAGGCATGGACCATCCAGATAAATGGAACACCCTTAAGAGAAGATAAAGAACCAACATACCTTGGAGTAACATTTGATGGCAGGCTGACATGGAGAAAGCACATCAACAAAGCATTAGCAAAAGCCAGAAGGAAAATAGCCATCCTGAGAAAGCTAAGTGGAACCACATGGGCAGCCAGTGGGAAAATACTTAGCAAAGTTTATCAACAGAGCATACGACCACACCTGGAATACGGGTCAACTGCGTGGTGTTCGGCATCAAAAACCACACTACAAGAGCTGGACAAAGTGCAAAATCTAGCACTTAGAGTCACCACAGGAGGGATGAGATCAACCGCTATAGTGGAAATGGAGAAGATGGGGAGGACACAAGCACTGAGTGAGCGCAGAGATACTAAAACGCTAATACAAGCAAAAAAGTTCCTCAGCTTGCCAGGCCAATCTATGAAGAACAGATTTGAAAACCTAGCTATGGGGCGGCTAAAAAGTAGTAGTTTTATCCAACAAGCCAAACGACTCTGCAGAGTAACCACCGATCTGCCCACAGTTGGTATCCTCCTAACAACTATTCCAGCGTGAACTCTATGGAAAGATGAGCATAGACTATCATTACAAATCCAGACAACAGTGAGAGGATTATTTGACAAGGAAGAACAGAACAGTGTGCAGCGCCGAACAGCCACTCTCACCTTCCTTGATGAAGAATACCCACAGGACCTCTGGATCCGAGTCTACACAGATGGTTCAGCACAAAATGCTGTTCGAAATGGAGGAGCGAGAGTGTACATAGAATACCCAAATAATACTAGGGACACAGCTAGAGTACCGATAGGAAAGTACTGCCATAACTATGATGCTGAAATTGAGGCAATCAAGATAACAACAGAGAAATTACTAAATACCAGCTATGGTACACAACCTGTGGTGCTATTGACAGATGCAAAATCAGTACTCGAGGCGCTCCTGACTGGGAAATTGCCAGTACTAAGGACACTACTTTCTGAACTTAGCAGTCAGCATAAGGTCACCATACAGTGGATACCATCCCACTGTGGAGTACCCGGAAATGACAGATCTGATCAATTGGCTAAGGAAGGAGCCAAAGAAGAACAGCCTGATGTGCCCGTTACATACCACCAAAAGAAAAGAATGATCAAATCAGTCAGAAAGCCACCAAAACCTGCTCAAGATTACTACCACATTATGGACAGACCAGAACAAGTCATTATTCTGCGCCTCAGAACAGGGCACAATAGATTACGCAACCACATGTATACAAAATTCAAGATTGGTGAAACAGCCATGTGCACATGTGGACTGGCGTCGCAGACAGCAGAGCACATACTCCAAGACTGCCCAAAATATAACATATCTAGGCAAACCTTCTGGCCTAATGGACCGCTGTGTGAACTGAACAAGACAGTTCAATTCATACAAGAGACAGCATTGCAGTTATAGACATATTTCAAGCGAACGAAAGAAGAATAAGAAGATCTATCCAGTGTGTGATTTCGTAGTCTCAATTCCAAACAGGAATAACTATATGGTTCCAATATATTTTACCATCAGCTAGAAGAAAAAAGTCATGGCTCGAGCACTGAAGGCAGAGTTTACTAAGAGGCTTTTGCACTGGGCCCATAACCCAGAGGGTCTGCAGGAACCTGGCCTCTGCTGAGCAGGAAACGATGGTTATATAAGTGTGTTTCCTGAGTGATAGTTTACATCCCAGTAAAATCAACACACTGACAATAACACCTGTATCAGGAACACTAGTAGATATAGATACCAGGAAAATTAACATTGTGTGTTACAACTGGTGAATTCCTATTATTACCAATTAACAGTGTGTGTTACAATTGGGGAATTTCTATGAACAGTTAAATACTAACATATAGTTTTCCAAAGTGACAGTAACATTATTTTTTAGGATTCTCTGATCACAGAACTTTTATGAACAGAGTAGTTACACGGTGTGTGTTAGATTGATGGTCAATATTGGACTGTTTCCACTATTGATGGCCAGGCATCCGGACTGTCCAAGAGCTATCGGAGGAAGTCGACACTTGGCCGGAGAGACACATCATTTGGGTGAGGTCATCTGTCCTTGATATATGGTGCTGTTGTGTGGCCAGTACAGTGATGAAACAGACTTTGCTCCTGAGCTATTTGGTCTGATTCTACATACACACTAGACATTCTACACATACACTTTGCCCATACGTGACACGTTTCTGTGTTGTGGACAGAAATCAAGAAGATCCTCAAGATAATGATATGGGGTTAAAAGAATGTTGGTGTTGATTCCCCTCACCCCAGGGACGACACATATATAATACGACACCCTAGATATTTAAAACTATCCACTTGGTGAAGAAATTTCCCTTCTATCTCTATTTCACATTTGAGTGTTACCTGTTTCTTTCTTCTTCTTCTTTTGTTCGCTTGAAATATGTCTATAACTGCAATGTTGTCTTTTGTATGAATTTAACAGTCTTTTTTAGTTCACACAGTGGTCCATAGAGTTTATCTTCCACTGTCATCTCTCTAGACCAGAAGGTTTGCCTAGATATGTTATATTTTGAGCAGCCTTGGAGTATGTGCTCTGCTGTCTGCGACACCGTTCCACATGTGCACATGGCGGATTCACCAATCTTGAATTTTGTATATATGTGGTTGCGTAATCTATTGTGTCCTATTCTGAGACACAGAATAATGACTTGTTCTGGTCTGTCCATAATGTGGTAGTCATCGTGAGCAGGTTTTGGTAGCTTTCTGACCTGTTTCTTTGATATCACCATTGTTACTGTTTTCTTGATATTCAAGGAGAGTCCTTTCTGTTACTACAATGTCGAACAGATGTAGATCTTGTGCATTATCCGCCATCAATACTGTGTCATCTGCATAGTGTATATTATTTATATTATAACCTCTGAATATTATTCCTGGCTTTTCTTTGATCTCTCTCATTATTACTTTGCTATAGAGGGAGAAAAGATCTGGTGACAAAACACATCCTTGCCTTACTCCCCGCTTTATGTGTGCATAATTTCCTTCTTTAATTCCCATTTTAATTGATGCTATTTGGTTCCAGTAAATATTCTTTATTATTCTTAAATCTTTCCCATCAATGCTGATATCTTCCAACGTTTTAATCAGTTCATCATGTTTTATTTTATCAAATGCCCACAGCGTTATTGACTTTCTCCGTAATCCTGTATATCCGCGTAGGGTAACGCAGCTGTGTGAGATTCGGTAGCGGATGGTGTCACGTTGGTTACTTGGGGGGAGGGGGGGGGGTGTCGCTCAGAAAGCGATGGCAAACTACTGAGCATAATGGCGCCACCCCACAATGATCCACCATATCCCTAAAAATCGCTATGTTAAGATCACGCATTCTTTCGACGTCATTCATTCATTCAAATCTCACATGACAATAACACACGTCATCCTGGCGTTTCCAGGAAAGGTTTGCCTAATATTCCGTGCACAGCGATTGGTTGAAATCATTGTGACCTTTTATATAAATAAGTATATATTTCATACTTACCGTAATTAATTTTTTTCTGGCGTTGTTTATAGAAATTCATCAATTATAGGTGTATTTTTGAATTCTGCATACAATTTTAATTATATCTGGAAAGTTTCATCACCGACATTGCTTAAATTGTGGATGAAATCAACTTTCTGCGAAGATGTGTTTTTGTTCTTTGTGCATATTGATCGGACTGGCATGTACACTTTGTAACACTATTCTGGTGCTGTTTATAGAAATTCATCAATTATAGTTGTATTTTTGAATTCTGCATACAATTTAAAATATATCTGGAAAGTTTCATCGCCGACATTGCTTTAATTGTGAGCAAAAAACAATATTTTCTGTGAAGGTGTGCATTTGTGAATGGGGAAACCCATGGCCATGGGCCACGGCGGCTGTGCATGCACATATCGATCGGACTGCCATGTACACTTTTCACTTGTTAACACTCAAAGCACACAAAACGTGCAATTTGACCTACTAAAGTTAAAGAGAACACAAGTTTAAAGATTAATAATAATTTATTTGTATACTTGTACTATTTTTTAATCATTTAGCATGATGGAACATATTTTTGAAGTCAGTTTTCATAATCCACCTATGACCTGGTTGAGACAACCTCGCACGCAGAGAAAAATTTATAAAAATTGGAAATGGCACGCTGAACCGTAATTAATTTCATTTTTTTTGGTGCTTTCTATAGAAAACCATCAATTGTAGATGGATCTTCAAATTCTGCATCAAATTTTTCAGAAATTAGAAAAGTTTCATAGCTAAACTTGCTTTAACTGTGGTTGAAAAACAGGCGAAGATGATACGATAATGATGAATGCCTTTGTGAATGAGAAACCCCAAATGGCGGCTTGACTATATTATTAATCTTTGTGGAACAATCAATATGTCCTGGCTATGCGTAGTGGTAAGTATCCCGCTTGTCACGTGGGAGATCGTGGTTCTATTCCCCGCTGGGTATATTTTTTTTTTATTTTTTCAGAAATTTATTTAGGTGATATAATAGAAAATATTAGATATCACAAATTAAAATATTATATAGAACTGAGAAAGTCTAAGCTTGTGAATAAAGTGTGCTCTATGGATCTGAGCTGCTGGGGAGCGCATCCCACAAAGGCAGCGGAATGATCGAGTGACGAATTGATGGATCCTATAGATGTCTTTGTTTAATGTGAATTTTAATTTCCATATAATGTATTGCCCCAGAATCAGCATAGTTTCATCGCTAATCTTGCTCGAATTGTGGTTGAAAAACAGATTTTCTGCGAAGATGTGACTCTGGCTTTATGAATTGGAAACCCACAGGCACGGGTCATGGCGGCCGCGCATATCAATCGGACTACTCAAATCATGCAATTTGAACTACTCAAGTTAAAGTGAATACAATTTTAAAGATTAATAATGATTTATTTGTATACTTGTACTATTCTTTAATCATTTAACATAACGGAACATATTTTTGAAGTCAGTTTTCATATGACCGTTTGAGACAATCACGCACGCACAGACATGCACAGACCGGTAATGGAGGTAATGGTCACACTGGAGAGTTCCAAAAATGTATAAGGAACATGAGAAATCATAACTCGTGTCACCTTTACAAAAATGTGAATATCTTCACTTAGAATTGACATATAGGCATCATTGAGGTACCATTAGATTTTTATTTTCAAGGTCTATCTACTGTGGTGGTCTCATTAGTCCATCCATCCATCACGTGCCATACCGATAAGTGTGGGCGGTCATGTTTTGCCATCTCACTCGATCACCAGAGTCGTGGATCAGCTCCATGTCTCTGTCTCGACCATGCCACATAGCCAAGCCATCCAGGTATTTTCTTCTCAGTCTTCCCATTGGTCTGTTTCCTTTGATCTTACCAGTTGTCACCAAGTTCTCCAATTAATTTCTTCTCATAACATGCCCAAAAAATTGTGAATAAAATTAGGTGGAAATGCGGTAAAGCTGTGCAAGTGTAAACAATATAAAATGACACAAAGTGGTGCAGCTTTACATAACAAAATGAAGACACACACAGGACGTTGTGGCGATTAGCCTTCATCAGCAAACAAACACATTCACAAACACAACATACAGTCAAGGAGATCTCCTGTGACTACATCAGAAGGTGACGACAGGACGAGAAGAACAAAAGCATGAAAAAATTAAAGCAATGAAGAGAAAATGAGAATTGAAAAAAATGTTATAACAGAATTAAGACACATACAGGACGCTGTGGCGATTAGCCTTCATCAGCAAACAAACACATTCACAAACACAACATACAGTCAAGGAGATCTCCAAAAAATTGTGACTGTCTACGTCTAACATCTCTAATCAGTTTACGATCTTCATTTGTTTCTTGAAGGACTTGTTCATTGGTATTTCTGTCTGTCCATGGTATTCTTCGTATTTTCCTCAGAAACCACATTTCTACAGCCATCAGATGTTTTTCAGCTTGGCTGCTCATTGTCCAAGCTTCACATTTCACATCCATATAAAAGTACAGGTTCTACACACATGATTTTCTTGGCATCTGTAAAGAAGGTAGTTTGTCATTGCGTTCCTTCCTAGCAGTGACCATCCCTACTGGACAGTGACCGTAGCCATTGTCTCCTCAAAAAAGATATCCTCTGCCTACCGTCTTGAAGGTTGAGACCATAACCAACAACTATCTGTCGGCTGCTTTCCATCTTCATCCACCACCTGCACCCATGGTTTCACGTAACCCTGATCGGGGGGGGGGGGGGGGGGCTTAACGGGTACTCCACCTTGCCCAAGGGTGTCCCATAGGCTAGCGGAGGGAAGGAGGCACCTTACCCTTACCTCTCCTTTGATAGGGGATACCCTTACCCCGCAACCCCAGTCTCAGTAAATACTCAAATTTAAATTCATGATGGGACCTGCTAATAAAATGCTGGTGTTGACAGTGATGTCCTGTAAATAGGATGTGCGGAAAAAAAATAGTGTCCGTAAAATATAATATTATATAATATATTGTGCCAATACAATCAATAGCATAGCAATACAATATTTGGCACTCTTCCGATTGACGGGTCTAAATAGTTCCGCAGTGAATGATAAATATTACGTGTAAAACAGGGCCTCATTGGGTAATACTACTATACGAAACACAGCATAATGTTCGTTAATATATAATAATAATAAAAACCAACTAGTAACGCATTTTCGCAGTGTTGGTTCATCATCATCATTATCATAATCATCAACATCATCATCATCATGATCATGATCATCATCAGGTGCAATGCCGATAAGCGTGGAAGGTCATGGTTCGTGATCTCACACAATCATCAGTCTTTTATCAGGTCAGTGTTCTTGTTCCGATAATGATAGGCGACCAATTCATACGGCTATTCCTCTCTTTGTCTTCCCCGTGCCCTTTCTCCATCATCATGCTGCTCGTGGTCATAGAGTGGGCAACACTGGATTCTTGAACGGTTCGGTCCGCTGAACGGGCTGTAAATGCCCACGCACTTCTCTGCTGCTTTACAACAGATCCATCTGTATAGATGAGCACTTCGGGGCTATCTGAGTGTTCATAGATGAGCGCGTTGACCTCTGCATTGACAGCGACAGGGTTCTGCTTTCTGCACCGTCTGTCGAGTGTGATAATGCAGGAGAAAGTGCACTTAAATGCTATAGGCACCGGCACCCATTCCTTGCCGGGGTTGATACTGGTAAGACTGCAAAGCTGTCTGACGACATCTTCCGCCCGACCCATCCATGATTTGCCTCTCTTTAGCCTGTCACCCTTTTCTCTGAATATAGCGTCATGCAGAGGGTGCTGCTCATCTGCACTAATTTTTAAGTATGCACGAGCTCTCCAGATCTTGATTCTGTGTTCCATTGTCGGGAAGTCAAGGAGGTATCTCATTGCTACACAGCTGGTGTCTTTCGTGCAGCCCACAATGATGCGCATGGCTTCGTTTTGTACTTTTTCAAGTCTTCCATTCTGTGTATGGCTGACAGTGAGGATAGCCAGGGCATACTCGATGCGTGAAAGCACCAGTCCTTGGAACAGAAGTATTAGCAGTCTTTGCTCGATATTGGCAGTCAGTCGCCATGACTCTCATTGCTGACAAACCTTTTCGAGCTTTCGTTATGACATAATCGACATGATCTCTGAAGGACAGGCTACGATCAAGCCTCACGCCAAGATATGTCATTGACTGGGTTCTACTAAAAATGCTCCCATCCATTCTTACCGCCGGCAGGTCTGTGTTTACAATATGGTTGTTTAGGGAGAACCATGCAACCGATGCCTTTGCAGGGTTGACAAGGGCACCGGCATCAGCACACCATGAGGAAATTCGATCTAGTTCGCCCTGCATATCATTGGCAACCGCCTGTCTATCTCGACCTTGTCGATACACGAGAATGTCGTCAGCAAATGACAGATTCCTACCCCTCCCGTCTGCCTCGAAGTGCCTACACCGGCAACCGTCGAGATATCAACTCGTAATAATGCAAAACAGCAATGAAGGACGACGAATTAAACTTGCGTCCTTACCTTGAATACAATGACAATCAACGGCAAAAGTCAAGATATCAAAACGGCACCAGAAGTTTATTCCGTAGCAGACATGTGAACATTAAACTCACGCAGACCTGTAGGTTGACCCCTATAGACGGGGTCGGCACCTACTTTACCGATCCACCGATGAGTGTCCAGTCTACTGCGCTCTGCTTGACGCCCTGATCCACTGATTCCATTTAAGCTTTAATTCCACTCTAGGTTTTTCCGCCCGGTTATTTCACTGCGGTGTCATCATCAACAGATCCCTCTCCTGACTCAGAGCTGTCTCACGCTCATATCATCGCGTCCAGAGGTCACCTCACACAGATCCTTTGGAAAACACGTCCTTGTTCGAAATCACCATCACAGCCTCTCCCGTTGCTGTCCAATTACGTTGTCCACATTCTCCTTGGATTCCTTTGTTGACGTCCACTTTCGTGTCCGAGTGGGTGTCACTTGTTTTCCCGGGAGAGAGTTGGAATCAACAAGCACATCTTCAAACTTATTATCTGTTGGGATTATTGACTGACTTTTGTCTACACCCCTCCCTTCTGTCTTCCCTTCCATATATCTACTTCTGTCACTCTCTCTATTATTCTATCAACACATACTCCGACAACATTTCCTTTCAACATATAATAAAAGATTTATTAATAAAGAAAACTATGTCCGGTGTGTGTATGGATATTGTCTGTGTAGTTGCTATTGTATTCTATGGTTGTGGACAGAATGAACTCAGAATGTCTATCAGCTGTATCTTCTCGCCAGTCATTCTTCACGATTACAGGACATCACATCAAACAGGACAGAGCTCACCCGGGATGATCCGTAGGCTTGAATCTGATGGTAAATCCGTTAGTGAAATGAAAACAAACTGTTCATCACTGATTCACCGTATTGCTATAAAAGTCCCGTAAGTTTATGACTGTGCCCAAATCGGTTTCATGATATTAATTATCCATCATCAAAAACAGAAAACACCACATTGTCAATGTTCTTCCTATTGTCTATTATGATTATCACTATTGTCTTTGTCTATTCCTTCTACCCTATGTAGGCAAGTCGTATGTAGGTTGAAGTCTCTGCTTGCCCCACCTTAACATCTTTTTCTGTTTAGGAGCCCCGTGGTATATGCGTGTTAGCATACAGTCTTCTGTATTTTTCTTGATGTTAGTATTTGTTCATCTGAACGAACTATTTAGGTTCTTTCTGGATCTAAGTATGTACTTTATTGGTTCACGTAGAGTAGGTTTTTCTTTCTTCTCTAATGTCCCTAGAAACTGGGAACCTGTGGATGAATATAACAAGTCGAGTGGTAAGCGTCCGCCCCTTACTCCTAACTTATGCAAGTGTCCTTCTCCAGCCATAATGACAAGGCTTTCGAAGTCACCATCCGCATAAGACATAAGAATTCACCTCAGTCTAAAACACCCACTAATAATATGTAATGATAAAGGTAATACACGCTCATCTATATTCCTATTCTAAAACGATATTTTAATATACCTTATACACATCGCTGTTCCTATATAGAATTAATGTAGATCCACGAATCGAAATTAATCCTCAGCCAAGCACTTTATCCCATTATAAAGGAGGATATTTCTTTTCATTACAGGACACATAATTCTATCTTTCCGTCCAGTTGGGGAACACACACTAAACTGACACAAAGACGTGGCCACTCTCTTTAGATCATCTTTGTCCCATCGTCCTTGACATTGCTGGACAAAGCAAATTCAGACTTCATTATCCCTGGTCAGTGGAAAATTCCAGATCTGGGCTTTTCCGTATATCCCTACCTCCAGAACGCAATAGACTGATCCATGATACTGTCTGTCTTTGTAGCAAACTAATTTTTCCACTCTCCCGGTCACCTGTATTGTAGTCGACTCTCCCGCCTTGACCTATATACATATGCGCTGGTCAATCCGTTGTGTTTTATCCTTCTGTTTCATTAACCCTTCTACTCCCTGGGTATTCGCTGCATACAGTCGTCGATCTGGGATTCACTAACATGCAGCATTTCATGACATAGGCCCCCTCTTAAGAGATTAGACCGCGTCGAATCTTTCTCGCTGTAGGTTTGATTCCCATGATCCACAATCCCTATTCTTCTTCCTCCGGAGCTGGATGTCTGGATATAAAATCTGCTCCTACATTCTCCTTACCAAGGATGTATTCCATTGTGAAGTCCAGTTGCAGCAACAACGTCCATCACATCCATCGTGCGTTGAGCTTCTGCGAAGTAGCTATTAACACCACGTGTTGATGATATGATTGGATCCTCACATGCTCACTTCATTATCTAGTAGGCGCTCTAATTGACACCCTACTCTACTACTAACGACTGAAACTAGTGTTGGCTCCTCGCTCCTGTACGTTCAGTCGACCTACTTTCGACTTGCGTCAGCGACGGCTCACAATACAAACGGATTGTCCCATCCTGATTGTAACACTGCTTCCATGTCCTCTTGGTTTTCCCCGGCTTTTTCCTCTGGGGATGTTCCGCCTCGTCCTCGTCGGACCGAGTCGTCTTTCCCAAACCTCCTGGGCTTTTGCTTCCAGGACCATCTTGGGCGATGTTGTATCTGGTCAGCCAATCTTTGGTTGGAGTCCTGGGTAATTCTCGCTTTTCCCGACGTTACCCACCCCTTCTGAACTTGGTTACCGGTGAAACTTTCACTCTTGTCCTTTCCCTGACTTGTGATTTCCCTCCTCCTGTCGTTGGGTAAATCTGACCTATCACGTACTGTCCCATAGGCCCTCCTATGTTGTACTGGCGATCTCTGGTCTTCGTCTGGACTGGTAACCGTTGTCCTAATGGCTGCCATCACCATAAAGTGTGAAGCTTTGCTCTCGGATCTCTCCTCATATTTCCTAATGAGATGTCTAGGGAGATTTTTCTTCTCTTCCCCGATCCGTATTTTGTAGATGTTCTTGGACACCACCTTTTCCACAGGATAAGGTCCTTTCCATCCTACTTGGAGTATATTGGTCTCTGCTGGACTCCACACTTCCACTTTGTCTTCCACTTTAAGAGCTAGTTTCCTCTTAATTCGCTTGTTGGGTGGTGCTCTCTGGCACTCCGAACAAGACTTCACCCACCGGCGTACATCTCCGGTCATTCCTGGCCAGCAATAATGGCCGGATATTTGCTGCAAGGTCTCTCTGACACCCATATGTCGATTCTCGCCTATGATGTGTCCACTCTGAAGAATGTGAGGACGGTGGGTCTCTGGAACCACCCACTGCTCATGCAGGTTATCTCCCCTCCCAGCTCTCCGATAGAGTAGTTGATTCTTCAGAAAGTACTGTCCCCGTTCTGGTGGCTCAGCACTTCTTTGCAGCTTCCTGTAGCAAGGATGCAACGTAGTATCCTTCCTCTGGGCAGTATGCAATTCTCCTATCTCCGAGTTGTCGCATAGTGTCTCTGCCTCTTTTTCCTCCCCTTGAGATACACTGACTACTGTTCCCTTGTGGGCTTGCTGTTTGGGCATCCCCAAAAAGACATATTTCGTGCCAATGATCATAGGAAATAAGGAGTCAGATAATACAGCAGCTGGAATAATGCCCGTGACGTACCTGGATTTAATCTCCACCTTGGCGATTGGCAGCGTCATGGTAACAGCACTCCTCATTGCCGGCTGTATTTCTATGGTCTCCCCTGTAAATTGGTCTGGGCTTACTAAGCTGGCGTCCACCACCGCTTCCCCATCCAAACCGGTATCGTAGAGACAAGCAACCTGCTGGCCATTGACTTCAATAAGTTCAACCACAGGTGGTCTCTCTTGGTCCTGAGTGTCTTTCATCTCCTTGACCGTTTCCTTGCCTTCCTCTTTTGATTCCTCGAGGTTGGTTATGCAATTGGCGTGTTTGGCCTTGCATCTGCAGTCCACAATATTATGTGTTGTCGACTGGCAGTGTGTGCACTCTGTTCCCTTCCTAGGTTTCCGTGTGTCCTTTTTGTTCCTTTCTCCTTCGCCGACCTCAGCCTTGTCTGTGATCACCGATGTAGGAATCACCTTGCATGCTGCGAAGTAAGAACTTTTAGGTTTCGATCTGCAGTCTTTTGTGTTGTGGGATGCCGCCCTACAAAATGAACACCATTTCTCCGACCATTGTCGTTTCGCTTGAGAATTCGAGGTGCTCTGGTTTCCTACCTTCACCTTCTCTGAACTCTCCTCTGTGTGCTTTATATAAGGTTCCCCTTTTTCTCCTTCCCAGTTTTTAGGTTTCTTTTTCTCTGTTTTCTCCTGACTTTTGGATTGTGTACTTAGTTCCTCCGTTTCACCATGTACTTCCACGAATCGTTCCGCCAGCTTATTCACCACATCAATCCGTTCCGCCCCTTGTTCTCCTAAGAAGGTTCTGAGAGGTTTCGACATTTGCTTTCGCATTTGGTCTACCACCATCATCTCTTCGAGACTCTCATAATCCCTCTGGAATTCTGCCAAGTCCATCCATTTCTGTAGATAGGATTTCAGCCTCAGACTGTAGGCGGCGAATAGTTCTCCCGGCTCTCGTCTAGACGATCTAAACTTTTTCCGATATGTTTGTGCGGTGACTTCATAATGTTTCATCAAAGCTGCTTTCAATTCCTCGTACTGATTTTCCTGTCCTGGTGGTAGGCGTGTGTAGACCTCGTAGCCCGAACCACGTAAAGACTGGGATACTTTAAGAGCCCATCTGGTTCTATCTAGTCCCATAGCGATTGCCATAGCCTCGAACCGATCCAAAAACTGGAATATCTTTTCTTTACTTTCATCGTAGACCGCTAAGGGAAACTTCATGGCCTGGTAACCCTGTCCACTCATGTAGGTTGCTCCAGGTGAAGATGAACTTCCTTCTGCTGCATCTATTTCACCCTTAGTTTGTGTCTTGAGTTCTAACTCTTTCAAGCGGTATTCATGTTCCATTTCCAGTTTCTTGGTCTCCTGGTCCATTTTCTTGGCCTCTTGTTCCATTTCTAGTCGCTTGGTCTCCTGGTCCATTTTCTTGGCCTCTTGTTCCATTTCCAGTCTCTTGGTCTCCTGTTCTAGTTTCTTGGCCTCTTGTTCCATTTCTAGTCGCTTGGTCTCCTGTTCTAGTTTCTTGGCCTCTTGTTCCATTTCTAGTCGCTTGGTCTCCACCTCTCCAACTCAGTCTTTCGATCTTCTCGTTCCGCCTGACGAATCTCTCGCTCTCTTTCTTGGATGTAATCAGTTAAGTCTGAACCAGCCAACCCAATTTCCTCCCCGTTGGCTCTCAGTTCTGCTGTAGTTACTTTAGGAGTTGCCATAGTTACAGCAGATAAGTCAGCAAGTTGAGTAAAGATCCCTCAAGGCAGAAAAGAAGTACTCACTATACAATTATATTCCACCTAGAACCTATACCATTTATCTATGTCTATCTAATATTATAAATCTACCCCACCACACAGTACATCACAACCACTCTCTCATCCACAAGAGGAGATATAGGATAAAGACTTATGTAGACGTGTGACCGTGTGACTAGGTATGTAATGTCTTACCACCTATCCACATTCACTCTGTCTGGAACTTTCTCACTGCAAAGTCACCAGCATTAATGAAATGTTTCTACCATATATGTAATGGCACCATATATCCAATGGACGTCCTTCCATTAAAAGTCATCAATATATACTTATATTCCTTCCAATCAGTATGTCCCAACATGTAGGTACTCCGCTATGCCTGTGCCAATATGCAAGTACCTCTCTCTATGCATATGCCTCTTTATGCTTTTAGGTCATATGAGTATTATGTATGTACGTATCCCGCTGCTCCCACCATTTTATGTCACTTGTTTTCCCGGGAGAGAGTTGGAATCAACAAGCACATCTTCAAACTTATTATCTGTTGGGATTATTGACTGACTTTTGTCTACACCCCTCCCTTCTGTCTTCCCTTCCATATATCTACTTCTGTCACTCTCTCTATTATTCTATCAACACATACTCCGACAACATTTCCTTTCAACATATAATAAAAGATTTATTAATAAAGAAAACTATGTCCGGTGTGTGTATGGATATTGTCTGTGTAGTTGCTATTGTATTCTATGGTTGTGGACAGAATGAACTCAGAATGTCTATCAGCTGTATCTTCTCGCCAGTCATTCTTCACGATTACAGGACATCACATCAAACAGGACAGAGCTCACCCGGGATGATCCGTAGGCTTGAATCTGATGGTAAATCCGTTAGTGAAATGAAAACAAACTGTTCATCACTGATTCACCGTATTGCTATAAAAGTCCCGTAAGTTTATGACTGTGCCCAAATCGGTTTCATGATATTAATTATCCATCATCAAAAACAGAAAACACCACATTGTCAATGTTCTTCCTATTGTCTATTATGATTATCACTATTGTCTTTGTCTATTCCTTTTACCCTATGTAGGCAAGTCGTATGTAGGTTGAAGTCTCTGCTTGCCCCACCTTAACATCTTTTTCTGTTTAGGAGCCCCGTGGTATATGCGTGTTAGCATACAGTCTTCTGTATTTTTCTTGATGTTAGTATTTGTTCATCTGAACGAACTATTTAGGTTCTTTCTGGATCTAAGTATGTACTTTATTGGTTCACGTAGAGTAGGTTTTTCTTTCTTCTCTAATGTCCCTAGAAACTGGGAACCTGTGGATGAATATAACAAGTCGAGTGGTAAGCGTCCGCCCCTTACTCCTAACTTATGCAAGTGTCCTTCTCCAGCCATAATGACAAGGCTTTCGAAGTCACCATCCGCATAAGACATAAGAATTCACCTCAGTCTAAAACACCCACTAATAATATGTAATGATAAAGGTAATACACGCTCATCTATATTCCTATTCTAAAACGATATTTTAATATACCTTATACACATCTATGTTCCTATATAGAATTAATGTAGATCCACGAATCGAAATTAATCCTCAGCCAAGCACTTTATCCCATTATAAAGGAGGATATTTCTTTTCATTACAGGACACATAATTCTATCTTTCCGTCCAGTTGGGGAACACACACTAAACTGACACAAAGACGTGGCCACTCTCTTTAGATCATCTTTGTCCCATCGTCCTTGACATTGCTGGACAAAGCAAATTCAGACTTCATTATCCCTGGTCAGTGGAAAATTCCAGATCTGGGCTTTTCCGTATATCCCTACCTCCAGAACGCAATAGACTGATCCATGATACTGTCTGTCTTTGTAGCAAACTAATTTTTCCACTCTCCCGGTCACCTGTATTGTAGTCGACTCTCCCGCCTTGACCTATATACATATGCGCTGGTCAATCCGTTGTGTTTTATCCTTCTGTTTCATTAACCCTTCTACTCCCTGGGTATTCGCTGCATACAGTCGTCGATCTGGGATTCACTAACATGCAGCATTTCATGACAGTGGGGAATTCCCATTTTCCAATTTATACTTTTCGTGGTGGGCCGTGCCGCCGTATGGCATAATGCCCCCTCCCAGATACAAAAATGTGTAACATTTTTTTTTCTCTTTCAAATATATGTATATAAATATATTTTATAATCACCACTAACTACAATTATAATAACAACAGACTAATACTTGGTTTTCCCCTTTACCCACCCTCAAAAAAAAAACAACAACAACAAAGTTATACGACGGGCACGCCCACCTGTCCAAACCCCACATTGGACGTCGTGTGGCTGATCATGGGCAATCAGACCAACTAATAAACATATTAGTCCCTACCTTGTCATAATAGACAAGTGTGTCCTAGCTCTAGGTACTACCATGAGTTTCGGACGAGAGTAATAATGGGGTTTCCAAGTAGATCATCCTCATTGTTGATTATCGCTGCTGTTATTCTTGTATACTCCATATATTTTCCTTCTTACAATTTTTCCATCTGTGGGTAGGGTGACATGTGCTCCACGAGAATCCTCAGAGATATTTTTACTTTTGTGGATATGTTGAGAGCGATGACTGATTTTTATGGATCTTAATGTGATAATGACACGCAATACAATTAATTCAACTAGAGATTCATTCTAATGACTTAACCTTCTAATCAAATACTTTCCCGAACAATGATTAATTAACCCTATAACTATACTATAATATTTCAATTAATTAATACTTAATTAACTAACATTTGTTATTTAACCACAGAATCATAACATTTAAATTAAAATGTTCACTGTCAATAAGTTCACTTCACAGTTACAATACTTGTATGCTCGAATCCATGTCCGAATAACCAATGTTTGAACAACCGATCGATCACACCTTGAGTAGATACTTCCCATGGCGTAGTTATTCATTCTCTGTCAATATGGAAAAATTGCCACCATGTGTATCCATATTTAACTAAATCACATCTTACATTACATTATATATTTTGTCAATTAATGTAACATTGTTATTTAATAAGGTGCGTTTTGAATTTATATTTATAAAATTTTATAACACACCTAAAAGAACAGAACATTAAAATATAATTAAAGAACTTATAACATAGATCTGTTCCTCTATTAATTATAATCGACTGAGAATGTCTCTGATTGACTGATTAAAATCTTGCAGACATAGAGTTGTGAAGAATCATACCTATTAAAGATTCAAGACATCTAAAAAAAATTTTAAATCAGGAATATAATATTCAACAAGAATAAATATTGAAATCAATTCATCATCATAAAATAACAATATGGTTACTAACAATTATCTGAAGAATAGAGAACTAAAATATTTTCACACACCTAAGTGTGGAGATATGAAATAGTGTGAACACTTTGAACCAATATAGATTTAGATCTAAGAAATTTGGAATTCTAAGTAATAAGACTGTAAATGTGTCTGTAATGTATTTTGTGTTAATATGAACTCAACACTTTCATCCCATTTTATTGTTCTTTTATTCTTCTCTTTTATTCTATTTCTTTCTCTCTTTCTTTCTTTCATACTTATGGTGTTTCGGTACTGAACGTATGTTAATATTTGTATTTTTCAACGTTGTTAAATTGAACACTGTCATAACTTTCACTCGTATATATAATGACAATAAAGTATATTTGATTATTTTGTAGCAGAAACAAGCCAAACAAATAAAGTACGCATTAATTAATGCATTGTAATTGTGTTTGTTATTATTGACTTGAGTGATTGAATGACTGTATTTTTATTCGCCATATTACCAATATATGCCTTTGTTTGTGAGGCAGTGTTTGTGACTATGGATGTAACGTGAGATAAGGTCAATTTAAGCCAACTCAACATGTTTGTCATAAATATGGTTGCAACATCCCATTTCATCTGTTGTTTGTAACTATTGTGTTTAACTTTTGTTCTATTTTTGTGTGCCAAACTGTTGTTATTACCAGTCAGTTGAACTTCTAATGAATGTGTAATTCCTTCTTCTTGTGATATGTGGGTTTGTGTTGTTGTGAGTATCACATCAGGTTTGCGTTCTATAGTTTGAGCGTAATCTTTGACATCAGCGATGTTACCAATTATCAACCCAGCACATGGGTTTGGTAGTACTGCTGCGCACACTCGACCTTTATAGTATGGGCATTTTATGCTGACCCATGCAGTTTTGTACATTTCTATTGTACCCCCGAATGTCCTGCACTCAATACTTTTACCTGTATAATCACTTTCTCTTATGAGTTTGTGATTAACACCTGTACTATCGGACCCTGTGTCTCTAAAACAGGTTGTTGGTAAACCATTCACCAACGCTTGGTGTATCGTCAGAGTACCTTGACGAGTGTATGCTGCATTTGCCTCGTGAATATGTCTCTTATTGGCTGGTGTAAGGTCATCATCACTATTATGACCTTCTTTACCTGTTTTGTTATTGTATGACTCTATAATGGCTGCGTGTGTGTCCTCTAGATCATCTGAATCGCTACTACAACTAGACAACACATATGCGATACTGGCTTCCTTCCAGGAATTTCTCATTGGACAAGACCTGCTTGTGTGTCCGTATGCCCTACACGAGAAGCATTTTATACTTCTCTTGAATGAGTCATATTTACTTCTCTTCTTAGCAGTAATGTCTTTTAAGTAAGCTGTATAGCCTGGGTGACGATCACACATTTCTAAGTTACCATGAGACAACTTACAGTATTGGCATCTGGTGAAGTGCCCCTTCCTTGGTCTGTCTCCCTCTCTATTATAAGAACTATTTCTATTGCTATTGCTACTAAATTTTCTAAACTTACCATTGCTTCTCTGGAATTTGGCACTTGCTCCTATCACCAGTTCCGGTTGAGCACAGTTGGCAAACACGTCTCTATGTGCATTAAAATAAGACTCACCTTTAGCTTCCATCTCAGCCAGATTCTTACATTTATTCTCAATCAGGAATACAGCCATAGGTTCTGGTATAGCAGATAGAAGTCTATCTCTGATTATTAAATCTCTGACTTTTTCATAATCAGAACAAATATCAGCGGCCTTACACCATTTTTCAAAACTTGAAGACATCACTTGGGATGAGATAGCTATGCAGCCAATCCTGCGGTACTGATGCTGTCCTAATGCTCTGGTTAAAGCAGCCAGCCATCTCCTTCAAGTCCACATCGCGCAAAGCCTTCATGTGGCCATACCTGACACCATCAGGCCCTGGTGCCGTGTCTTTTGCAAAATATGTTTAACATCTTCAAACAGTATGATGTCTTCGTAAGGCATATTCTCTATTGTGCCAGATAATTCCCCTCTAACTGCATCCCTGGTATCCGCATCTCTGTGATTGGTCTGCTCTAAAAATCTCTGGAGAAACGCCTCCCCTTTCTCCTTGTCTGTTGTCACGCGTACCCCATCCTCTTTATAAATGGTTCCCACTGTCATAGGCAGATCTTTTCTTTGCATTTTTCTGTACAGTTTCTAGAATTTATGCAGTGTTTTATCACCTCCAATCTCCTTCATAAAACATTCCCATTTTACTTTCTTGGCCTCTGCAGCACATCGCTTGAAAGCCTCCACCTTGTCTTTCTTGTCATTTTCCGCTATGTCCACTTCTTCTCGTGAGCTTAGGGGTGTCTATTGCAATTTCCTTAGCTGCGTCACTGCAGCTCTCTTTGCTTTTCACGCATTGTCTACTTCTGGGGTCCACCATGGGGGATGCAAAAAAGGAGTTTTAACAGTCCTGTTGCATGCCCCTTGTCTGAGGCGTCCAAGAAGGCTCTCGCTCCACTCATACCGGAAGGTCTTGCGCGCTCTCCCAGCCTTGACTTTCCTGGACTTAGAGATCAGGACTGAGCATGGCATGTGATCACTCCCATGGTAATTCAAAACAGTCCACTTTACATCAAGGACTGATGACTGGGAGACAAGTGCCAAATCAATAGCAGTATCTGCATCGCCAGGCTTCATTGCCATTCTAGTCGGCCTACCATCATTTATGCAGACCACATCGGAGTCCACCATGGCATCCGCAAGTGCAATTCCTTGTCGATTTTCTCCACTACTGTCCCAATCTCTGTTTCTCGCATTGAAGTCTCCACATATGAGTAGCCTATCACCTGGTAAGTCCTCTAATTCCTTAAGCCAGTCCCATTGTTCCTTTCTGACAAAACAGTCCACTGTGGCATATACATTATGATGTTCCAAGTTAAGCCACCAATCTCCATTTGTATACCCTGGACCTCTCTTGCACTGTGATTCCACTGGTTCAAGTCAAGTGCCACATGCTTTACTCCTTTCTTCACCAGCAGACCTTGCCCATGTCTCTTCTGCCCAGTGGGGTTTATATAACTGGCGTACCCACCTAAGAATATGTCGTCATCTGTCTTCATGCATAAACTCATAATGACAACAACCTTTATTTTTCTTTCCACCTCTTTCTCTCTCTTTTTTTTTTTCTATACCTGTCTCCTCTCTCTCACACGATCGTTCGCTCGCTTGCATTTGAAAGTTCTCATTTGTCTTCCTGCCATAACATTATCCCAATAACTTTCTTTCTTTCTCTCTCTCCTGTATCTCTCTTTCTCCCCCTTCCTTTCTCACTTAAGAACACACCGTCATCTGTCTGCCTGTCATAAAGTTATACCTATAAAAATCTCTCTCTCTCTCTCTCTCTCTCTCTCTCTCTCTCTCTCTCTCTCTCTCTCTCTCTCTCGTCATGACACATCTTGTTGATGAGAAATAATCTACATGGATTGGTAGAAAGAATGTATGTGCAGATAGAAGTGCAAACAAAAATATATGTGAAGCAGAAAAGAAAACTAAACATTTTTTAAAGTCTGATTTTTAAATCCTTTATTATCACCATCAAATAACACGTTACTTTTAATTACATGAACAGCAAACAAAGAAAAATATAGAAAAATGTGTGTAATAACAATAATAAAGTATAATAATTGAATTTACAAATAGTTTAAACAACACACTTATAGCTAATGGAAATGGGAGATTATGTGGGTGGGTGAGGAATTTGTGTGCGGGATATGTGAGTTGGCGCGGAGATGTGTGTGTGTGTGTGTGTGTGTGTGTGTGTGTTGGATGTGTGGTTGAGGGATGTGTGTTTGGCTGGGTGGTTGGAGGTGTGTGGGTGGAGGATATGTAAGTGGGTAATGGGACGGGTGGAGGATTTGTGAATGGGTGGGGAGATGTGTGTAGGTGGGGAGATGTGTAGGTGTGTGGATGGGTGGAGGCATGTATGTGTATCTGGGTTGTGTGTGTGGTTGGGTGGGGGAGTTGGGGTGAATGGAGGATGTGTGGGTGGGTGGTGGATGTGTCTCATAATATGGTAATATGCATTGTTTATGTTTACAAAATTCATTTGACAATGTTTTCTAGTTATATTTGGTCTCTGACTCAGATCCGTAGGTTCAACTCCATACTTGTAGGTCAGCATGGCCGAATGGATAAGAACACGTGTTCTTAAACATCCTGTGTGTTGATGCCGAGGTAAGGGGTTCAACCCCTACACCGGGCAGTTTGACCAAAATGCTGACCTATCGTCCTTGCTTGGAGATGTAAATTACAAGTACCTCTGAAGTCGGAGTGCATTCACTTGATGGCAAGGGACACTGTTAATATGGGAAGCTAATCCACATGCAAAGTTCATTCCAGCATTACTTGAAATAGTGTGTATGGACTACGCTTGAGTTCAAAGCGAGCGAGCGCAAATAAAAAATAAAAAAAAAACATGCTTCAGAGAATTTTCAATCAAACCCACAGCAGCCTGCTGACAATGCCAGTGTTCAATCAAACCCACAGCAGCCTGATGACAGGGTAGCTTCCAGAAATGTCTCAGCAGTCATAAACGTCCAATTATAGTCAAAAGTTATATCTCGAAATTGTGGCACAAAAGTTGTAAATATTGTCCGAAAACATGTACTTTGTGACTGTGGCGCCTCTGAAATTCTGCTAAATAAGTGTTAAACACTGTACGACTAGTGCCACCTTGGTATCTTTGTTTCCTTTTTACTTGCATCCACAACCCTTCAATTGTTTGGGTGTGAATGTCACTGTGTACAGGGTCAACAAAGTTATTGGCATGAACAACAACTGTATGATCGTAGATGCCATGGTTTAGTTGACCTACGTTGTTGTAGCCTCGCCAGGCATCGGTGACAATGGTCGTTCCTGGTAAGACGTGATCACTTATAATGCGTTCCAGTGTTGTCACATCTCGCCTTTCCACAACTTCCAACCAGCAACGACCACTACCCCGTTCAATCAGGCCAACTACCCATTGACCACGACGAAAGTGACCACGGCGGTACTTTCGGTGGAAAAAGTAGCTCTCGTCAACTTCAACGACCACTGACTGTTCCTGAGCATCAAATCCTCCCAACAGTGGATTGTTACGCAGCATCCAGTTGTGACACTCTACCCGAAAATAGTTATTGTAGTTGACGATAGTGTCACAGCTTGTCAGGCGTTCGAAAAACATCACATGTTTCAACTTCACATCGAACAACCAGTAAAACATTATCATCACTACTTTTTCACTTGGGAGTTGGGAGTTGGCAAAGAACGAAATGACATTGACAACACCGACACGAAAATCTGTCAAAACATTCGACCCCCGAAACTAATGACATCGGACGTTGGCAACGTTAACATTCTGCTGTGTTTCGTATTAATCTGTGTCTAGCAACCGGGGAAATAACTCCAATCACCCAATGAGGCCCTATAAGGGAAATGTTTACACGTAAGATTTATTATTCACTGCGGAACTATTTAGACCCGTCAATCGGAAGAGTGCCCAATATTTTTAATTTTGTTTTATTAATCGGCATGGCACTTGACCCTTGTTGTTGAATGAGTAAAATGATGTTGCTTAAATTATATATTTACTGACGCGTTTTGGGGAGATTTTATTGTCAGCTAATATAATTATAAAAAGCTTTTGAAAATATATCAGAGCTGAGAAAATATTAAACGCTGATCTGATAATAATTACCTGAAGCAGTCAATCAAAGAGTTGTAATCCGCCGTTCACGTCAACAAGCCGCCATGTTTTCAACACCGGAAGTTTGTTGAAGGACTAAAAATAACTAAATACAATTGAATAACGAAGACACGAACAATAGATTGCATGATTTCTTGCCTGACATATTTTGCTGCATTTTGTCAGGTACATACTGCAAAATTCACACAACATAAAGTAAAGTAACTAGATAAATCCTTCAAGCTGAAATATACACATTGTTGTTAGTTAGTTAGTTAGTTATCAGTTGGGGTATCTTCGTTGCACTCCGGACATGTCCATAGGTGCTCAGATCCTCCCCCCAGCATATGCATCAGCGTCCGGTGGCTAATAGTGCCAGTTCCGTGTTGGTTGACGAGGCGCTTTGTTTTCCCGATGTACCTCTCGCGTCTGGCTGTGCCGATTCTTACTCCCAGGTCTTTCATCCTGGAAAGCGATGTGGAATCACTGGCGTCAAAATCCTCTGTTCTCGCCATATCTTTAAGGGCGTTAATAACATCGGCACGATCCATGGGCTGGCCATCTACAGGGGGTGCAGAGCCAGCCAATTTATCAGCTCGTTCATTTCCCTCGACTCCCGCATGTCCCGGGACGAAGATGAAGGTGACTTTGCGGACAACAGACTTCCGCAGCGACTCAGTCCACTGTCTACGTACAGATCCAGCTTCGACCTTCTGAATCATGCTCATTGAATCACTTAGTACACACACGTTGGTATAATGCTGTGATTCCAGCCATATGAAAGCCTGTGTAACTGCCATCACCTCCATCGTCATGCTGCTCGTGGTCATAGAGTGGGCACCACTGGATTCTTGAACGGTTCGGCCCGCTGAACGGGCTGTAAATGCCCACGCACTTCTCTGCTGCTTTACAACAGATCCATCTGTATAGATGAGCACTTCGGGGCTATCTGAGTGATCATAGATGAGCGCGTTAACCTCTGCATTGACAGCGGCAGGGTTCTGCTCTCTGCACCGTCTGTCGAGTGTGATAATGCAGGAGAAGGTACACTTAAAAGCTGGAGGCACCGGCACCCATTCCTTGCCGGGGTTGATACTGGTAAGACTGCAGACCTGTCCGACGACATCTTCCGCCCGACCCATCCATGATTTGCCCCTCTTTAGCCTGTCACCCTTTTCCCTGAATACAGCGTCATGCAGAGGGTGCTGCTCATCTGCACTTATTTTTAAGTATGCACGAGCTCTCCAGATCTTGATCCTGTGTTCCATTGTCGGGAAGTCAAGGAGGTATCTCATTGCTACACAGCTGGTGTCTCTCGTGCAGCCCAAAATGATGCGCATGGCTTCGTTTTGTACCTTTTCAAGTCTTCCAATCTGTGTAGGGCTGACAGTGAGGATGGCCAGGGCATACTCGATGTGTGAAAGCACAAGTCCTTGGAACAGAAGTAATAGCAGTCTTTGCTCGATATTGGCAGTCGCCATGACTCTCATTGCTGCCAAACCTTTTCGAGCCTTCGTTATGACATAATCGACATGATCTCTGAAGGACAGGCTACGATCAAGCCTCACGCCAAGATATGTCATTGACTGGGTTCTACTCAGAATGCTCCCATCCATTCTTACTGCCGGCAGGTCTGTTTTCACAATATGGTTGTTTAGTGAGAACCATGTAACCGTTGCCTTTGCAGGGTTGACAAGGGCATCGGTATCAGCACACCATGAGGAGATTCGATCTAGTTCGCCCTGCATATAGTTGGCAACCGCCTGTCTATCTCGACCCTGTCGATACACGAGGATGTCGTCAACGAATGATAGAGTCCTACCCCTCCCATCCAACTGTTGTTCAGTGATCGGCACCGTATACACGTTGAATAGTACTGGTGACAGTGGTGAACCCTGCGGCAATCCTGGACATATCGTTATCGGCTCAGAAGACCAACTCCCGCATCTTAGCACCACCTTCCTTTGGAGTAGAACTGCAGCTATCCATCGTACAAGGTGAGGGTGCACTTTCAGTCTGAGGAGGGTTTGCATCAAGTGCTCGAAAGATACTCTGTTATATGCGTCCTCTAAGTCTATGGCGACCGCACATGTCTCTTCTCTGACCTGAAATCCTTCGTAAACATCTTGAGCAAAGACCACCGCATTCAGCCATGACTCTTTGTTGCGTCTGTATCCTACAAGTGTGGGCGGGAAGCAGCCGAGCGGTTCCAAGTCCCAAGCAAGTCTGTGTGCTACAATTTTCTCCAGTAGCTTGCCAACAGTATTCTGCATCGTAATGATTCTGTAGCCGCTTATCTTGGAGTGGTCTTTGTTCGGTTTTGGCAGCGGCAGCAAGTAGCTGTGTAGCCATTCTTCTTTGACCTGACCCCTCTGGATACTGGTGTTGAATTCTCTGGCCAGTTCTTCCATGTCATCATCTGATATCACCATTAGGTCACCATATCGGATGCCGTCTGGGCCTGGGGCGGTGTTAGGTGATTTCTTGAGCATCGCACGCAATATCTCAACTGTGATTGTCCATTCTTCGTCTGTCCCGACCCCCTCGCACAACTGAGAGAGTGTTGTTGTGGTCCTCTGTCTGGCGGGCTCGTCTTTCTGGTCAGTCTATTCTATGTAGCGTGCAAGAAGGGCCTTACCTTTATCCGCATCCGACTTTTCCATGCGAGGTCTGTGCCTTGAAAGTCTGGAATACCCCTACGTTGTGCAGCACCGTTCATGCTCTTGTGGAGGCGCCAGAATGTCGTAAGAGATTGCTCGGAGCACACCTTCCTGCAGAACTCGTCCCATTTGTCGGCCTTGGCCTGTTTGGCGCAGGATTTGAATAAAGTCGTCGTCCTAACGACCTCAGTCTTCAGGTTCGCCAACTCAACCTGTGGCATGTTAGCCTTTCTGGCCTTTTGCCAGTCTTTGACAGCCTGCCTCTTTCCCAGCCACACCTTCTCGACCTCTCCATTCCACCATGGTGGCTGCAGCCATCTTTCTTGTCTCCTACGGGAGGAAGTTAGTTTCCTTCTTCTGATCTTGCTTATGGCGTCTTGACCAGTGGTGTCGTACGGGAAGGCATTGGTCTTGTTTCTTTGACTCATGGCCCCGTCTTTCTTGATCAGGATGACACACGGGTAGTGGTCACTATCGTGGTATCCCAGTGTGCCCCACCGGCACCTTGGTGCGATGGTGGGCGACACCAGAGCCAAGTCAATGATGCTGTCAGAGTCGCCTGGTCGAGTGGCCATTCTAGTGACCTTCCCATCATTCAGACAGATTAGGGCAGCAGATGCCAAGGCGTCCTCCAAATCTTCTCCCTGTCTATTGGTGATGCAATTCCCCAATTGACTGCCTCTGGCATTGAAGTCCCCGCAGTAGATGATATGCCTTTCATCCATATCGAACAAACTCTGCCATTGTCGCACGTCGACCTTCCCATTTCACGCATAAACGTTCACGATTACAAGCTGCACTGGTGTCATTATTCTTAATGCCTGCACTTGCAGAGCATCACTGTTCCAGGAAGACATGTCGATCTCAGACACTAGTATGTTGTCGCGGACCAGAATGGCCTGTCCGAGGTGCCGTTGTTGTGTTTGTCCATCAAGAATGATGATGACCATTCATTTCATCCAGTGGGGTTGAAGGTATGGAGCCGTGAGTTCTAAGATGGCTGATAAGGCCTATTTTGGCTCGTTGGATGAAGAATGACTTTGCGCGATGACTTGGATTAAAGTGAGGAAGAGTTGCGCAATTCGTCGACCTCACTCTCTCGCCTGAGTCCATCTGAGTCCAGTGGCAAGACAAGTCGAGACGACTGGAGACGAATACAGGTGCAGTGGATGACCAGGGCCTTAATATTATTTGCTCTCCAAGTTTACGACAACCTCAACATTACAAAAGTCTATTGAGTGAATGATCAATGTATATAAGAGTATGGCCTGGCCAACACCAATGTACCTACTACTCAAGTAAATGCACCGGCTGAGTCCTCCCTTCATGGCTAGTTGTTAAATTCAGGAGAAGGGTTATGAACATTGTCGAAACCTGGCAGTTATCCAGATGTACAACCTGAACTTTATCTATGAGGACATTTTGAAAAATTGAACGGTGTCATCGTGGATATTTTTCACCGCCTGAAACATATCACTGCCGGTAGTTTATCATATATGGATAATTTCCATCCTCGACTGGTATCATTATGGATATTTATGACTCTTGAAGTTTATCTGCTCTATGGATGTGTATTACTCCTGAAGTTTATATGCCCATTGGATATTTATAACTCTTGAAGTTTACCAGCCCTGTGGATATTTATAACGTCTGAACTTTATCTGAACTAAGGACATTTATAACTCCTGAAATTTATCTGCCCTGTGGATATTCATAACTTCTGAGGAATTTTATTATCAGGTATATTTCACCGCTTGAGGAATGTTGCACTGGATACATTTAGCCGAATGAATATGTGCACCTTGGGAACTTATTAACCTGGCTAGTTCAACTCCAGTGACTTAAACATGAACATTCGTAAAGGGATAATTATGGACCATAGACTGTAGGAACTATGGTGGTTTAGTTTGTGAAAATACCTTGTGGTATTAGATATAAACTCTCTGTTCCTAATATTTCTCTGAGTGGATGTTGTTGAAGGAAGAAATAATATTGGTTGGAACATCAGTGAGAAAGGTAAGATTAATATAGATTATTAATATTATTTTGATGTTGGTTTTTGTTATGTGAATATTCATTATGTGTATTTGAGGTATTACGTAACCATGGCGTAAACTACTAAAGACGTTGGACCAAATAAGAGAAGAATCACAGAAGAGTTAAGAAGTTTTCAAGACAGGTGGACAATAAACTATTGTTTCGTGGAAATTAAAACATAGCTCATATGCTTGATATGCAAAAAATCTTTTTCTGTCTTGAAAGAGAATAACATCAAACGGCACTACGAGACTAAACATGCAAATAAGTTTGATAAGTACACAGGACAATTTCGACAAGACCACGTAAATGATTTAAAAAAACATTTCTGCACAACAAAAGATAATTACTAGAGTGGGTTCAGAGTCAACATGCTATGTAAAAGCTAGTTATGCAGATTAGCAAACAAAAATAATTGAAGCCATATTCAGATGGTGAAATGGTTAAGGACTGTTTGGAGAGCTTCGTTGAAATTCTGTCCAGAAAAGGAGAAGAATTTATCAAAAAATAAGTCTGTTTCATCAGACTATTACTTGGCGTGTGGACGACATTGGAAAATATATTGAAGATAATTTGAAAAGTCGAGCATCCGAGTTTATATTTTATGCTCTAGCAGTGGATGAAAGCACAGATATGGCAGATACTGCCCAACTGACAATTTTTATCGTGGGTGTTGATGTCCATTTTAAAAAGACAGAAGAATTAGGGGCACTATATCCACTTAAGGACACTACTAAATTACGAGATTTGTTAGAAGCAGTTACATCGACATTGAATTGCTTTTTGTTACAACTTAACAACTTATCGGGCTTAACAACGGATAGTGCTCCAGCAATGGTTGGGAAACCCGAATGTTTAGTAAAATTGATTGAAAATGAGGTCTCCAAAGTCGGTAACACTTCAATGCTAAATTTTCATTGCATTAATCATCATGAGAATTTATGTTCGAAGTCCCTCAAAATGGACCATGTCATGAAAGTGGTCGTCAAAATAGTGATCTTCATTAAGTCAAACGGGTTAAATCACCGTCAGTTCCGAGAATTTCTAGTCTTTGGACTCAGATTATCATGACGTTACATTTTATGCAGAAGTAAGATGACTGACCCGTGCCAAATTGTCGAAAAGAGTGTTTGATTTACAACACGAAATACAATCATTCTTTGCAAGCAAGTCGAAAAGTATCCCAGAGTTTGAAGACAAAGAGTGGGTTTGCGACTTTGCATTTCTGGTCGATATAACTGGCCACCTAAATGACGTTAATACTCATCTACAAGGGAAAGATAAATTAATGAACAAGACGCATTGTTTGTTTTACATTAAACCAGGCAAGCGTTCGAGCACGATCTCACCTACTGGGAAACGACGATGTGGTCGAAGCTGTAGCACGCTTGCGTATTTACTTTAATTAACAACAACAATATTTAAAAAAACATTAGGTGCTTGGCCCGGCAGGAAATATTATTTCTGAAATTTGGCGCGCCTGCTGAAAAGGTTGGCCACCCCTGCATTAGAGGTTAGAAAAAGAATTCCCCCACGTTACAGAGAACCAGTTTTAATTTACGGCAGTGAATCATAGACAAGTAAACAAACAACAACAACAAACATAATCCTTAGACATCATAGATATTTTCTAGAATGATGAAAATTCCTTGCATAGCCAAAAAAGTACTCTAAATCTTATCACAAACATCAAGAGAGTGGTAGTCATCATTTTTTTTTGGGGGGGGGGGAGGGGGTGGGAATAGAATTAGAGAGAAAATCAGAAGATGTAACATTGACTAGATTAGTGGAAAGAGACAGGAACAGACAAAAGATTCTTGACAGCCTTTTGTCATAGCAGAGAAAGGTGTCAACACATAAACTGATACATGCTGTTGGAGATGGCAAAATATGGAGAGGAATCAATCAATCAATCAATCATGCTATGCCGGAAAGCGTGGGCGGTCATGACTTGCTATTTCACTCGATAACCGGAATCGTGAATCAGCTCAGTATTCCTGTCCCGACCATGCCATGTGGCCAGTGGCGTGCAGAGGTTCTTTGATGCCCGGGCCAACCCCTTGATTGGATGCCCTTAAATTGTTCTTTACCTCATTCATTCCTCCTCCCCGCTTCCTAACAGGATGCCCACTATCCCTAACTGGATGGCCCCCTCCCGGCTGGATGCCCGGGGCCGTCGCACCCCTCGTGCTAAGCTGCTGATCCATCTTATAAGTTATAGATAATCTACAGCAAGCATTTTTAAATTAGCTCGTAGAAAACTGCAACACCAACAAAGAGCGAACTTAATAAGGTGAATAAGGACGATGTGGCTCCAGTAAATATGTACACCGTTTTATTAGGTGTCAACAGATTAACAATATTATATAGTGTCACTATAGATTGAGATATCGTCTATCTAACATGTGCACAGTTAAATACGTTCATACCTGCATGATTATTTACCTTGCCACCTAGCCTATCTCTATTCCACCATCCTGTGCTCCTGGCCGTTACGTTTTCTTGATAGATTCATTTAGTTCCATAGTTGCTTTCCAACAATTTCCTCCAGTTATTATCCACTTAAAGCTCAAATACATTTGCTTGCATCCATATATCCAACTTGGTTCCACAATCGAAAACATATGTCACCTTGCTTGACGAAGCTACCACACCGTGTATCCTCTTTGTTGTTCTGTGACGTCTCCTGTCGCTTAGTTTCGTTCGTTCACTATCCCTTTTAGTGCATCATCCTTAGGAAAATCCTCTTATCCTTGTTTTGGCGTGTTCGGTATCTGGCACCTCGCACCCCCCTCTGCACGCCACTGCATGTGGCCAGGCCATCCAGGCATTTACTTCTCGGTCTTCTCCTTGTACTGTTCCCTTCGATCTTTCCAGTTGTCACCAAGTTCTCCAATTTTGGGAAAGAGAGGAAGAGGGAGGCCAAAGAGCAGATGGACGCAGGATGTGGTGGATGATCTCCAGATGGGTGTATCGGAAGCGGGACATCTTGCTTGCTATGGAGAGGTTTTCCGGAAGGTTGTTGTGGGAGCGAGGTTCTGCAAAGGGCATGCTACTGAATGAATGATTGAATCTTTGCTTTCTACCAATCCACTTTGTTCTTCTTCTCATATTTCTATAACCATTATAATTGTAACCTCTGTCTGTATTTTCTCTCCAACAGAATGGATTATGCTTTATTTCTCGGAAGTTATAATTCCCTGTGGTCTCAGATATACCTAACATGTTTCTTCTTCTTCTCTCGTTCGCTTGAAATATGTCTATAACTGCAATGTTGTCTCTTGTATGAATCTAACAGTCTTTTATTTTGTTGACTCAGCGGTCCATAGAGTTTATCTTAGAAGGACCTCCAGTAGTTGTGGTTAGACCTTTACGAGGCATAAGGCCCGGCACTGCACCTGCCTGGGGGTCAAAAGCAGGGCGGGCACCATGTCATTTAGCATATTTCATGGCGTAATTGCGTGGCATCCTGATTTCTTTAATGCGCCTCCTTGCTGGCTGCCTCCGTCTTCTGCACCTTTCCTTTGCTAGAGCAGACTGTGGTATTACTCAACACACGATCTTCTGAATCTGGTTGAAATATAATTTGACTTTGGCTGATCTGTTATAGAAGAATGGCGTTGCTTACAATTTATGGTTGTGGTGGTCGGAGTCCTTGATTTAAGTATCACCAAAGTCCACATCTGTCTTTAAGTGTATCATAATGAATGACAATGAGCAGTCAAGCTGAAAAACATCTGATAGCTGCAGAAATGTGGTTTCTAAGGAAAATGCAAAGAATACCATGGACAGACAGAAAAACCAATGACCAAGTACTACAGGAGACAAATGAAAATCGTAAATTTATTAGAGAAATTGGACATAGACAGTCAAAATTTTTTGGACATGTTATGAGAAGAAATGCATTGGAGAACTTAGTGACAACTGACAAGATCGAAGGGAACAGACCAAGGGAAGACCGAGAAGTGAATATCTGGATGGCTTGGCCACATGGCATGGTTGAGACAGGAACACGGAGCTCATTGTCCACTCTTCACATCCATACAAAAGTACAGGTTCTACGTAGCACCTCAACACTCTTTGTCTCTTTTCAATTGATATCGTTTTATTGGTCAGTATGCTTTTCATCTTGCAAAAGGCTACTTTCGCAAAGGCAATTCTTGTTCTAATCTCTTAATATCATCTCCCATCAGATGTTAGGACTATTCCGAGATAGCTTATCGATGCACTTGCTTAAGAATATGTCCATTTACTCGTATATCACATTGTGGTATTTCCTTCTTCCTAGTGACGACCATAATCTGTGTCTTCTTACGATTCAATTCTAACCCTAGTCGCTCACTGTGTGCAACCATCGCATCTACTAAATGTTGCAAGTCCTGTTCATTCTCTGCAATCAAGACTGTATCATCTGCATATCTAATGTTATTGATGTACCTTCCCCCTATGTTGATTCCTTCCATGTCTTCTATATTTCTGAAAGCTGGAGGATGAGTGGTCTCGAGGTGTGGTGTCCGCCTCGAGTGCTGGAGGTCCCGGGTTCAGGCCCCGGTGAGGACCGGGATTTATTTAAAAAATCCACCTGGAATTCCAGTAATAAAATGTCCCCTTGTCTCTGGGTAGTGAGATCGGACGCCCGTGTGTATTGTTGCGCACGTAAAAAATCCCTTGGCAGTTGGAAATCGAAAAAGAGTAGCCTAACGGCGCTGCCCGGGCAAAATTTCGAGTTAAAAATTTACCCAAAGTATTTCAGGACCCTCGCCGAAGCAACGGAGTTCGTGCATTGAGCTGAGTTTCTCCAGACTCAGGTTTGAGTTAGGAGGAAAACGGAGCACTTATTGATTAAACCGTGTGCCGTGATGTTGATCCAACGAATAATCTAAACTAAACTAAACTATATTTCTGAAAATATGTTCACTGTACAGGGAAAAAAGATCTGGAGACATTACACATACCTGTCTCACACCTGTTTTAATGGGCTGATATTGACCTACTTCATTGTCAATTCTGATGGCAGCTTGTTAATTCCAATGTATGTTTTATACAAGTCTAAGGTCTTTTCCATTAATTTGTAGATCTTCAAGCATCCTTATCATGTCGACATGTCTCACTTTATCGAAAGTCTTTGTGTAGTCAATAAATCAAAGTTACAGATCTTTGTTTACTTCCATAGAATGTTCAATTACTGTTCTCAGTATATACATAACATTTATGGTACCCCTGCCTTCTACAAACCCGCATTGTTCTTCTCCTATTTCGGGTTGTATTTTCTTCCTAACTTTTTGCAAGATAATTCTCAGTAAAATCTTCGTGATGTGGCTCATTATACTGATTGTTCGATGTTTATCACTTTCCACGCCTCCTGATTTCTTCGGGATTGCAAGAAATATAGAATTACATAATTCAGGTATATCTCCAGTATCATATATTGCATTCAGCAGCCTGGTGACCTGGGCTATTCCATATTCTTTTAAAGCATTGATCATTTCTATTGTGATGTTATCTGTACCCGGGGTCTTGCCAGTTTTCACATGGTTAAGAGCATTCTGAACTTCCATCTTCAAAATTGGTGGTCCTTCATTATTATTCCGATGATCATATTGTTCCTCTCTTGTATCATCATAAAGGTCTTTCACATAATCTGAATACACATGTAAAATCTGATCTATTATGGTTTTGCAATCTTTGGTTTTTAGGCAACCCGTTGATGTGTGTGTTCTTTTGTTAGTGATGCCATTAATTCTTTTGTGCATTGATTTGATATTCCGAGTGTTGTGGTTTTCAATTTCCTTGCAGTTTTCCTCAAACCATGTTTCTTTTGCCTCTTTGCATAGCTTACTAATTTACCTGTGAATCTCTTCCTATTTTTCCTTGTTATTTTTGTTATTTCCTCTTATTTCCGTGAGTTTTAAGATGTCTTCCGTCATCCATTTCTTGCGTCCTATTATCTTTATTTCTGGGATGGTTTTTTCTGCAGCTTGGTTGACTGATATCTTTAATATTTCCCATTGGTCATTGACATCTTGATATAATATTTCCATATCGGACAATGCATCAAAGCTGTTATTTACCTCTACGCTGAATTTATCTTTTATCTCCTGACTCTTCAGTGCCGTAGATCAAATTTTGTGCTTCTTGGTGTATATTTGACTTTGTTTAATTTTATATGTATATTGCTTAAGATCAGTCTACTGTCGCTGTAGCAGTAGCTGTCGCTACCAATCTTGGTATCACACACTTCTATGATAGTTTCAATGCCAAAGCTGGATAAGGACTTTATAATCTCTGTTGTTATCTTGTCAGGAACAACAGCCTTTTCTTCTTTCATCTTTTAAATAGCCTTTTCTACTTCAGCCTTTAATATTTTTGGTCCATCTTGTGTATTATACAATGTTGGTCTATTGACCCTGTTGTCCCAGAATAAATCTTCGGTGTAGTCTGTCCATCTTTTTATTATGTCAGTGTTATTAATTATAAATTCTCTATTTTTCCCTCTGATACAACTGTTTCCTATTATAAATATTTTTATTCTTTGTAAGTCATTTTATACGTTCATATAATTCTTTAGAATTATGTTTTATTTCCAGATCCTCTATTTCTTAGCATTGTTTGGCAACTCTGCACATGTGGCGTATTTTTCTACCAATTAATATATACTCTGGAATGTTCTTTGCTTTCTTTCTTTGAGTCATTTTACTCAAGATTTCATCAGTTATCCATATTTTTTTTTCTTATTTATCTTCACTGGCAAGGTGGTATTTGCAATCTGTATTCTTATTTTCACACTTTCTCATTTTGTATTAATTTCATCCTCAGGATTTTCACGTCTTTATTGCTCCATACTTTCAATGATTAGCCCATCATATCTATTTTTTACTTCAACCAGGTATAGTTGCCTTATTTTTGGTTTGTTTCAATGCCGATATATCTACTTGAGGTGTCTTCGATGTCCTTATTCCAGGGTTTTAAAGTTTTATTTGTAATTTTAAGACTACAGGATTATGGTCAGAGTTGATATCAGCACCAGGGTATGTTTTGGCATTTTTAACATTGTTTTAAAATCTATTTCTAATCATATTGTAATCAATTTGGTTCCTTGTTCTATCTCCAGGGCTTGTCAACGTATACAGTTTGATTGGTTTATGTTGGGAAAATGTGTTCCAAGCAATAAGATTGTTTTCTTCACAGAACTGAATCAGCCGGTCTCCTCTGTCGTTTCTGTTTCCCTTGCCATATAGCCCTACTATCTGCTTATATTTATTTTTTTTTTCAACTTTTGCGTTCATGTCTCCTCTGATGATTTTACAACTTTCAGTGTTTGTTGTAGGTCTTCATAATATTCTTATAGCTTTTCATCACTATAATCAGTTGTTGGAGCATATGTCTGAAGAATTACTAAGTTGAAGGGTCTTGCCTTAATTTTGAGAAGTATCATCCTATCTTTATGAGTCCAGAACCCACTAACATTTTTCTCTAAATCTCGTTTTACTAAAATTCCTACTCCTCTCTCCTGATGATCTCCTCCTGAGTTAATGAATATGTAATCTTCTCTCGTTATATAAATTGTATCTGTCCTTCTTGTTTCAGATAGCCTAAGATATTAAAATTCAAGTTCTTTGCTTCGGCAATAAGGTTATCAAACTTCTCTGCTTGATATAGAGTGCGTACGTTCCACATACCAATTCTTAGACTTCTCCTTCTACGTTTCAGGTAGGTATGGCCCTAGGAGGCCAGTCAAAAAAAGTTTTTTTTATATGTACAAAAACAGTGTCTTTTTACATTAGCCGATACAGCGTATACATTTATGCACATGTGATAATATTATATTCTTGGCATCGTGTAGTAATCATTTGCTCCCATACACACCAAACCATTTAATTGAAACTTCCACACTCCAGGCAATCTCTTTCAATCATAGTTTCCTGTAAACAAGTTCAACAGTATTCCTGAAGCACAGCTTTCCACTTAATCGCAAATGCAAAGGGTTTATTTGTTGCGGGCTGGGCTGAGATCGAGAAAGCGGTCAACAAAGAGGGAGAGAGGGAGGCAGAGAGGGATCAAATTTTGCCATAAACGCCACTATAAAGGATTTACCTGAGATGGCTTGTGGCGAAGGTCAAACCTCGGTCGACCAAGATCATTGACTCAAAAAGAGCACCCTCTCATTGTTCTGTACAGAATGAGGCCAGTAACAAAGAAGGAGAAAGTGTACTGGCTCCATATTGGGCTTTGTGAGGATGAGTTATTTTGGCCCTTTTTGCCCCGATATGTGTTTGAATGAAGGATGGTATAACATAAACACTAACAATGATGGTAACGATTGGTGATTAAGTTTAGTGGTACACATTAGGAATAATGAAGCATCTGTGAATGTATGTGTTTGAACATGTATAGTATGTAGTGTGATCTATGGGAGTGGCATTTGCTTAATCTGCGAATAGCTGAGAAATTTTATGTTGAGAATTGTGTGATAGTATGTGTGAACGTATTATGTGTTGGTTGTGGGTGGCCAGGTTTCGGCTAGACCATATAATGTGTCTATACTCAGCTAATGCTACGATTAATTTAGTATAATTGTGTTCTGTGGTTTTAGGTATTGTGTTTAGGAAGATTGCTTTGTATATGTCAGTATTTGTGCGAGTGTGTGTTCCTATTAGCTGTTGTAATGCGGTCTTAGTGGCTGTGATTGTTGGGCATGAATAAAAAATATGTTCCTCTGTTTCCTGAATGTTGTGTCTGCGTAATTGGCATGGTGCTATTTGCTTGGATGTCTGTGATGCTCTCTCTGTGGTAGGGGTCATGTTGTAAATTAGCCGATATGTTACTTCCTTAGCTTTCGATGTGATATGTTTGTTGTGTAAGTTAGTGAAGGTACAGCTAGAGTCTTTCGTATAATATTTATATCCTCTTTTGATTCTCAGGTGTAGTGGTGGGGCTTGTTGTTTCACTAAGTATTTGTATATCTGCTTGGTTGTCTGTTGTTTTAAATGTTCGTTGCCTTGTATTGCTTGCATAATGTTCTGTAGAATTGCGGTAGTGTGCTGTAGTAGTGCGGTGTTGTTTTGTCTATTGTTTTAAACCTGTGTAATCTAATTGCAATATAGTATTATCCTAGCGAGTTTTGTTCTATATGATTGATGATTTGTCCAATATGGTCTATTCTTAATGCTTGTATTTATGTGTGTAGGTCTTGTAAAGCTAGTCCTCCTTGATTGTTATCCTGTATTAATGTTTTGTGTTGTATACTGTGAATTTTGTTGCTGAAAATAAAATGTCTGATGTGTTTGTTTATGTCTGTGATTGTCTGTTTTCGGAGGCCTAACAATATCGCTAAATATATTATCTTAGGAATGATGAAGGTGTTTACAATTGTGCTTCTTACAACAATTGTTGATGTCTTGTATTTAGTTTAGTTTAGTCATTAGATCAACATCACGGCACACGGTTTAACCCAGAAGTGCTCCGTTTTCCTCCTAACTCAAACCTGAGTCTGGAGAAACTCAGCTCAATGCACGAACTCCGTTGCATCGGCGAGGATCCTGAAATACCTTGGATAGATTTTTAACTCGAAATTTTGCCCGGGCAGCGCCGTTATGCTTCTCTTTTTCGATTTCCAACTGCCAAGGGATTGTTTACGTGCGCAACAATTCACACGCGCGTCTGATCTCACTACCCAGAGACCAGGTGAAATTTTATTACTGGAAGTCCAGGTGGATTTTTTAAATAAATCACGGTCCTCACCGGGGCCTAAACCCGGAACCTCCAGCACTCGAGGCGGACACCATACCTTGAGACCACTCATCCCCCTTAGTCTTGTATTTGTACCTATGTAGTATGTCTATAATTTGTTTTGTGAAGAATTTCCATGTTTCTGTGTGTATTTTTCTGGGATCGCATGGAAATGTGATCACATATATTTTCATGTTGTTTGTGACTGTTAGATCCGGGGGAAATATGCTTTTTTCTTCCACTTCTCCAGACCCATTATTTTAGACTTCTGTATGTTTATTTTGGCCCCACTTCCTTCACCAACTGTCTTAAGGTGTGAAGTATGTTCGATGTGGAAGTGTTGGTTGTAGGGAAGACAGCGGTGTCATCTGCATAAGCAATTAATTTCTGCTCTCCAGACCCTTGTATAAATGTACCTTTAATGTTAGTGTCCTGTCTAATTGCTTCTAAGAGTGGTTCTAGTGTGAGTACATATAGGACTGGTGATAGTGGACACCCTTGTCTGGCAGATCTAGTGATTCTGAAACTGCCAGTGAGTGAGTGATTCACCAGTACCTTACTTTCAGGATTTTTATACAATATTTCTATCCACTGTCTATAGTACTGTCCTATGTTACAGTGTGCTAGCGTTTTGTGTAAGTATGAGTGTGAAATTCTTTCAAAGGCCTTCTCCTGGTCTAAGGATGAAAGGGAGGAATGACAGTCTTTCTGGTGGGCGTATGTGATGAAATCTCTAATGAAGTGTGTATGTTGGTGTATGTTTCTGTGTTGAATACTGCACTGTTAATCTGGGTGTATGAGTGATGGCATGACATTTAAAAAAAATTTGTTTGCAAGTGATTTTGCTAGAATTTTGTAGTCTGTGTTTAATAATGAGATGGGTCTATAGTTTTTCAGCTGTGTTTTGTCTGTGTTGTCTTTAGGTATAAGTGTTATATATGACATGTTGCAAGTATTTGGGAGTTCTTGTTTGTGAGAAGCTTCTTGGTAGACTTTTAGAAGAAAATTATCTAGGATAGGAAAGAAGTGTTGGTAGAATTCTACAGTGAGTCCATCTGGTCCTGGTGTTTTGTCTTTTTGCATTTTATTGAGTGCATGTGTTATGTCTGCTAATGTAAGCTCTGTGTCTAGTATGTCCTTATCTGTGTCAGACAGTTTCTTTGTGTATTGTAAGAACATATTTTGTGTTTGTGTGTTGGCTGGTTCTGCTGTATATAGGTCAGTGTAGTATTGTTGGAATGTTTCTAATATATGTGATGCCTGTTTGTGTGTTTCCTTGCATGTCTATTATTACTCCAATTTGTCTGTTGCGTTGTATGTTTTGTTCTACTACCAAGTGTTGTTTACTGGGAGTTTCTTCTGATATGGTAGTAAGTTTAGTTCTAAGAAGTGCACAACAGAATTTGCGTTGCTGGTGGTGTTCTAATTGTCATTCTAGTGTCTGTAGGTGTTGTGCATTCCTGTCAGTCTGTTTTGTGAGTTGTATTGCTGTTTGTATGATATGTTCTTGTTGTAGTCTGTCTTTGAGTATGATGTATGCCAATTTTCGTGTTCTATTACGTATTGTATTCTTTAGTAGAGCATAAATGTGTATTATGTTTTCGGTGGGTGTACTATTAGTGTATGTTAGAATAAGGTGTGTCATGTGTTGCACATACCCTGTGTGTTGGAGTAGTGTGTTTTTAAATTTTCAATGTG
Source organism: Cepaea nemoralis (assembly GCA_014155875.1). Lineage (NCBI taxonomy): Eukaryota > Metazoa > Mollusca > Gastropoda > Stylommatophora > Helicidae > Cepaea > Cepaea nemoralis. The sequence goes on along the minus strand of JACEFZ010014751.1, from coordinate 128,543 downwards.
GTGATCGTTTTGATGGACTTGCATTTGTAGTGTCTGTAGTGATATATGTCATTACTGCTTTGTGATCAGTGTATTGTAATGTTTCTTGCAGATGTTTTGTGTGCATTATGTGGTGTGTTGAAGGTATGTATATTCTATCTAGTCTGGCTGATCTATTGTAAGCCCTATTTTTGTATGTTGTTGCAATGTTATTAGGGTGTCAGTATCTGAAAGCCTCTGCTAAATTGAGTGTATCTAAGGTATTCTGTAGTATATCCAGTTGATGTATTCCATTTCTGTCACTTCTACTTAATTGTGTTTTGATTCCTGCTTTGCTTCCCCCTACAATATCCAAATCTGAGAGTAGAAAATTGAAATCCCCTGTGTCACCATCCCCAATAACGCCTTAACAGAGGCAATGAGTTAACACTAGTCTAGTAGGGAGACACCAGACAGGAGAGACACCGAGTACTATTAATAGCCTCACAAGGAGACACATTTGTGTCAGACCAGAGGTCGATGAGTACAGTTGAGCGAGGGCTTCCCCCAAGCGAGTAACCGTGACATGCCCGGTTACTCGAGCTCACCAGCCAGCGTGCTGGTAAGACCATGCACGCAATAATAGCTACTGCACGGAGATGAGTGTCCGTGCTTGTCCACGCAATGTGTAGCGTGTGGGGACTGACTGGAGACGGTAGAGAGAGCAGACGTATCCTTGACCAATGCTAGAGTTTCTAGGCAATAGGCAAACATAGGGCTGTTCATTTAGATTGTGAAATACCAGCATCATCTATCATCACGTTAATGCATTCATGTTGTATATGATGATGAAATATAACGCTCGTAGAGCCATTCAAATGTCGGCTCTGAATAAATTGCATTCCTTTCGCAAATGTCATGAATTGTTATTTCGTGCAGTGCGAAAGTAGGGGAGTCTTGAGAATCTGCAGCGCACAAGTCGCTGACAGGCTAGACCCCGAATTGGTGTCAGAACACAGTGAACCAAAGCCAACAGTACAATTACTGTCAGATTACAGTGAACGTTTCTGAGCAGTCAGAGCAGGCAGGTGTTGTAGTATTCAACGAACAGTTAACGCCAACATGCAAGTGGTATTATGAACCACTGAACGAACGCTAGCTATCGATTGATCTTACAAAATTCTGAACCAGCATTAATATAATGCACGATTCAACATCATTGCTGTGTGATATATTGCAAAGTAATACAAATTTGTTTCGATACATGCCATAAATAATTTTTTTCCTTGTGGTAAATTATACGATCGCCAATTTGTGGGGTGTGAACCACAATTGAGTCAAATTAGATCGGAAAAGTGTGAAATTCTACCAATATTAATTAGAAAGTGTGTGATTATACTAAAAGCAATTGAAATGTATAAAATCATCAGTGAACATTACCATCGTAACCACCGTGTACATTTCATTGCGTGTGATACAACCATCAATGTCACCATTTTACGAAATCAGTAAATAGTTTAGCGACGAACTGCAGCCTAGAACGAAGTTACGCCAGAGTCAAACAGCGAAGACAAGACGACATTGACGGCCATACGACTAATCATCTCACTTATCATCTAACAATCATTCAAACGATCATATTATTCATCCATTAATACCATTTATCACTATTTATCACATTTGCATTGATCATTCGCATGAAATATGAGATTCTGTTAACAACTTAATGAAATATGAAATATTTGATGAAATATGATGAATTATGAGCTTGTATTGACAACGTAAGCGTGTGTCTAATTTTTGCTGCTCTACTAACCAGAAGCAGCCCTCGGGTATTATCAAGTCAAACCATTGTGTAGTGTGAAAGACAGCGGTGGAACATCCCAAGTACCGTACTTTCCAACAAATTAGATGAGTATATTTTCCGAATATTTTGGTATGCTCTAACTTAATCATGCATCTTCTTTTTCAGTAAAAGATGTAACTTACTAACACATTATTGTAAACTATTCGGTGAATATTATTGTATTATCATTGTGAACTAACATTACGCCACAAAATGGCGACACTAAATGAATGTATCCAGGCGGGCATCGCAATAGGTCATACTGGTGAAAAATTAGAAAAATGGGCGGATGAAAAGTATAAAGAAGAAATAGCTCGACAGAGACATGAAAGAGCAATAGAAAGGCAACATCAAAAAGAAATGAAAGAGGTCGAGGAGGCTACCAAACTAAAGATGAAGGAAATGGAGGTAGATTCTAACAGACAAATAGCCTCTAGCAAACAAAAGAGCCAAGAAGAACAGAACAAATTTAGTAAGTACAAGGGCCTTATCAAACCATACAGTGTAGGTGATTCAATCAGCGCATGGACTGAAAATATAGAGTTCCAACTAAAACACAGAAAATACCTTTAGAGGATTGGGCAATGATTTACATGAGGAACCTGAGTGGGGAGCCTTTAAAAGTAATAGAAACCATACCTACAGATCTTAGAAACAATTACCAGTACATACACGATAGGATAATGCAACATTTTCTTTTGGACGCTACTGGGTAGCAAATTCAATTTTCACAGATTAAGCCAAAAGCAACTGAAACTTTCTTAGACTACATTTCTAACGTGCAGAGCACATTTAAAAAGTGGACTAAAGCTGCTAAAGTAGGTAACAGCTATGAAAAACTAGAAGAGCTAATGGTAATGGACAAAGTCATTTCTACAGTGCCTACCCCTTTTGCAAAATTCTTACAACAGTCAGATATTGATTCCATTCAACAATTAGAGAAACGGGGGTCAGCTTATTTTTCCTCTAATCGGGACATATTTAGAACTACATCACATGACACAGAAATTACAGCTTTTGCAAATAGAGTTCCTGATAGATCCTACAAACAGAAAGATTACAGTAAGAATGACAAAACACCTCAGAAACCACCTCGATGTAATTATTGCAATCTTTTTCATCCAACTTATTCGATGTGTGATAAGAACCCCACATATCCGTCACACCTAGAAGCAGTGTTAAGGAAGCAAGAAAGCAGAAGATCATCCTTTAAACGTGCTGTAAAATGTTATTTTTGTTCAAGTTATGGCCACTATAGCAATAAATGTCTTGGGAGACAGAGAATGAAGGCAAACAATGCAGCCCTCATCGATACATCATCAGACGATGAGAGTGACATAGATCCCGAACTTGTGAATGTGTTGCCAACGAATGAATGTCAGAGTGTGTCATCAGTAACCGATATTTTAGACTTTAAAACATGTAAAGTATGCCATCAATTTCATGCGGAGGGGAGATTGAAATGTGGACACGTAATATCATGTTCAAATGAAGAAGCTAACGCAGTATGTGCCTCCAGAGGTAACCTTAAGTTCTACGATGCACTGGTCAATGGTAAACCATGCCAATGTTTAGTTGATAGCGGAAGCACTCTACTGGGTTTAAGGAGAGAACTTGCTAGACCAGAAGATTATACGGGTGAATTTGTCAAATGCCGTACTTTCTCAGGAACCATCGAGAAATATCCACTGGCAAAAGCGCATATCAATACCCCGTTCCTTACCGGCACATTTACGTGCGCTATCCTCCAAGATCCATGTACGGATCTTATTTTGGGATGTCTAGATGCATTGAAAGAATGTACAGACGGCAACATAAAAGCCTGGAAAGAGACACACATGGCCAACGCTGTAACTAAGTCAGATACAGAAACAAATTATACTGACTTACAAAATGAAATGCTACAGCTAGTAACACCAAGTGGTGCAAATACCAACACTACTCGACAAAAGTTGATCGAGGCACAAAGCACCGACCAAACAATCACACCATATTTTAACTTGTTGTGTGAGCGAAAGAAAGTTTCTAAAAATTCTTCCTGGTACTTTAAAAAGGTTAACGGAATTCTCATGCGTTATTATACATATAATAACCATGAAATTCAGCAGACGTTGTTACCTGTAACATGCCGACAAAATGTGCAAAAATCGCACATGCACCACCGTTTGCTGAACATTTGGCCTATCATAAAACGCGAGCCAGAATTCTATCACAATGTTACTGGCCGAAATTCGGTTCGGACATAAAATCTTTCTGTCGCTCTTGTACTGTTTGTCAACATCGTGTACGAAAGAAAAAGCATGTAAAGGCCGAAGTGCAACGGTCAGTGATAGCATCTAGACCACTTGAGAGTATAGCGGTCGATATTACTGGACCCCTAATGCAGGTGTCGAGTAATGGAAACCATAACTATCCAAACAAGGGTACTAAAACGATTCACCTTAAACCAAACCAGAAGGTTGTGATTCAACTACCTGATAAACATAATATGGTACTAACATCTTACCAAGGGCCTCTCAACGTTGAACGCAAAATATCAGATGCGGATCATGAAATATCGATAAAAGGACACTTAGAGATATTTCATATCAACATCCTGAAACCATACTTTTCACAACAAGAACAACAGACAGACGAACAAATTGCACCAACACCAAGCAATGAGACGACAGACCTACACAACACAACTTCACTAGATAGGGCGACACACGACAGCGACAACGCAAACACACTTAGCCAGATAACAGCACACACAACTAGCAGCACAACAGTATTGGACGAGATGGAACTACCAGTTCCTACGGTAAACGCAACTGCGACCAATATCTCGACATATAGAAATAACATATGCAGTCAGACGGAAAGACGGGACAAAACACCTACTGAAACGTCGACAAGTCTTCGACAGGTTGAGAATGTTTGGGCTCACAGCTAAGCCGTCCAAAGTAGAGTTGGGCATGGAACAAATTGACTTCCTGGGTCATACCATCTGCAGGGGCCAATTAAAAACTGATGACAGAATCGTCACTAAGATTCTGAATTTAACAATGCCAACGACCAAGAAACAGGTCCGAAGTTTACTGGGTCTGGTAAACTACTATAGTAAATTCATTCCAAACCTGGCGGAAATCACCAGTGTTTTTTCTAACATCTTAAAAGCTTCGGCTAAGTTATCTGTGAAAGATGCACGATTAATTAGTGCGTTATCAAAATTGAAACATATTTTCAGCGTTCCACCTATCCTTCGTATGCCTAACCCAAAACTCACTTATTTCTTACGCACAGATGCGAGTGCCATATCCATATCTGGGATACTAGGACAGTTCTACGACGGGACGTTCCACCCCGTAATGTACGTAAGTCGCAAGATTACTCCTGCTGAAGGAAGATACTCAGCATCAGAATTGGAGGGCCTTAGTTTGATCTATTGCGTGAGAAAGTTTCATAGAGTTTTGGCAGGAGCACAGTTTGTAATCCAATCCGATAACTCTCCATTGTCTGTGATGCAATATGGACATCCTACCAACAATAGAATTTACAGGTGGGCTTTGATTCTCCAAAATTGCACATTTACCATCCAGCACTTGAAAGGGAGATTAATTACGATTGCAGACATTCTGAGTCGTCCATCATCCATTCAAATACCTGAGTTGCAGGAAGGGATCGATCATACACCACCAGAAACAGTGACACTGTAATGTTAGATAACCCAGTGCCGTATGTGGTGAGTAAGACATATCGTAAGTGCGTTATCATCGCCAGATAGATAACTTGTGTGAATATAACAGTGCAATGAGAAGTGTAACGAACAGACGCAGAATTAACATGCGCTGAAACACACATACGTCAGACTATGTGAACCAACGCCAAGAATACAGTGAACCCAGGCTTGACTTAAATTCTAGAATAGATTGAACCAACGCTCAGACCCCGAATAACATTCAAGTGTTAGCTACGAACCTACATAATGTAGTAGGGAACTATATTAATACACTATCCTTCAATGAGAGCATAAGAGACTTTGCCGGAATGAACTATGTTATAATAGTCTACAAAGAGTATTGCTCCATCTTCACAACGCAGAGGAGGACGTCGATTTAATGTAGTTAGATATAGAAATGTAACTGTGATATATGTATATTATTATTTTATTAACAGTATCTATAACTTCATTTTTCTATTATTTATTCTATTGCAAATTGTGTAAATGCATATATAACTTTATTTTCTTATTTGCGTAGTTAGAAATCACCATCATTTAATTAATAATCCCATTTATTAGAACATCAATTCATAGAAATACAATTGTTAGATCTTATATTAGTTTATTACCATATAATCATAATCATTTATACATCCATTTATCTAAAATATCATTTCAAAACTAACCCAATCATTTAGGAATTAATATCATCCTTTTCACAAATAACACTTTAAGGTAATTAACCCATTTTTCTTAAATGAAAGTAGTATTAAATTATTTCCCTTGAGGGTAATTTAGGTCAGCACACCAAATTATGGAAGTTACTATGACAGGATCGGTGACAAACCATCCTTATAACTATGTATATTTTGTATAGACATGACGCGTGCAAACAAAACGCACAGTCATTTGGCGTGATTACTGTTAAAATTCAGCCAATCGTTTATTGTATATATACATATGTTTATGTATTTGAATCTATGAAATATATTTTAATGACGAGAGAATGGTTGAGTGAAAGAATAGTATGAAAGTGTATGAAAGATGTATGTAAGAAGAATAAATGCGAGGAGAGAATGCAAGAACTTAGTAAACATTGAAAGAAAGAGAGCGAGAGAGAAAGACAACGGGAAAATTTTTCCACCGCTGGAAACGTCTTATTTGACTTGTCTGTGTCATCTGTGTATCCAATGTGTTGTTGAGTTTTTTATGTGTGTTACTGCCACACTTTAGCAGAGTATATAGAGAACGTACTTTGAGCTTCAGAAAGCGGAATTGTGGTCACAAATAATAGTAACGAACGTTTGTAACCACAATAAACCGATTTGCGGCGCTCGAAGGAACACACACATTTAGTACACTAACGCATACACACGTTAGAGAGTTAAGTACACTTTAGTTTATTAGAAAACACGCAAACAAACAGGAAAACGAACACTATAAAAGCTTGCACACACCATTCATTTCAAAGAACGATAACTCTAAAATCAGGGGACACAATAAATTATTAGAAACCTAAATGTAACAGTGAATATAGCTTTTTCACATGCGGAAGCGAGAAGGTGAACAGTAGAGCTGTGTGTATAGAGTTGGAGGGGATATTAATGGGAACATGAACACTTTGTGCTCATGTGTTGTACTCAGAATAGAGTCAACTTGTGTGTGGGTTGTCATTTTGGGGCAATTTGAGGACAGGTCAAGACAGAAGTCAATAGGTGAAAGTCAAAAGACATAGGGTCAAACGACGGAAACCAGGACATAAGTCATAAGACAACGGTTCCGGTTCACTACCAATCCCAAAGATATCTATGGAACCAACTATACTGAGACATGGGCTACTGAATTAGCCAAGTGAAAAGATAAAACACTGTGAATGAAGGTAGAAGATATTGTTCTATCCCCAAACTAGAAACTTAGAACTTATTGGAGATCTGACAAAATTGGGACAACCAATTTTTCTTTTGTGACCAGAAGTGTTACAAATATGAATAAAAGGGAAGTAACACTTCGCGGAGAGGAGGGGACCCTGTCAGCATCCCCAATAAGGCCTTAACAGAGGCAATGAGTTAACACTAGTCTAGTAGGGAGACACCAGACAGGAGAGACACCGAGTACTATTAATAGCCTCACAAGGAGACACATTTGTGTCAGACCAGAGGTCGATGAGTACAGTTGAGCTGAGGGCTTCCCCCAAGCGAGTAACCGTGACATGCCCGGTTACTCGAGCTCACCAGCCAGCGTGCTGGCGAGACCATGCACGCAATAATAGCTACTGCACGGAGAGGAGAGTGTCCGTGCTTGTCCACGCAATGTGTAGCGTGTGGGGACTGTCTGGAGACGGTAGAGAAAGCAGACGTATCCTTGACCAATGCTAGAGTTTCTAGGCAATAGGCAAACATAGGGCTGTTCATTTAGATTGTGAAATACCAGCATCATCTATCATCACGTTAATGCATTCATGTTGTATATGATGATGAAATATAACGCTCGTAGAGCCATTCAAATGTCGGCTCTGAATAAATTGCATTCCTTTCGCAAATGTCATGAATTGTTATTTCGTGCAGTGCGAAAGTAGGGGAGTCTTGAGAATCTGCAGCGCACAAGTCGCTGACACCCTGCAAGGATAACATTTTGCCCTCTGCATGTTTGTATAAGTAGGGTGTCTAATTCTTGGTAAAAATTTGGTTGATGATTGTAATTTGGTTGTGCATGTATGTTCACTATGGTATATGCATGTATAGTGTTTTCTACCTGCATTATGGAGATACGTCCCTGGTTATCCGTGTGTGTTCTAATTATATCCCACCTGTCTGATGTCTGCAGAATTGCTGTTCCTGACCCAATTTTGTGTATGCTTAAACTAAAACATGAATGTTTGAGGCCTAGCTGTGTGGTGATATGTTATGCGAATGTTCTTGAACTTATGTTTGTTTCTTGTAGTAGTATAAAGTCTGGTTTGTGTTTATTTATTAGTGTCATAATGTGTTGTAATTTTGTACGTATACCACAAACGTTTAAAGTAATAATAATTAAATCACTAGTCACTGTAATTTAAGTAAAAACAATAAATGAGATATAATAACTATATCGATTCACATGCAAAGTTGTTATCTATGATGGGTACATTTAGGCGAGCTATTCTTTAGTAGCAAAAGTTTGTGTGAGAGGATCATCTTGATCTTCTTTCTTATCACTTGTGTCGGTGTCTACAAAGAGAGTGTCTGGTATGCTGTATTTGTCGACTTCGTCTTGTACTTGTCTCCTCTTGTTGTTCTTGTTTAGTTTTCTTTGTCTTGCCTATAGTAGCTTTGACTGTTTCTTTCTTTGGCAGTGATAAGTCGTCTGTTTCTGTGTTATCGCTGTGTTCTGACTGCAGTAGTCTTCTGTTAGCCCATTTTCTCTTCATTGGTTTTCTGGCGATTTGAATACCGTCAGTCTTCATTCTTTGGATTGTTTTCTTGTGTATTATTTTCTTGTGTGTTCCTGTCTTCTTGTGTGTTGATTTGACTATTGAAAGTTTGTGTCAGTTCAATCTTTCCCTGTGGAGGAGTTTCGCTTTCGAGTGGTGGGAAATCTTCTTGGCTTTGTACAACGACTGCTGCTGCTGTTCTCTTCTTCTTCTTCTTCTTCAGCATTCCGAGCCATTGAGGTTCTTTGCTGCAAATACAATCTGTCTCCATTCGTCTCTCTGGTGGACCTTCTCTTGCCAGTCGTCGATTCCAAGTGCTTGTAGGTCTGTATGTATATTATCTCTCCACCGTCTTCTTGGTCTACCTCGGGGTCTACGGTCATTTATTTCCTGAGTGTAAGCGAGTTTTGTTTCCCTATTATCTTCCATTCTTTCTATATGCTGCTGTTGGTGTTATCAATTGTCGTCGACTAGGGAATTTATTTGCCCAGTGGTTGTCTTGGCCACACGTCGAACAATTGGTCTTTCTCCCCGGCATCGTGATCAACACTCTGTGATTATTAGTCGTAATACCAGGAGTGCAGATCCTTATATAATGGGGGACTTCCTTTTTTGGATTGCAGGGCGCTCCCCATTTGCCAGCCCCATTCTTTATCCTAAAAACCTCAGCATCGTCGTCTCCTGTAATACTGTGCACCAGTTTTTTTTACTCCTTGGGGAGCAATCGTGACAGGTGGCCAGTGGATGGTCTGCCTGTCTCTTTCTTTCTCTAGGTTCTCTAGTGATATGTCCATTCCTAGGTTTGGTAAAGAAATAATTTTTGTCATTGAGTATGGTTTGGAGCTGCTGACAGTATCAAAGATCCAGCTTGAAAGGTTGGAGCGCATACAGAATGCTGCCATGCGGTTAATCCTGGGGTGCACAAAGGACACATCAATTATATGCATGAGGCATATCCTGGCGCTACCAACAATGACGGATAGACATAGCGTCCTTCAGCCCAAATGGTACCTGAGTGTTGCCGCAGACAGGGATCACCCGCTGCATGCAGCAATGGATATTGTTAAGTGTCATAGACTAAGACGAGGCAGGTCCTGGATGGCACAGGCAGAACTTTCTATACGTCAGGTGTGTGATCTAGAGACCTTCAATCGTGGAAGAGAGTGGGTTGAAGTTCCGGAAGACATGACGGACTGGCACAATGTAATAATAACACTGGGTCGTGAGTGCAGAGAACGGGCAGCGGGCCGCACAGTTTGAAGTGCAACAGCTGATCCAGAGCAACACACATTAAGGTGACATAGTCATCTACACCGATGGGTCAGTGGTGAGAAACAGATGTAGTGGCTGGGGCTTTATTGCAAAGGCTACTGGGCGAGTCTTGAAAAAGGAGAGTCTAGCATATGAGACTACGACCTCCAGCAAGAGAATGGAGGTGGAGGCAGTCATCATCATCATCATCATCTTCCACTTCTGCCGTCAAGCGTCGTGGGGAGGAATAATTTGCGTTCCAGCGCCCGGTGGGCGGCACTGGATAGTGTCATTCCGTGTGGTTGTGCAATGTCTCTGATGTCGTCAATCCATTTTCTTCTTGGACGTCCTCGTGAACTCGTCGCAGATGATCTTTGATGTAAGGCCAGTGATGGTAGTTGCTGATGTTGCATTCTAACAACATGGCCAAACCACTTGATCTTCTGTCTTTCAATAAATGTGGCACAAGGTGTTGATCCCACAGTCTGTCTGATAGTAACATTTCTTACTCGGTCTCGGATTGTTAAGTTGGCAGCTCTCCTCAGGCATCTCATTTCGCAGGTGTTGATTTTGCGAAGGTGTAATTTGGATAAAGTCCAGGTTTGAGATTGGTAGCATAGGGTTGGTGTGAATATGCTGTTTATTATCTGTCGTTTTGCGGACATGGGTATGTTTGGATGTTTCAGTAAGGGTGACAGTTGATATGTAAGTGCACTAGCTTTTTGACATCTGATTTCAATTTCTCTGTCTAATCTGCCATCTTCTGTGATCATACTTCCAAGGTATTTGAATTCTTTAACTTGTTTCAGAGGTGTGTTATTTATCTGTATACTTAGTGGGCCTGGCGATCTGCTAACTTGCATTACTTCGGTTTTGGCTGTGTTTATACTCATATTGTATCTGCTGCAGGTTGAACTCAGATTAGTAATATGATTTTGTAGTCTGCCCTCGTCGCTGTAAAACAGGCACTGATCATCTGCAAATAGAAGTTCATTTATTCCCTGTGGGTCAGTTGTTTCATCAGGAGTAAAGAGTTCTAAATTTTCTGAATCTGGTCTGTCGAGACTTGCTTCTTTGGAAATTCTGTCCATGTAGATATTGAATAGCAGGGGAGAGAGCACACATCCCTGCCTCACTCCTGTATTGACTGTGAACATATCTGATATACCTTCCTGTGTTCTTACTGCACTTTGGCTCGAGTGGTACATGGCTATGATGTTTTCTAGCAGTTGGCCTTCTATCCCATAGTCTTCAAGGATGGTCCATAATTTGTATCTGTCTACTCTATCAAAAGCCTTTTCCTGATCTACAAACACAATATTCTGCTGGTCACTATATTCAATAGTTTTTTCACAAATTTGTCTAAGTGTAAATAATGCATCAGTGCAACTTTTACCTTTCCGAAAACCGAATTGTGCTTTGCTTAACTGTTGTTCAACTATTGGTCTAGCTCTTTGTTCCAAAAGTTTTGCATACATTTTCCCTATATGGCTCAGGAGTGATATACCTCTGTATGTTTCGCACTCTCTCATATTGCCTTTCTTTTTCCATATTGGTAATATTATTGCCTGTTGCCAATCATCTGGGACTTTTCTTTCTTCCCATGCTATATTAAAAAGTCTTGTTAGCCATTTAACTCCTGTTTCCCCACAGGTCTGAATAGCTTCTGTGGTTATTCCATCTGGACCTGGTGATTTGTTTTTAGGACTTTTCTGTATAACTGCTTTGACTTCTGCAGGTATGAAATTTGGTTCTTGCTGTCCCTGGCGTTTAGGCACAAAAGTGAGGTTTCCTATGTTATCTGTGGGGTTAAGTAGTTCTTGAAAGTATTCTGCCCACCTTGCTAGTCTTTGTTGTGGATTAAATATTGGCATACCTCTTTTGCTGTTTATGATGGTGGTTGGGTTGTAACATGCATCTCTGTTTCTAATTGTGGTGACACGTTTATAAAATTCTCTTGGGCAGTCTTTGCTAAGGGTCGCCATCTGTTCACCGTATATTCTCCAGGATTCATCTTTAGATGCTCTAATTGTTCGTTTGGCATTACGTCGTGCTATTCTATAAGTAATATAGTCCTGTTCAGATTTAGTTGTGATCCACTTTTTGAATGCTACCTTCTTTTTGAATATGCTATCTTTAACTTCGTTGTTCCACCAGGCTGTTCTGAATCTTTTGTCCTGCCCTACTTTCTTTGTTCCACATTTATTTTCAGTGTGTCGAGCATGGCAGCCTTGAAACATGTCCATTCCTTATCTACGCTTGAGTGGTCATCAGGGATGTTCTTATGTAGGTTTTGGATTTCTTGATTGAAGTCGTCTTTAACCGTATTTTTCCTGCAGCCTCCTATAATTGATGACATGTGTTGTTACCTTTTTGTTTCTTATTTTCCTGTGTGGTGAAATCTTCTTTATTATGACTGGCTTGTGATCAGTATCAACATCTGTATTTGGGAGTGCTCTTGAATCTAATAGTAGCCTTCTGTCTGATTTCCTAATTAGAATAAAGTCAATTTGGGATGCTTGGTTTATGTCATTCCATTTATACCAGGTTTTGGTGTGGCTACGACGATGTTGAAAAAAACTATTTGTTATTATTAGTCCATGTTCCGAACATATGTTGAGTAGATGTTGACCATTGCTGTTACAACCAGTCTCTGTGTCGCTGAATGGCCCCATGCAATCCTCCCACGGTGTTCTTCGTGTGCCTATTCGTCCGTTAAAATCACCCATCACAACTAGTTCATCTGTCTCCTTGACATTATTTAACGTGTCTGCAAGTTTATCAAAATATTCGTCTTTGTCTTCGTCGCTGTAAGTGTCATTACATGGGGCGTATGTTTGTATAAAAGTTGTTGTTCTATTTCCTTCTTTGATCTGTACTAGTATTATCCTTTCCGATATAAATTTAGTGTTGATAATTGCTTTCGCTTTGTCTGGATGCAACAAAAAACCCACTCCATGTTTAGCTGTAGCTCGCTGGTCGACGCCACTCCAGGAGGCAGTAACAGCGACGTGGAGGCAGTAACAGCGGCATTCCGGTGGCTAGAGGAGACTACTGCAACACACGTTGTATTCATTACGGATTCAAAGAGTATGCTTAGCAAGGTGGAGAAAGGAATGTTCCGTGTTCAAAGAGTATGCTTAGCAAGGTGGAGAAAAGAATGTTCTCGTCGCTTCAGAGGTCATAGATTGTGTGAGGGGGGAATGAACAAGCTGATAGGCTAGCAGGGAATGCACCTCTTGGTGGTATTGTGCCTAAGGACAAGGGGGAGGTGGTTGTGCGCTTGTGGGAGAAGGCGGAGAAGGCGGAGGAACAGATTGAGAACCCATATGTGGAAAGAATGAGATTGCGGGGATCGGCAGGGATTCTGGAAGAATCTGAAAACTGAGAGGGAAGACCAGAACTTTTAATCAGATAGCGGTAGGAACGATTAGTAGTATGACTCTTCGCTGGCTGTTGAACGAGGGGACGGAGCACGTATGGGAATGTCCTGTTGCCGTGTAATTTGTGTGTTTTTTATTTTCTTTGTTAATTGGCCTGTTTTAACAGGCCCGAAAAAATTGTTGCGTTTAGATGTTTTTGTTTTTTTTTGTTTTAAATGTTTATTGAATGTTAAAATTGTTGCAAAGTGTCACACGTCGTTCTTGATGATAATATCACGAAGTTCTTACGATGATATGTTCATGATATTGTCGTGTGATGGTCGTTGTCAAGGTAACGATACTCATGGTGTGTCAATGGAGATATCTAACTGTCTTGCAATATAACTCACCCCCGCAGTGCATATTCACCAGTCATTAAACAAGATTCAGTTGGCGCACATAATCCTTTATTACAGAAATAACACAGACTCACGGAACATATGTATATATCCAGAAACAATGTAATCCATAGACTATAAATATCCTCCTCACAATTTAACCAGCACACATCAATGCCTTCTCAAGCCTGCTTCATATCAAATCCACAAGACAGGTAATTCCAGCTACTATCCACGGCTGGATCTCCTACAATACAACCCACACATTGGGTCGGAGCCACTGCTCAACTATGCAACCCACTCTGGGTTTTGGCCCTCACTCCCTATAGCACCCACTCTGGTTCAGGCCTGTCTTCACAACTCGGAGAACAACACAACACGGAGATCTCTAACTCCGCTTCTCCTTAGCAATACCGATCAGTTCGGCATCTACACATTAACTGTCCTGAAGTCCCTTGACTTCACACAAAACTAAACTGTCCTTCCCCCATCCCCTGGGGTCCACACTCACCCTTCCCATTATTTCTCAGGACTGGCTGTTTTCTCATAGCCAGGTCAGTCACTTTACTGTCTCCCACTTCATCTCCATTCTTTCTCATGCCCGGTCACTCAACTCAATGTCAATGACCCAGGCTTATGTCATCACCCCACTCTTAAAAGAAAACTTCGTTTTCAAATATAGGGAGACTAAAACTTACTAAACATGTGACCCAGACATATTGCCTGGGTAGCCCTAAGTATGGCTGCACCTTACTCTAGCTACCACACTACATAATACATCAAATTCTCATAGTACACTCCTATATTCATCACACATAAATACAACCTATCTTTCTATCTTGTGTATCAATGCATGAACTAATACATCACATAATAATACATCATATAATAATAATACATCATAGGAAAGCATTATACTTATGTAACCACAGGTCTCTTACTACTTCACGACCACACGATACTATTTGTGTACCGACCCAATATCAGGTGGTTCTGTTCTTGCATTAACCCACCTCTGATTTCTGTCGATGCTGTGTCTCCCTTTCATGTACCCATGACTCATGGTACCTCTACAATTACAACATCTGTTTGATATCCCTAGCCCTGGGTCAGTAATGTCGCGAAACACTCTTTTGACGATGACTCAACTTTCCTATCTGCATATTGCACCGTTACACTTGAGTCTCTGTTTAGTCTGAACTCTTTATTCATCTTGGCCCATATACCTGGCACCTTGCTTTCTGCTGCAGACGCCTTATGCCTATGTGCCCCTGCACATGCACTATCCTGAGCTGTTCTAGTATATCGGTCTCTGTGTGCTAAAGGTACTGCTACTTGCCCACGTGCAGTTCTGCTATCTGAAAACCTGCGAGTGAGAACATTGTTCTTCTCTCGAAGCACCATCTACCTTTCTTGACTGCCTATGTTCTACTCTCCTACACCCTTGGAAACATTTGTTCAGAGTAGTATCTTGTCTCTGGGATTCACTAGCACTATAGTTGGGATCCATTCTCATCTGCTCAAGCTGTACTATCCTTGTCCTGAGTTCCTGTGTCTACTTCAAGTGCCTCTTATACCTCAGCTATACTCTCTAATTTAGGTTCTCCTGTGGTAACTACCTCATTACTGCTTACACTATATTTTTGGTCCCAATACACTACTTCCTCTTCTGTACAATCTTTAACTCCTATAACATTTCCTATGATTAAATCAGCCACTGGTGAGTCCAAAACACACGCTGTCACTCTTCATGTGATATATGGTGGTTTTACTGCTATCACGGCTAATGGGTAGAACTCTACTGTCCCATTAAATGTTATGGATCTAATCTTTTTCCCTGTATAATCCGAGGGATGCACTAAACTCTTTCTAACTCCGATGGATGTACATCCGGAATCCCTAATTGTTAACGCTGGCCTATCATTAACAAACCCTTGATGCATCTTCAGACTTCCTCCTTCATGGACTGCTGATCCTGCTTTCACTGTATGACCACATATTAAGACTGGCTGACATGTCTTTTTCAAAAAGAGGTTTGCACCCACTACAATCTTCATTGTTCAGCGTCTCAATTACTTGCGCTGCATTTGAGTGCTCTGTTTCTCTCATCCTACATTGATGGCTGAAATGCCCCTTCCTTCCACATTTGAAACAAGTGATCTCCCTTTTACTGTTGTTCGTTGGTCCATCTGATGGTTGTGCATCACACTCTGCTGCCTTGTGTCTCCAGCTCCCACAATTCCAACATCCGGCATAATTTGGACGTCTCTGGAAGTTCCCTCTTCTATATGGGTACCGTCCTACTCTACCAACATTGTTTCCTCGGAAACCATTATCTTGAAGTTCTTGCTGCTCACCTTTCTGTGCTGAATCCACACTTTTCGCCCTTGGTCTGACGACTGGATTCTGGTCCTGTTTAGTGTACGCTGCACAGACTATTTCCTCACTCATTAGTTTCCCAATAGGTACGTTAGGATGTGCAGTCATGTAGTTTTGCCCTAACTGAGACATTGTGTCTGTCCTTTGGCTTACGCTCCTCAAAGAACGCCACTAAATTAGAATTGCATGCAGATACTACCTTGTCTCTTAACATTACATCTACTAATTTATTAAAATCTTTCCCTACTTCTGCGAGCTCCATCCATTTGTTAAATGTATTCTTTACAGTGTTAACAAAGTCTGTGAAATCTTGATTTGTCTCTGGCACTAACTGTCTAAACATTGTCCTATATCCATGCTCAGTGAGTTGGAACTTTGTCAGCAAACGTTGACGTAAGATAGTGTAGTTGTTCCTTTCTTCTACAGGTAAATTGAACATGGTGTCTAGTGCCTTACCCGTCAGAAATTCGCCAAGTCGCATCGCATACTCTGCTTCTGGAATGCCTAATGTTGTTACAGATGATTCGAATCTCCCAAGATAGGATTCAAGGCAATCCCGGTCCGTAAAATATGGCAGTTTTAATCTCTGTGACGACTGCGATGGTCTTCTGCTTTCCTCACTTTGACCTTTCGAAGATAGTTCTAGTTTTCTTAACTCGATTTCAGTTTGCATCTGACACTTGATCTTCTCTTTCTCAATTTCCATTTCAGCTAACTTTTTTTGCGTCTCTTTCTCTTCCTGTAAACGCTTTGCCTCACGTTCATTATGCCTCTCCTCTCTTTCCGTCTGCTTTTGTTCTTTTGCTTCGGCATACTCCTGTAACTCTTTACCTTTCAGGCCTATTCGTTCACCTGCTTCAATATAGTCCATTAACGTAGGCATCTTGTACTTGCGGACACGTTGCTGTCTGTCAGCCAACTATAAATGTAAAGACTCTGCTACTAGTCCTTTGTGTGCCTTCAATACGTACACTACCACTCCTTGTGCACGTAACTTCGTAGTGCTAAAATATCACTCTGTACTCACCCAGTCACTCTATAAGCACTAGGTAGTGAGGTGGAATATCACCTATGCTCCCTTATATCTATATATCTATGACCACAAGTTCATAAAGTCCCTGGAAATATTGTTAAACATACATATAAATACATATACAAACAAATGGATGATAACAGTAAGTGATGACTATCCAACGCTAGACTTCACAAGCTGAGTACACGGAGACGATGATCACACAGAAATAAACCACAGTAACACCCACAAGCTTGTGTAGGGACATCCACAGTGCGCGTAATATATAAATATAAATTGACAAAGACCACTAGACAGCAGAAATGACGAAAGATCACAATAAACATATATCCGAACACAACAAATATCATATGTAAATATAACGAAAAGAAAGAGAGAAAGAAAAGGAATATATACTGAAAATATACACAGATCTGACGTTAGACCCAAAAGGCACGGTATATAATCCAGGACCACCCTGCTTCACTGCAGAATCAAACAAACCGACCTTACGATTTACTTCCCAGAAAACACATGGTGCACAGTAAGAAAATAAATTTTCGCCCCGCCTCCCGGCCTTCGAGAAGCAACACAAAAATCCCCTACTCTTGACAAACACTGGACTACATACAAATAATTGCGTAACACCCGACAACAATAAATATGACGATGGGAGCAAAAAAAAAAAACAACTAATGTGTAACTGGTTGGCCGACAAATATGTGCCTATTAATCCGTCGCCAAAAGTTCTTATTTTGCTCTTAATAGTTTTTCACAATATGCTGGAAATGTCTGTGTTAAATTCTCCGAAATGTTTACGACGCTAGATTTCAAAGCGACTTGTTGTTTTGTTGAGTGGTTCCTGAATTCACGTGGTGATCAAAAGTTCCAACTGTCGGAAACGTTGACGGTAATAATAATTATCCAAAGTGTTCTTTAGATGGCGCTTTGCTGTATCGTAAATGTTATGGAATGCCGTTACCCGACAAGATTCACCAAAAAGAAAAGGAGAATGGCAGCCAATGTTCAGCGCTTTAAATTTTGATATATAAATCCTTATTGGCAAAGAAATACAACCATGGTTGCGATGATTATCCGTTAAAACTGTTTGCTCATAACAGAATAATGATGACAATAGTAGAACAGTTCAACAAAGGCGAAACATAAAATCTGGCTTTCTTTCAAAACACCTTGTTTTGTTCATTCACAATGAGTCATCTTGACCACACTAGGCCGTGGAAATTTTCCTGAGTACCTTTCCTCCTTCCACCCCCAACTCACAATGTCACCTCAATTTCTCTTTATCACCGTTAGTGAAAAAAAAAAACTCCTTAGTAAACACAGTTTCTACACAACCTTCTCAGCCCCAATCCGGCTGTGGTGGGGCACCGTAAACAGCGATGACCCGATTTGTCCGTGGAAACTCACAATTTCCACCGTCCTCCCCCGTTGTGTTCACTTGTCGACCCGCGACCAACACCGTGCGTTTGCTTCGCACACACACACCAAGTTCTCACCACGCACAGAATGTTGCGACGAAATTGCTCGCTGTCTTCAATCTTTGGTTCAATCCTGTCAAACACACACACACTAGGACTGACCGCTCTTGTTGCAAACAACTCGCTGTCCACTCGACTTTACTTGTGCTGTCCTATATTTGACCTCTCTGCGTTAATTCTCTGACGCCCCATCTCTTGACCTATGAAAAACACCGTACACCTGTCTTCAGCGCGCACATGACTTCGCTGCTAAATCACTCACTGTCTGTTTTGCCACGTGCTGGCTTCTTTTGATGAACTGAAGTGGTCTTTCGTGAACTGTCTGCTAGCTTGAGTTTTTACTCCCGTCTGTCTGTGTGAATTATCTGGCGCCCACACAAAGAGTTCACATTACCCTCTTGAAGCCACACAATCCAAATTGTCAAGGGTTTGCTAGTTTGGTGGAACGAAGTCACCAGATAATACTTCTCTCTCAGCGAAGAGCCCACCGATATCTCAGAATGACAACAATGTCTACAATGCTCTTGACCGTATGTAGCCTTTCAGATAATCAATATATCCCCGTCGTTCTTGCCAGGAGAGACCCCAGATTGTCACACGTCGTTCTTGATGATAATATCACGAAGTTCTTACGATGATATGTGCATGATATTGTCGTGTGATGGTCGTTGTCTAGGTAACGATACTCATGGTGTGTCAATGGAGATATCTAACTGTCTTGCAATATAACTCACCCCCGCAATGCATATTCACCAGTCATTAACCAAGATTCAGTTGGCGCACATAATCCTTTATTACAGAAATAACACAGACTCACGGAACATATGTATATATCCAGAAACAATGTAATCCATAGACTATAAATATCCTCCTCACAATTTAACCAGCACACATCAATGCCTTCTCAAGCCTGCTTCATATCAAAATCCACCAGACAGGTAATCCAGCTACTATCCACGGCTGGATCTCCTACAATACAACCCACACATTGGGTCGGAGCCACTGCTCAACTATGCAACCCACTCTGGGTTTTGGCCCTCACTCCCTATAGCACCCACTCTGGTTCAGGCCTGTCTTCACAACCCGGAGAACAACACAACACGGAGATATCTAACTCCGCTTCTCCTTAGAATACCGACCAGTTCGGCATCTACACATTAACTGCCCTGAAGTCCCTTGACTTCACACAAAACTAGACTGTCCTTCCCCCATCCCCTGGGGTCCACACTCACCCTTCCCATTATTTCTCAGGACTGGCTGTTTTCTCATAGCCAGGTCAGTCACTTTACTGTCTCCCACTTTCATCTCCATTCTTTCTCATGCCCGGTCACACAACTCAATGTCAATGACCCAGGCTTATGTCACAAAGTGTATTGTTCGTGTTTTTTTACAGAGCGTTGTATGTGGACGTGTAGGTGACATATGCGCAAAATTACAAACATTTTATACATTAGAACATTTCTTCATTGAAATTGTTGTAAAGAAATATTTTAAACAACAGCAGGATGATATTACACCGTTATAAGCAGCCAACACCATCACCACCTCTTTGGTAATGATGATACAGGCAGTAAAAACTTTTTGAACCAACCAGTGAGGACTGTAGCAGCGTCCACAGCAAACAGTAACAAGTGGGGAGATGAAGGATTTTGATAATGATAAGCAGTGATTATAGAATTAAAGAATAATAGCAATCGAACCACAATAATAATAAAATTGTAATACAGAGTTACTTAATCTCAGTACGAAAGCATGGTAATAGTGGTACAAGTGCATTTGTGTTGTCAGTATTTTTACATGCGTCCTGTGTGAGGAAACAAATCTTCTTTTTTTTTTTTTTTTTTTTTTAATATGGGCCTTTCTCAGGCCGGACAACAATTTTACTATGTGTTTATTTATGTAACCGCCCAGGTGGCCGTAACAAATCAGAGGAAATAAATCTTTTTTATTTTTTATTTGCCAGGTTTTCTTAGGATTTATTGTGTGGATTGTGTGGGCAGGTAAGCTGTAATCCTTCCTCTGCCAAGGACTGAGCCCAGATCACATGCACACAGTCCACTATTCCACTGCGGCTCAAGAGTCATGGCGATCGTGTACGTGTCTTGTGATGTGTTTATGTCCTTTTGTATATTTCTGTTGTTTTTGTTTGTTCTGGCGTGTGTGATTTTTTGTAGTTATAGACGGTCACCAACTGTACCGTCAGAACGGAATGTCAACGAATCCAGCGAAATGCGGGACTCATCAACACAAGAGGAAACACATTTTTCCCCCCAACTTTTATTTCATACAAAGCAATGTGTATTTACAAGTTGTAGTGTGTGTTTCTTTTGTTTGTGTATATTACAGAGCGTTGCCGTTTGTTAGTGTTAAGTGTGACATTGTGAATAAAACATATACATACATATATACAGTTATGATAATATGACATTTGTGGCATAGTGCATGTAGATACACATTCCTTGCATATGCTTCACTTCCACTTCCGCAAGCGGAATGCATGAAACACCTGTCCATCTCTCTCTCTCTCTCTCTCTCTCTCTCTCTCTCTCTCTCTCTCTCTCTCTCTCTCTCTCTCTCTCTCTCTCTCTCACATACACACAAACACACACGCACACACAATCTCATGCTTTCTGGAGACCGCAGTACATTTAAATGCCCCGCGCTTGGACAATAAACTTTAAACTATCATTTCCATTAAAATGTGGCTTCCTTGTAATTTCTGGGTCACTAAGCTCCCGAGGCGAAGGTCGTTGGTGTTGTTGCCTGATGACAAATTTCATGGTGACGCTCTAGTCCAGTGTTTCCCAACCTTTTTTGTGCCATGCCCCACTTAAGCCTTTCTAAAATTCATATTGCCCCCCCTCCCCCGCCCCACGCCCCCCCTTTCAACATATACATTATTTTTAATATTCAAAAATTGAAATGTTCACTAAAGAAACTTGAATGATAGGTTTTAGGAAGAAACCACTAGGTAATTATTGAGCAAACACAGTAAGTAGATTTTCAAAACATATAATGGAGAACTAAAATTCAAGTACAAAATAATTTTAATGAAAGATTTTTCTATATTATTTTAATTTTTAGTAATTATTTATTATTTAAATTTAGTGAGATCCTTGCGCTTGATGCTTGCTGCAAAGAGATCTTATGTCAGGTTCCAATTTAGTTAACTTCAGTCTCAAGTCTCTCCGTTTTGTTATATTCAGCCGATTTCTTCCATTTTCGAATTGCCCCCCTTAACGTCGAATTGCCCCCTTGTGGGGCGTGGGCCCCATGTTGGGAAACACTGCTCTAGTCCATGATGTCTTTTGTTTGGGGGACAAGAATCAGGGATTTACTACTAGCAATCAGGGTCCATGGTCTGTCCCCAGGGAGATAATTGGTCCAAAATTGTGATAGTGTCTGGGTTTTATATACAATGGGAAGGACTTAAAACCTGGCCACTAAAAGCCACCTTAGCTTACTGGGTACTTAAAGGGCTCACCGAATTTGTTTATACATGGTGGTGCATATTTTTCTTTTGAAACATATCATTACCGTATAACATCATTTTAATACTTAAGATACCGACTTGGTTTAAAGACTGCTACACGCACGCACGCGCGCGTGTGCACACACACACACTCGTACACATGCGCGTACAAATTCATGCACCACACACACACCTGCATCCACACACAGACGCATACATATGTTACTGCCAACGGCACAGACACCCATCCACAATATATTTCATGTTGCACATTCAAATATAATAATGGGAAAATTAATAATAATAGTGGCAGTAATAATAATAGAGTAATAATAATAATAATAATAATAATAATAATAATAATAATAATATAATTGTAAGATTATTAATACCATCAATAAATACATTTACAGTTGTAGTATCCTTTATTTAAAACAAGTTATTTGCTTCTTCTGTAATATGTGCTGTCTTCAGCCAAATATTTTACGAGATTTGCGCTTGTGGGGCTAAAATTAGAATGTTTGCGACTTTTTGTTGATAAAGTTGTTGGACAATTTCTTTGTTGATTGTTCTGTAATTGTATAGTGCTTTGTTTCTTAATGTCCATATAAGATTTCTGTACTCTGCCAATAGAACAAGTAGCTTTGTGTGGGTGTCTTGTGTGGAGTAAGGTATGGAATTTATCATGATTGCTTTGTAAACATCTGTTCTTTGTTTCGAATGAGTGTTTAGGATGTTTTGTAGGAGATTTCTTGTTGGCATGATTGTGTTGCATTCGTAATAGATGTGCTCTTCTGAATCTTGGACGTTCCGTCTACAAAGCTGACACTGTAGTATTTGTTTAGTTATTTTTGCTGTTCTCTCTGTTGTTGGGGTCATGCTGTAAACAAGCCTATATGTAATTTCCCTTGCTTTTGGAGTTATCTGCTTGTTGTGAATATTAGAGACAATTTCGGTATAATCTTTTATGAAATATCTATGTCCTCTTTTAATTCTGAGATGTACCGGAGTTGCTTGTAATTTAACTAAATGCCTGTAGATTGTATGTGTTTTCTTGTGTAGTAATTTTTCATGTCCTTTAATGGCTGAAATACATGTTTTGTAGAACGTTGGGAGAGTGCCAAAATAATGTGAGGATGTATTCCTAATAGGTTTTAAAGAAGATAGCCTAATTCCAATGTAATAGTGTGCTAAAGGGTGTTTTTCTGGGTGTTGTAGGATTTCACCTACGTGTTTGATCCTAAGTGCTTGTATTTTGGTTGTTATGTCTTGGAGGGCGATACCTCCATCTTTTTTGTCTTGCATGAGTGTATTATGTTTGATACTGTAGATGGTGCTGCCAAACACAAAGCGTCTAATCTCTTTGTTTATGTTTGTGACAGTTTGTCGTGGGGGGTCTAGGACTGTGCACAGATATAGTATTTTTGGAATTATATATGTATTAACAATGGTACTTCTACCAAATATGGTAGTTGTTTTGTATTTGTATCTCTGTAACATATCTGTTATTTTCTTCTCTAGATTTTGGCAAGTGTCTTTGTGTGTCTGATTTTGTTGACATGGGAAGACTATTCCGTACACTTTATAAGATTGTTTGATGTTAAGTCAAATGGAAAATCCGCCTATTTTTCCATTTGCCTAAGCCCATTATAGTAGATTTTTTGGACGTTTAATTTTGCCCCACTCCCTTTGCCGAAAAACGAGAACGTCTCGTTGCATCCACCTGGCAGGAATTAATACTGTCGTGGACGCTACAGTATAACTGTGGCATCTTCCCCAATTGTTTACACTACGGCTGTTCCCCCCCCCCCCCCCCCCCCCCCCCCGCGATATCTAGACTTAATTGTCCCCACATTTCTATGTTTTCATAGCAGACTGATCACATATTTTTGGCTACTCAAATCCTTTTTGGCAACCCATTTTCAATTCTGCGCCACAAGCGTTTTCGCAGCTGGCCAAGTCACATTTTCTGCCCCACATGGAATTATCAGGTTGTGCACTATAAGTGATAGGTCGTGTGTTTGTGTTTTTGTCGTTGTTTGTCGTCAGCTATCTGTGTTGTCATTGACAAAGATTCTTAGAATCGAAACGTCTGTGTGTCGTACTGTATGCGTTCGTGTGTATTTTATCTTATTTTATTATTCAATTTTATATTTATTGAGTGCTTCTGATTTCGGATTTTTCACCTGTATTTCGCGACACGTGGATCTCCTTGTAAGGTATGTGCAACGTTTGTTAATGTTTAGTTCGTTTTTTTCTCGCAGTTTTTTTCTCGTATTTTTTAAAATACCTATTTGTTTCCATTTCATAAGATTACATCGGTATTGTGACCTTTACGTTCGGTTTATCAGTTCGCACAAAACAAATATATGGTCCGCATGGCGTGCTCAATTATTAATTAATACATCAGGGATTAATAATTTAAAAACATTAATTTGCGGCCATTTTGAACCTCTTAATCAGGTCGGAACATAAATGACTACAGTGGCAACATGAACTTTATGTTCCACTCCATCCATCCATCATGTGCCATGCCGTTAAGCGTGGGCAGTCATGATTCGCCATTTCACTCGATCACCAGAGTCGTGGATCAGCTCAGTGTTCTTGTCTCGAGCATGCCACGTTGTCAAGCCATCCAGGTATTTACTTCTCTGTCTTCCTCTTGTTCTTTTCCCCTCAATCTTTCCAGTTGTCATCAAGTTCTCCAATTTTTTCCTTCTCATAACCTGACCAAAAATGTTGACTATGTCGAATTTCTCTAACCAGTGTACGATTTTCATTTGTTTCTTGTAGGACGTGCTCATTGGTTTTTATGTCTCTCTATGGAATTTCTTGCATTTTTCTTAGAAACAACTTTTGCACAGCCATCAGATGTTTTTCAGCTTGTTTGCTCATTGTCCACGCTTCAAATCCATACACAAGTTCAGGTTCTATGTGGCACATCAACACTCTTTTTTTCGTTGCAATTGACATATTTTTTATTGGCCTGTATGTTTTTCATCTTGCATAAGGCTACCTTCGCCATGGCTATTCTTTTTCTAATCTCTTCGAGGCATCTCCCATCAGATATTAGGACTGTTCTGAGATAATTATACCGATTCACTTGTTTAAGAATATTCCCATTTTCTTGTATCTTACATTGTGGTACTTCCTTCTTCCTAGTGAAGACGATAATTTGTATCTTCTTACAATTTAATTCTAACCAAAGTTGTTCACTGTGTGCAACAACCGCATCTAACTAGATGTTGCAGATCCTGCTCATTGTTTGCTATAAATACTGTATCATCCAGCAAATCTAATGTTACTGATGTTACGTCCCCCAATGATGACTCCTTTCATATCTTCTACATTTCTGAAAATATTGTCACTGTACAGGGAAAAAAGATCTGGAGACATTACACATCCCTGTCTCACTCCTCTCTTAAAAGGCTGCTATTGGCGTACTTCATTATCAATCCTTATGGCAGCTTGTTGTTTCCAATATATATTTTTTTTTACAAATCGAAGATCTTTCCCATCAATTTATAGATCTGCAAGCATCTTTATAATAATAGCACGTCTTACTCTATCGAAAGCCTTTAGGTAGTCAATAAAGCATAGATGTGGGTTTGTGTTTACTTCTATAGAACGTTCAATTAATGTTCTCAGCATATATTCAGCATTTATAGCACCCTTATTAGGAATATGGGCTTTCATCACATGTAATACAACTCATAGAAATACTGTATCTAGACCAACAAGCAGCGGTTAGAATAGATGGCGAGACATCAGATTGGTTTGACATCAAGCAAGGAGTCCGTCAGGGCTGTATGCTGTCCCCCTATTTGTTTAACCTATGCGCCGAAAATATAGTGAGAAATATCATAGATGATAAATCAAATCAAGTCAAATCAACTTTATTAGGGTCACAAATTGGGCGCGCAGGCCCGTCTTACATTCGGCCCTTCCAATCACTCGTCTTTCGTTCATCAAGAGCATTATACATTTACATAGGAAGAAAAATAAACATTGTGAAATGAATGTTGTAAACATAAACAAGGCTAATTACCATGTTATGAGGCCCATCTCCCACCTACCCATACATCACCCCACCCACACAACACGCCCACCTACCCACACACACGCGCACCAAGGGACACATACACACCCCACCTACCCACAAACACGCACACCAAGGGACACATACATACCCCACCAACCGACCCATCCCCCTCCCGAACATCCCCCACCCGCACACACTGCCCTCACCTGATCCCCCAACCAAAACACACTCGCCACCCACAAACATTCCCCCACCAACCCACACATCCCACGCCCATCCACATACACATCCTAACCCACACATCCTCTCCCCACCCACACCTCAAACCACCCATCCCCCAGCCACATCTCTATCGACAACATATTCCCCACCCATGCACACAATCCCCCACCAACCCACACATCGCACATCCACTCACACATCCCCAAACCATACACACACATCCCCACCAACTAACATGTCCCCCCCCCCCACACACACACACATCTCCCTAACCACCCATACATCCCCAATCCACTCACACACACCCCACCACCCACACATACAACTTCCACCCACCCACACATGCCATAACCTAATCCCCCACCACACAATCCCCCACCCGCACATCACATACACCCCCTACCACGCACTATTCCCAACCCACGCACCACACACACACATCCCTCACCAACACATCCCCACTTACACACCACACACATATCCCCCACCCAGATACCACACAATATTCCCACCCACACCCACACAGATACCCTTACCCATCCACCCCACATACCCCCACTCACACACCACAAAAATCCCCCACCCACACACACATACCTCACCCACACAATATCCCCAACCAACACACCACACACCTCTCCCCACCCACACACGCAGTCCCTACCCGTCCACCAACAGACACTCACTCACGCAAACATCCTCCACTACGCACCCCCACACACCCACCCCAACCAAACATCTCTCGATCACAATACCCCTACCCACACACACCCTCCACCCACTCACACATCCCACCCCAACACATACAACTCCCTCACCCACCTACACATCCCTAAGCCACTCACACACCCCCACCCACACATTCCCCATCCACACACACACATCTCCCACCCACACACCCCACATACTTCCCCCAACCACCACAATCCCCTACTCACCCACACATATACCCCACCCATACGCACATTCCCCGCACCCATCACACACATCCCCCACACCACACACTATCCTCCACCCATACCACCACAAACATACCCTCCACCCACACATCATTCACACATCCCCCACCAACACACCGCACGCATATCTCAAACCCACACACCATACACTTCTCCCTACCCGCCCTTGCATCCCCAATCCACCCAACACAATCCCCTACCCACACAACCCCGCCTCCCACACATACTTCCTCAAACCATCCACACATCTCCACCCACATAAACACACATCCTCCGCATCCGTCCCATACACATATCCTCCACCCATACACACATCCCCCACACCCATTCCAACACCCCTACTTTCACCCCCACACATCCATCCACACATCCCACCAACACCCACAAATACCACTACCCACCAAAACCCACACACCCCAACCCATCCAAACGCATACCCACACCCACACAACCCCCACCCACACATATCCCCACACTCACACACATCCTCCACATACACTCACACTTCCTCACATCTAGACACATACAAAATGTCTCACGTTAGTATTGAAACTAGTATGAACAAACTCCCACACTTTACTCACACACATACACTGACACTTGTCATGAGCAGTCTCATAAAAATGTTAAACATGGAGAAAAATGTGTACATAAAATGTATGTGACGTAAAAATAGTGATGCTCTCTCTCTCTCTCTCTCTCTCTCTCTCTCTCTCTCTCTCTCTCTCTCTCTCTCTCTCTCTCTCTCTCTCTCTCTCTCTCTCTCTCACACACACACACACACACACACATTCACTCTCACGCTCACACATTCACTCTTCCGCTCATTCACTCTCACGCTCACTCATTCACTCTCACGCTCACTCATTCACTCTCCTGCTCACTCATTCACTCTCCCGCTCACTCATTCACTCTCCCGCTCACTCATTCACTCTCCCGCTCACTCATTCACTCTCACGCTCACTCGTTCTGTCTCTCATTCACACTTACTGACTCTCTCACTCAAACTACAGTAATGAACATGAGTTTATATTATGCATGATAAAATCAAATGGTATTTAACTGATAATATGACAGATGAGAATACACAAACATATGGATTCGCGTGTTACATAACATGCGTGTTACACGACATGCATCAGCTCAGCTCTCTCTCTCTCTCTCTCTCTCTCTCTCTCTCTCTCTCTCTCTCTCTCTCTCTCTCTCTCTCTCTCTCTCTCTCTGTATTCTTTCATATACACACTCACACGCATGCGCACGCTCACACACACACTAACACATCAACTCTCCCACTGTCTCACTCTCTAACACACAATCCTTCACACACACACACACACACACTCACTCTCTCAATCACACTCTCTCACACATACACATGAACGCATGCACGCACGCACACACTCCCTCACTCACTCTCACACATACACGTACGAATGCATGCACTGACACATTCCCCCACCATTTCTAGCTCAATCACTCTCTCCACACACGCACGTGCGCACATACTCTCTCCCTCTCTCTGACACCCACTTTCTCTTTCTCTCTCTCTCTCTCTCTCTCTCTCTCTCTCTCTCTCTCTCTCTCTCTCTCGCTCCCACACGCACACACATATATAGTGAACAATTATAGTTAAACAATTATAATGAACAATTATACTGAACAATTATACCAGTAAATGAATTATGGTGGCATATAGTCGGTATGGATTAAGTATTGAAAGAGTTTTCGGTTAAATGTGTAGGGACTCATTGGAGTTTTCAGATCTGGAGGCAGATCATTCCATAAGTGAGCACCAGAATAGGCGAAACATGTTTTGTATAGGTC
Organism: Cepaea nemoralis; assembly: GCA_014155875.1. Taxonomy (NCBI): domain Eukaryota; kingdom Metazoa; phylum Mollusca; class Gastropoda; order Stylommatophora; family Helicidae; genus Cepaea; species Cepaea nemoralis. Next base: position 99,207 of record JACEFZ010014751.1, on the reverse strand, counting down.
CAATCTAGGCTTTGAGACATGTAACAAATTTAGGCGCTTGCTGTTCATTGCATTAGATTGAATCAGCGGCAGAAGATACTCTGGGGTATTTTGAGATATAATTTTATTCACTAATTTGGCTTTGTTGAAAAGGAAGCGCTTTTGTAGTGGTAGAAGTCTTAGATGACTGTACAAAATATTACTTTCAACGTGCTTTATGCCAGAAACCAGACGAATAGCGCGGTTTTGTAGAGAACATAGTCGTTTTAAATTAGATTTAGGGCAACCATCCCAAACTGTGGAACAGTAATCGAGATGTGATTGGATATAGCATGTATAGAATATTTTTCGTGTGCTTTCGTCCAGGAAGTGCTGAATTTTAGCAAGTTGGTAAACTTTTTGTGCTATTTTCTTGGTAAGAGCGTGAACATGAGAGCTCCAGTTCAAATGGCTGTCTATTAAAAGCCCTAGTGTTTTATGTTCAGTCACATTAACTATAGGTAACGTGCCCATGCGGAGTTCGAGCGGTGATCCAGTTATGGCTAGTGTCTGTAGTTTTTGTCTGGTCGTTATTAGCATGGATTTGGTTTTGTCGATGTTAATTTGCATGCGGTTTTCATTGCTCCATCTAGTAAGATTATCAAGTTCCTTTTGTAAAGAATTCTCTAATTCACTACGGTTTTCTTGACTAGTATATATAGTACAGTCGTCTGCAAATAGATCACAAGTTGTATTGATATATAAAGGAAGATCATTAATATAAACTGCAAAAAGCAGCGGACCTAGTATTGAGCCCTGAGGCACACCAATATTAAGATGTGTGGGTCTTGATAGACAGTTGTTGAAGGACACGACTTGTTGCCTGTCGGATAGAAATGACGTAATTATGTTCACCATGTTGGTGCTTGTCTTCATTTGCTTTAGTTTTCTAATTAAAATATCGTGATCTACCATATCAAAAGCTTTTTTAAAGTCTACAAACACCGCTCCACAAATTCTACCGTTGTTGGTGATATAAACAGGGAGCTATATGACGCCCTAAATATCGGTGGTCATGACATACCAGAGATTCGATATGCAGATGATACATTATTGCTATTCACAACACCGAATGGTATAGAAAACCTAATAACCTCAATCCAAAGGAATAGTGAAAATACCTCAACCCAAAGGAATAGTGAAAATCACAACATATAACTTAACATAGCAAAAACAAATATAATGCATAGAGATAAAACTATTATGGAGAAAGAAATATATGTTGATGAGGAAAAATTGGACGTGGTGGACAATTTCGAATATCTTGGTTCATTGATTACCAACAATGATGACACAATGAAAGAAGTTAAGAGATTAATACTATTGCTCTTCAAAGACTAAAACAACTGAATAAATTGTGGAGAGGGACATATAGAACTACAAAAAATTAGATTGTTAAGAGCAGGGGTCACCAAACTACGGCCCGCGACGTCATTTCATCCGGCCCGCCGACGGTACTCGAACTTGCTTGATATAACGTATGAAACACGAGAAGTTGTGATACAATTTAAATTTAATATTATGTTTAGAATAATAGGAGATCTTCACACGTGCGGAGGCCTCCTGGACGCTCTAAGATGTTTATTCATGCTGCCCTATTTATATATTTTGCAAACCGTACCGGTCTCTGTGGCTAAGGGCTTGCAAACGCGGTTTGTGAGCCCATATACTCGGGTTCGAAACACGGCGGTGCTGTTTTTTTCGAAAAAAAAGGTATAGGAGCCGGTCATTCAGAAAGCAATGGCAAGCTACTGAATGTAACACTTGCCTAGTACATCAATAGCAGCTGAAAATGCTGGTGTTGACTGTAACGTCCCGTAAGAGATACGTAACAAAAAAATGTTATTATGAGATATATTATATTACCAAATGAAGCCGCCTGCCGCGCCTCTACAAGAGTATAGAGTAGCATATCCCATGATACCCTGGTAAAAAAATGCACAGGATGTTGTGTTGGCGTGCCTATAAGAGCCCAGTCACGCCATGTTCCCGCCTCTTTGGCCTTGAGAACAACTGAGGCCGAAGAGATGTGATGTCTAATTTTCAGCAAAGGGTTTGAACTCACCCCTCTGAGCCACTACCAAGCAGATGGGCTAACGTGCCCCAGGCACGGCCGAGCGTGGCCACTGTTTTTCCAGACAGCAGTTGAGAGGGCAGACAGGCCCTGTGAAAATCCAAAAGATCCAAGAGGATCTTGATTGTGGATTGACGATTATCTGCTGTGGGAGTGAGTTTTGAATGAATCTTCATAGTTTAAATAGGAATATAGGAATAGAATAGCTATGTCTGTGCCCGAGAACAATAATGGAGGGGTATATGCCTGGGAAGAGAGGAAGAGGAAGGCCAAAGAGAAGATGGGTGCATGATGTGGCGGATGATCTCCAGATGGGTGTATCTGAAGCGGGACATCTTGATTATGATCGAGAGGTTTTCCGGAAGGTTGTTATGGGAGCGAGGTTCTGCAAAGGACATGCAACTGAATGAATGACCTTTGTTCCATCTTGTTGTCTGATATTTGCTGGTGTTGTGTATCAGACTACAGTTACAGTGCTGTGATGGAAGATCACTGGTACTGTGAAGAATGATCATGTGTATGATATTCATGGGGATGCCTATTTTGTCATTGCATCTAATCATGAATTTTATTTCTTAGTGCATTGGCATTATTAATCAGATGTTGTTGTATCTTTTCAATTACATTATTCTGATTCCCTGTACACGGACCTGAATCGCTTCTGATATTTCTAAATCTTTTCTTTTCTTGTTAGCCGTAGAGATAGAATAAGATTTTCTTTGTCTTCTTATTCCTCTCTTCTTCTACGGCCCATAAGCAGTCGGCATTGTGCTATTATCTCTATCATCTCTGTGAGGTTACATTGGATGTGAGGTCTTGATTGGATGCAGCAATTCCAAACCAAACATTGATGGTATTTTGAAAGCCACACGTTAGTTTCACAAATCTCCCTAACCTCTTTTGCTGCTTAGTTTGTGAGATTCGGATATGTGCACATTAGGTCTAATGTAACTATCTTTTTGCTAACGTCGCCTTCTTTGATAACTTTGTTTAGTAAATAAATATGTTGGTTGTCTTTGTTTTTTTGTGCATTGCACGCCCTTCCCATGATTAACTTAGTTTTTCGTCTTTTTTCCCCAGAGCTTTCGTTCTAGCTTGCAACTATTGTTAAAGTTAGTTGCATATCCTTTATAGGACGTTTGCAGTCAACACCTGCATTGTTTGCTGTTGTTGATGTCTTGGCAAGTTTACGTTCAGTAGTTTACCATTGCTTTCTGAACGACCGGCACCCATAACATAGCGTAAAAACAAGCGCAACGTTGTCTACTGTCAAATCGCGCGCAGCTGTGTTTCGAACGCGGGTTTACGGGATTACGAACCGTGATCCGTAAGACCTTCGCCACGGAGAAAGGGCAAGTAATGTACAGAATGACTTTCCGGCCCGCGCTCGTCATTTTCTCAGCTAATCCGGCCCGCCGTGAAAAAAGTTTGATGACCCCTGGTTAAGAGCATGCATCTGCCCCATTGCAACATTCGCCTGTAAGACCTGGACACTTACTAAACAAGCTGAACAGCGCATAAATGCCTTTGAATATAAATGTTACAGATGAGTTCTAAGAATATCTTGGATAAAGTAACGAACAAATGCAACAAAACTTCAAGAGCTGAATATTGAAGAAGGTTGGCCATTAACGACGATAAAACAAAAGAAAATTGAAATATTTTGGTCACTTGAAACGTCACGAAAGTTTGGAGAAAACAATAATGGAGGAGTATATGCAACTATTCCAAAATTAAAGAAGGTGGGTCGTAAGAAATGGATGATTGAAGAAATTTCACACCTCATGGAAACAAGAAGACTCAACAAAAATAATTCTGTTAAATATGAAAAATTCACAGACAAGTCAGAATATTATGTAAGGAGGCAAAAGAAGCATGGCTTGAGGAAAAGTGCTTAGAAATTGAGAACCAACACAACAGTCAAAATATTAAATTAGTGCACAAAAGAATTCAGGAACTTAATAATAAAAGAACAAGTACATCAACAGGATGTCTAAAAACTAAAGATGGCCAAATCATAATAGAAAAAGACCAGATTCTACATGTATGGACAGATTATGTGAAACACCTTTATGATGATAACAGAGACGAACAGTATGATATTAGATCTAATAATGAAGGACCAGCAATTTTGAAGATGGAGGTTCATAATGCTCTTAACCATTTGAAATCTGGCAAGACCCCTGGTTCAGACAGTGTCACAACAGAAATGATTAAAGCTTTAGAAGAATTTGGACTAGAGCAAGTCACCAGACTGCTGAACACATTATATGATACTGGAGATATACCTCCTGAATTATGTAAATCAGGAACCTTGGAATGTGATCAACATCGAACAATTAGTGTAATGAGTCACATCATGAAGATTTTTCTAAGAATTATCATGCAAAGAGTTAGGAAGAAAATACAACCTGAAATAGGAGAAGAACAATGCGGGTTTGTAGAAGGAAAGGGTACAGTAAATGCTGTGTATTTACTGAGAACCATAATTGAACGGTCTATATAAGTAAACAAAGATCTACACCTTTGCTTAATTGACTACATAAAGGCTTTCGATATAGTGAGACATGTCGACATGATAAGGATGCTTCAAGATCTACAAATTGATGGAAAAGACCTTAGACTTGTATAAAACATATATTGGAAACAACAAGCTGCCATAAGAGTTGATAATGAAGTAGGCCAATATCAGCCTATTATGAGAGGTGTGAGACAGGGATGTGTAATGTCTCCAGATCTTTTTTTCCCTATACAGTGAAAATATTTTCAGAAATGTAGAGGATATAAGTGGAATCAGCATTGGAGGACGAAACATCAATAACATTAGATATGCGGATGGTACAGTATTAATTGCTGACAATGCGCAAGACCTGCAACAATTAGTAGATGCGGTTGTTGTACACAGTGAGCAACTGGGGTTAGAATTAAATTGTAAAAAGACTCAGGTTATGGTCGTCATTAGGAAGAAAGAAGTGCCACAATGTAATATACTAGTAAATGGAAATACTCTTCAACAAGTGAATCGGTACAATTATCTTGGAACAGTCATAACATCTGATGCCTTGAAGAGATTAGAACAAGAATCGCCATGGCGAAAGTAGCCTTTAGCAAGATAAAAAACATTCTGACCAATAAAAAGATGTCAATTGAAACGAGAAAAAGAGTGTTGAGGGGATACATAGAGCCTGTTCTTTTGTATGGATATGAAACTTGGACAATGAGCAGTCAAGCTGAAAAGCATCTGCTGGCTGCAGAAATGTGGTTTCTGAGGAAAATGCAAAGAATACCATGGACAGCCAGAAAGACCAATGAACAGATCCTTCAAGAAACAAACAAAGATCGTAAACTGATTAGAGACATTAGAAACTTTTTGGGCATGTTATGAGAAGAAATGAATTGGAGAACTTGGTGACAACTGGTAAGATCGAAGGGAACAGACCAATAGGAAGACCAATAATTAAATACCTAGATGGCTTGGCCACATGGCATGGTCGAGACAGAAACACAGAGCTGATCCACGACTCTGGTGATCGAGTGAGATGGCAAAACATGACCGCCCACGCTTACCGGCATGGCACATGATGGATGGATGGATGGATGGATATTGCTTAAGATCAATCTATTGTCGTTGTAGCAGTCAACGCTTTGGTATCACACACTTCTGTGACAGTTTCAATGCCAAAGCTGGATAAGGACTTTATCATCTCTGTTGTTATTCTGTCAGGAACTGCAGCCTTTTCTTCTTTCATCTTTTTAATTGCCTTTTCTACTTCAGCCGTTAATATTTTTGGTCCATCTTGATTATTATACAATGTTGGTCTATTGACCCTGTTGTCCCAGAATAAATCTTTGGTGTAGTCTGTCCATCTTTTTATTATGTCAGCGTTATTAATTATAATTTCTCCAGTTTTTCCTCTGATACAACTGTTTCCTATTATAAATATGTTTCTTATTTGTAAGTCATTTTATACGTTCATGAAATTATTTCGAGTTGTGTTTTATTTCCAGATCCTCTATTTCTTTGCATTGTTTCTGCAACCACTCTTCTTTGGCAAGTCTGCACATGTGGCGTATTTTTCTACCTATCAATATATACTCTGGAATGTTCTTTGCTTTCTTTCTTTGAGACATTTTACTCAAGATTTCATCAGTTATCCATATTTTTTTTCTTATTTATCTTCACTGGCAAGGTGGTATTTGCAATCTGAATACTGATTTTCACACATTCAGGATTTTCACGTCCTTATTGCTCCATACTTTCAATGATTAGCCCATCATATCTATTTTTTACTTCAACCAGGTATAGTTGACTTATTTTTGGTTTGTTTCAATGCCGATATATCTACTTGAGGTGTCTTCGATGTCCTTATTCCTGGGTTTTAAAGTTTTATTTGTAATTTTAAGACTACAGGATTATGGTCAGAGTTGATATCAGCACCAGGGTATGTTTTGGCATTTTTAACATTGTTTTTAAATATATTTCTAATCATAATGTAATCAATTTGGTTCCTTGTTCTATCTCCAGGGCTTTTCAACGTATACAGTTTGATTGGTTGATGTTGGGAAAATGTGTTCCAAGCAATAAGATTGTTTTCTTCACAGAACTGTATCAGCGGTCTCCTCTGTCGTTTCTGTTTCCCTTACCATATAGCCCTACTATCTGCTTATATTTATTTTTTTTTTCTTCAAATTTTGCGTTCATGTCTCCCATGACAATTAGGACCTCTGATGATTTTACAACTTTCAGTGTTTGTTGTAGGTCTTCATAATATTCTTATAGCTTTTCATCACTATAATCAGTTGTTGGAGCATATGTCTGAAGAATTACTAAGTTGAAGGGTCTTGCCTTAATTTTTAGAAGTATCATCCTATCTTTATGAGTCCAGAATCCACTAACATTTTTCTCTAAATTTCGTTTTACTAAAATTACTACTCCTCTCTCGTGATGATCTCCTCCTGAGTTAATGAATATGTAATCTTCTCTCGTTATATAAATTGTGCCTGTCCATCTTGTTTCAGATACGCCTAAGATATCCACATTCAAGTTCTTTGCTTCGGCAATAAGGTTATCAAACATTCCTGCTTGATATAGGGTGCGTACGTTCCACGTACCAATTCTTAGACTTCTCCTTCTACTTTTCAGGTAGGTATGGCCCTAGGAGGCCAGTCAAAAAAATTTGTTTTATATGTACAAAAAACAGTTTCTTTTTTGCATTTGCAAATACAGCGTAGACATTTATGCACATGTGATATTATTTTATACTTGGCATGGTGTAATAATCATTTGCTCCCATGCATACGAAACCATTTAATTGAAACTGCCACACTCCAGGCAATCTCTTTCAATCATAGTTTCCTGTAAACAAGTTCAACAGTATTGCTGAAGCACAAGCATTCCCCTTAATTGCAAGTGCAAAACGTTTCTTTGTTGCGGACTGGGCTGAGACCGAGAAAGCGGTCAACAAAGAGGGATAGAGGGGGTAGAGAGGGAGTGAAGTTTGCCATCAACACCACTAAAAAGGATTTATCTGGGCTGGCTTGTGACGAAGGTCAAACCTCGGTCGACCAAGATCACTACTCACTAAGAACACACTCCCATTGTTCTGTACAGAATGAGGACAGTAATAAAGAAGGAGAATGTGTGTTCCCTCCATATTGGGCTTTGTAAGGATGAGTTATTTTGGACCTTTTTTCCCCGATATGCGTTTGAACGAAGGATGGTACAACATAAACACTGACAATGATACTAACCACACTTTTTCTAATCTTCATCAATGATCTCGTTGCATGGAATTAAAGCGGCAATGTACGCCGATGATCTGGTTCTATGGAGCACAAATGAACATGCATCAGTGGCCACCAGACTGCTACAAAGAGCTGTAGATACATTTGTTGCATGGGCAAATAGATGGTGTGACAGCATAAACACTGACAAGTGCAGAACCACCCTATTTACCCTCTCTCCAAAACAAAAGGCAGGGATAAATCAGATAAATGAAACACCCCTAAGAGAAGATAAAGAACCAACATACCTTGGAGTAACATTTGATGGCAGGCTGACATGGAGAAAGCACATCAACAAAGCATTAGCAAAAGACAGAAGGAAAATAGCCATCCTGAGAAAGCTAAATGGAACCACATGGGGAGCCAGTACGAAAATACTTAGCAAAGTTTATCAACAGAGCATACGACCACACCTGGAATACGGGTCAACTGCGTGGTGTTCGGCATCAAAAACCACACTACAAGAGCTGGACAAAGTGCAAAATCTAGCACTTAAAGTCACCACAGGAGGGATGAGATCAACCCCTATAGTGGAAATGGAGAAGATGGGGAGGACACAAGCACTGAGTGAGCGCAGCGATACTAAAACGCTAATACAAGCAGAAAAGTTCCCCAGCTTGCCAGGCCACCCTATAAAGAACAGATTTGAAAACCTAGCTATGGGGCGGTTAAAAAGAAGTAGTTTTATACACCAGGCCAAACGACTCTGCAGAGTAACCACCAATCTGCCCACAGTTGGTATCCCCCTAACAACTATTCCAGAGCGAACTCCATGGAAAGGTGAGCATAGACTATCATTACAAATCCAGACAAAAGTGAGAGGAATATTTGACAAGGAAGAACAGAACAGTGTGCAGCGCAGAACAGCCACTCTCAGCTTCCTTGATGAAGAATATCCACAGGACCTCTGGATCCGAGTATACACAGATGGTTCAGCACAAAATACTGTTCGAAATGGAGGAGCGGGAGTGTACATAGAATACCCAAATAATACTAGGGACACAGCTAGAGTACCGACAGGAAAGTACTGCCATAACTACGATGCTGAAATTGAGGCAATCAAGATAACAACAGAGAAATTACTAAATACCAGCAATGGTACACAATCCTGTGGTGCTATTGACAGATGCAAAATCAGTACTCGAGGCGCTCCTGACTGGGAAATTGCCAGTACTAAGGACACTACTTTCTGAACTTAGCAGTCAGCATAAGGTCACCATATAGCGGATACCATCCCACTGTGGAGTACCCGGAAATGACAGATCTGATCAATTGGCTAAGGAAGGAGCCAAAGAAGAACAGCCTGATGTGCCCGTTACATACCACCAAAAGAAAAGAATGATCAAATCAGTCAGAAAGCCACCAAAACCTGCTCAAGATTACTACCACGTTATGGACAGACCAGAACAAGTCATTATTCTTCGCCTCAGAACAGGGCTCAATAGATTACGCAACCACATGTATTCAAAATTCAAGATTGGTGAAACAGCCGTGTGCACATGTGGATTGGCGTCGCAGAAAGCAGAACACATACTCCAAGACTGCCCAAAATATAACATATCTAGGCAAACCTTCTAGCCTAGAGAGACGACAGTGGAAGATAAACTCTATGGACAGCTGTGTGAACTGAAAAAGACAGAAGAAGAAACTAACGATGGTTGATTAAGTTTAGTGGTACACATTAGGAATAACGAACCATCTGTGAATGTATGTGTTTGAACATGTATAGTATGTAGTGTGGTCTATGGGAGTGGCATTTGCTTAATCTGCGAATAGCTGAGAAATTTTCTGTTGAGAATTGTGTGACAGTATGTGTGAGCGTATTGTGTGTTAGTTGTGGGTGGCCATGATTCGGCTAGACCATATAATGTGTCTATACTCAGCTAATGCTACGAGTAATTTAGTGTAATTGTCTTTTGTGGTTCTAGGTATTGTGTTTAGGAATATTGCTTTGTATATGTCAGTTTTCTTGAGATTGTGTGTTTCTATTAGCTGTTGTAATGCGGTCTTAGTGGCTGTGATAGTTGGGCATGAATAAAAAATATGTTCCTCTGTTTCCTGAATGTTGTGTCAGCATAATTGGCATGCTGCTATTTGCTTGGATGTATGTGCTGCTCTCTCTCTCTCTCTCTCTCTCTCTCTCTCTCTCTCTCTCTCTCTCTCTCTCTCTCTCTCTCTCTCTCTCTCTCTCTCTCTCTCTGTGGTAGGGGTCATATTGTAAATTAGCCGGTATGTTACCTCCTTAGCTTTCGATGTGATATGTTTGTTGTGCAAGTTAGTTAAGGTACATCTATAGTCTGTCATATAATGTTTGTATCCTCTTTTGATTCTCAGGTGTAGCGGTGGGGCTTGTTGTTTCTCTAAGTATTTGTATATCTGCTTGGTTGTCTGTTGTGTTAAATGTTCATTGCCTTGTATTGCTTGCATGCATGTTCTGTAGAATTGCGGTAGTGTGCCGTAGTAGTGCGGTGTTGTTTTGTCTATTGTCTTAATCCTGTGTAATCTAATTGCACTATAGAATTATGCTAGTAAGTGTTCTATATGATTGATGATGTGTCCAATATGGTTGATTTTTAATGCTTGTATTTTTGTGTGCAGGTCTTGTAAAACTAGTCCTCCTTGTTTCTTATTCTGTAGTAATGTTTTGTGCTGTATACTGTGAATTGTGTTGCTGAAGATGAAATGTCTGATGTGTTTGTTTATGTCTGTGATTGTCTGTTTTCGGGGGTCTAACACTGTCGCAAAATATATTATCTTAGGAATGATGAAGGAGTTTACAATTGTGCTTCTTACAACAATTGTTGATGTCTTGTATTTGTACCTATGTAGTATGTCTATAATTTGTTTTGTCAAGAACTTCCATGTTTCTGTGTGTGCTTTTCTGGGATTGCATGGAAATGTGATCCCATATATTTTCATGTTGTTTGTGACTGTTAGATCCGGGGGAAATCTGCTTTATTCTTCCACATCCCCAGACCCATTATTTTAGACTTCTGTATGTTTATTTTGGCCCCACTTCCTTCACCAACCGTCTTAAGGTGTGAAGTATGTTCGTTATGGAAGTGTTGGTTGTAGAGAAGAAAGCGGTGTCGTCTGCAAAAGCAATTAATTTCCGCTCTCCAGACCCTTGTATAAATGTACCTTTAATGTTAGTGTCATGTCTAATTGCTTCTAAGAGTGGTTCTAGTGTGAGTACATACAGGACTGGTGATAATGGACACCCTTGTCTGACAGATCTAGTGATCCTGAAACTGGCAGTGAGTGAATGATTCACTAGTACCTTACTTTCAGGATTTTTATACAATATTTCCATCCACTGTCTATAGTACTGTCCTATGTTACAGTGTGCTAGTGTTTTGTGTAAGTATGAGTGTGAAATTCTTTTAAAGGCCTTCTCCTGGTCTAAGGATGAAATGGAGGATTGACAGTCTTTCTGGTGGGTGTATTTGATGAAATCTCTAATGAAGTGTGTATGTTGGTGTATGTTTCTGTGTTGAATAGAATTCTGTTGGTCTGGGTTTATGAGTGATGGCATGACATTTTTTTTGGTTTGCAAGTGATTTTGCTAGACTTTTGTAGTCTGTGTTTAATAATGAGATGGGTCTATAGTTTTTCAGCTGTATTTTGTTTGTGTTGTCTTTAGGTATGAGTGTTATGTATGATATGTTGCAAGAGTTTGGGAGTTCTTGTTTGTGAAAAGCTTCTTTGTCGACTTTTAGAAGGAAATTGCCTAGGATAGGATGAAGTGTTGGTAGATTTCTACAGTGAGTCCATCTGGTCCTGGTGTTTTGTCTTTTTGCAGTTGACTGAGTGCATGTGTTATGTCTGCTAATGTAAGCTCTGTGTCTAGTGTGTCCCTATCTGTGTCAGACAGTTTCTTTGTGTATTGTTAGAACCTATTTTGTGTTTGTGTGTTGGCTGGTTCTACTGTATATAGGTCAGTGTAGTACTGTTGGAATGTTTCTATAGTATGCCCCACAAAGAGTGTCTTCATTCACGATCAATTATTTTGAAAACTGTCTGTTGCATCGTTATAAAATGTTTCCAGCCGTCTTATATTTACCCCCAACCCAAGGAATATGTCTTTGATAGGTCCAAAAACAACTTAAATCATCGAAAGCGGCGACATTTCTTAGATATTTTGCTGAACAACTAGTGATTTCTCGCTAACAAATTTATGTTTACAGTAATGGAAGCCCCACCAATTCAGATGACACACAAGGCGTATCCGGAGTGAGTGCAATGAAAGAACTAGCTTAAAAGTCGACAGGGTCGGCTGCATTGCACCGGGTTTTTATCCCATATGGCTCAGTTTCTTTCCGCAGCGCGGAAAGCGTCGCACAAAGCACGAACTCCGTAGCTCCAGCGACAACCCTCGGGAGTCTCCGAAAAATGTACTCGTGAAATGAAGGACGCGGCCCGGAATCGAACATACAACCTTCGGAGTCCGAGTCAGATGGCTTGATCACTTCACCACGGAGAATCCCGAGAGGGGTGTGTCGTGTATTATTTTATATGGTATGTCGTCCCTGGGGTGAGGGGAATCAACATCGACATCCTTTTACCCCCGTATCACTATCTTGAGGATCTTCTTGATTTCTGTCCACAAAACCCCGTCAATCTCTGGATCCCCTCCTCTCTCTCTCTCTCTCTCTCTCTCTCTCTCTCTCTCTCTCTCTCTCTCTCTCTCTCTCTCTCTCTCTCTCTCTCTCTCTCTCTCTCTCTTTCTACTGTATCAAGCCCCCTCTCATTCTTTTCCCAAATCACACTAAACAACACTGGCTCTAACAAAACAACAAATTAGTTTAATAGAGAAAAGTGTCATGTATGTGCAAGTGTATGAGTAGACTGTCTGTCGTATAATCTAGTGTGTATGCAGAATCAGACCGAACAGCCAAGGAGCACAGTCTGCTTCATCACTGCACTGGCCACACCACAACACCATATCAGGGACATAAAACCTCACCCAAGTGATGTGTCTCTCAGGCCACGTGTCGACTTCTTCAGATAGCTCGTGAACACTCCAGATGCTTGGTCTTCAATAGTGGAAACAGTCCAATGTTGATCATCTATCTAGCCCACACAGTGTAACTACTCTGTTCATTAAAGTTCTGTGTTCAGAGAATCTCACAACTATTGTTACTGTCACTTTGGAAAAACCTAAATGTTCGTATTTCACTTTTTGCAAAATTTCCCTAATGTTCATACAAATTGTTACTGTTCCAGGTAGTTATTGTTACTAGTGTTCCTGGTACAAGTGTTATTTTCAGTGTCCTGAATTTAATGTGATGTAACTCTCACTTAATAAACACATTTATAAACATCATTTCCTGCTCAGCAGAGGCCAGGTTCCTGCAGACCATCTGGGTTATGGGCCCAGTGCAAAAGCCTCTCAGTACACTCTGCCTTCAATACTAGAGCCATCACTTTCTATGACTTTGTTGCGAGCTTCTTGGTAGGATAACGTAGAACATTCGAGTGGAACCTGTTGAATAGAGAACACACCTGGTGAGAGCAACTCGATTCCGACCTTTATTAGGTGAGTATAGGCCACCGGCCGCACTCAGAAAAAATAACAGAGAACCAAACTCTGTCATCAGGCCGAGGAGCTCATCACTTCGGTCTGAGTCCTGGTAAGACAAGGAAAGACTAAAGGGAACGGGTAGAAACCCAGCAGATGCCCTACTGGAAGATCCTACCATTTCACATTCCCTCAATCCCCCCCAACCATCCTCAATCTCCCTAAATATCATCCCTCTACATTGTCCTTAACTCACTGAGTTAAATGATATCACACACCAGCTAGTTTAAGCTACGCGATAGGCTACTAATACTACAACTTCTGTTACTAAAACTAGGCTACTATAACACATTCTATCATCGCACAGAATTGCACTCTATTCCTAAGAATAATCTAAGTTAAATATGTTTAATAGAATGCCATATAGTTATTCGTATATTAGTAAAGTCAGAGAATTTACAGAGGCATGGGGTAAATAATTTGTAAATTAACAGGAAAGTAGAAGGAATATATTTCTTACCTTATTTTTCATTTCCTTCTTGTTTCTTCAGCTGGTTAATAAAGTGTGCACACGTATTCATGTTAGCTTTTTATATTGAGACAGACAGACGGACAGACGGACAGACGGACAGACAGACAGATCAATCCCCGCCAGGAGCTGGGCGAAGCCGGGCCGAGTCAGCTAGTTTATTTATATAATCACGTTTCATGAAAGAACCCCCATTGGAGACACCTCTGAACAATACCATTTAACTCCGCGCGTTTGTGCCAAAACGAAAATCACGAGACAATTTCAAAAAAGCGCGGATGTGTCTTGGTGAAGCTGTAATACTTTTAAAATGATAGACTTAATCTCTAAGACGTAAATTATATACCGCATATAAACAAACATTGACATCTGCTGTACAATCTCCAGAACAAAAATTTTTTTGTTGGGTGGACATAATGATAAGGTTATATGCTAACTCTCATCATTTTCCCTCAGTTGGTTACTGAGATATTGAATTTTATATTGAGGACAAAAAAAAAATTACAATAGTATATGTGTTGCCTCTGTTGTGTGTTTCCTTGCATGTCTATTATTGCTCCTATTTGTCTGTTACGTTGAATGTTTTCTTCTACTGCCAGATGTTGTTTGCTATGACTTTCTTCTGATATGGTAGTAAGTTTAGTTCGAAGGAGTGCGCCACGGAATTTGTGTTGCTGGTGTTGTTGTAATTGTGATTCTAGTGTGTGTGTGTAGGTGTAGTGCATTCCTGTCAGACTATTTTCTGAATTGTATTGCTGTTTGTATGGTATGTTCTTGTTGTAGTCTGTCTTTGTGTATGATGGATGCTAATTGTTGCGTTCTATAACGTATTGTATTCTTTAGTAGATCCGAAATTTGTATAATCTTTTCGGTGGGTTTACTATTAGTGTATGTTAGAATAAGGTGTGTTATGTGTTGCACATACCCTGTGTGTTGGAGTAGTGTGTTGTTGAATTTCCAGTGTGGTGATAGTTTTGATGGCCTTGCATTTGTAATGTCTGTAGTGATATGTGCTGGTACTGCTTTGTGATCTGTGTATTGTAAAGTTTCTTGTAGATGTTTTGTGTGTATTATGTGGTGTGTTGAAGGTGTGTATATTCTGTCTAGTCTGGCTGATCTATTGTAAGCCCTATTTTTGTATGTTGTTGCAATGTTATTAGGGTGTCTGTATCTGAAAGCGTCTACTAAATTGTGTGTGTCTAAGGTACTCTATAGTATATCCAGTTGATGTATTCCATTCCTGTCACTTCTCCTTAATTGTGTTTTGATTCCTGCTTTGCACCCCCCCCCCCCCCCACAATATCCAAATCTGAGAGTAGAAAATTGAAATCCCCTGCAAGAATAACATATTGCCCTCTATATGTTTGTATAAGTAGGGTGTCTAATTCTTGGTAAAAATTGGTTGGTGATTGTAATTTGGTTGTGCATGTATGTTCACTGTGGTGAATGCATGTATAGTGTTTTCTACCTGTATTATGGAGATTCGTCCCTGGTTATCCTGACCCAATTTTGTGTATGCCTAAACTAAAGCATGAATGTCTGAGGCCTAGCTGTGTGGTGATATGTTGTGCGAATGTTTTTGAACATATATTTGTTTCTTGTAGCAGTATAAAGTTTGGTTTGTGTTTGTTTATTAGTGCGATAATGTGTTGTACTTTTGTACGTATACCACAAATGATTAAAGTAATAATAATGAAATCACTAGTCATTGTAATTTAAGTAAAAACAAATAAATGAGATATAATAACCATATCGATTCACACACAAAGTTGTTATCCATGATGGCTACATCTAGGTGGGCAAGTCTTTAGGAGCAAAAGTTTCCTCTTGTCTCCTCTTGTTGTTCTTGTTCAGTTTTCCTTGTCTTACCTATAGTGGCTTTGACTTTTTCTTTCTTTGGCAGTGATACGTCGTCTGTTTCTGTGTCATTGGTGTTGATTTGACTATTGAAAGTTTGTGTCAGTTCAATCTTTCCCTGTGGAGGAGTTTCTCTTTCGAGTGGTGGGAAATCTTCTTGGCTTTGTACAACGACTGCTGCTGCTGTTGGTGTTATCGATTGTCGTCGACTAGGGCATTTATTTGCCCAGTGGTTGTCTTTGCCACACACTGGACAATTGGTCTTTCTCCCCGGCATCGTGATCAACACTCTGTGATTATTGTTCGTAATACCAGGAGTGTAGATCCGTATACAATGGGGGACCTGTTTTGGATTG
Source organism: Cepaea nemoralis (assembly GCA_014155875.1). Lineage (NCBI taxonomy): Eukaryota > Metazoa > Mollusca > Gastropoda > Stylommatophora > Helicidae > Cepaea > Cepaea nemoralis. The sequence continues at coordinate 83,068 of JACEFZ010014751.1, read as the reverse complement.
CAGAGCGCTCCCCACTTGCCAGCCCCATTCTTTATCCTAAAAAACCTAAGCATTTTCGTCTCCTGTAATACTGTGCACCAGTTTTTTAGCTCCTAGGGGAGCAATCGTGACAGGTAGCCAGTGGATGGTCAGTCTGTCTCTTTCTTTCTCTAGGTGCTCTAGTGATATGTCTATTCCTAGGTTTGTAGAGAAATAATTTCTGTCATTGAGTATGGTTTGGGGCTGCTGACAGTATCAAAGAGCCAGCTTGAAAGATTGGAGCGCATTCAGAATGCTGCCATGCGGTTAATCCTGGGGTACACAAAGAACACACCAATTACAAGCATGAGGCATATCCTGGCGCTACCAACAATGACGGATAGGCATAGCGTCCTTCAGGCCAAATGGTACTTGAGAGTTGCCGCAGACAGGGATCACCCGCTGCATGCAGCCATGGATATTGTCAAGGGTCATAGACTAAGACGAGGCAGGTCCTGGATGGCACAGACAGAACTTTCTATAAGTCAGGTGTGTGATCTAGAGACCATAAATCGTGAAAGAGAGTGGGTTGAAGTTCCGGATGACTTGACGGACTGGCACAATGTAATAATAACACTGGGTCGAGAGTGCAGAGAATGGGCAGCGGGCCGCACTGAGTTTGAAGTGCAACAGCTGATCCAGAGCAACACACATCAAGGTGACATAGTCATCTACACCGATGGGTCAGTGGTGAGAAACAGACGTAGTGGCTGGGGCTTTATTGCAAAGGCTAATGGGCGAGTCTTGAAAAAGGAGAGTCTGGCATATGAGACTACGACCTCCAGCATGAGAATGGAGGTGGAGGCAGTAACAGCGGCATTCCGGTGGCTAGAGGAGACTACTGCAACACACGTTGTACTCATTACGGATTTAAAGAGTATGCTTAGCAAGGTGGAGAAAGGAATGTTTCGTGTGGAATGGCTCTCGTCGCTTCAGAGGTCATAGATTGTGAGAATTGTACGGATATTTTGCCCTGGCCATGCGGGTGTACGGGGGAATGAACAGGCTGATAGGCTAGCAGGGAATGCACCTCTTGGTGGTATTTTGCCTATGGACAAGGGGGAGGTGGTCGTGCGCTTGTGGGACCAGGTGGAGAAGGCGGAGGAACAGATTGAGAACGCATATGTGGAAAGAGTGAGATTGCGGGGGATCGGCAGGGGTTCTGGAAGAATCTCAAAACTGAGAGGGAAGACCAGGAGAACTTTTAATCAGATAGCGGTGGGAACGATTAGTAGTATGACTCTTCGCTGGCTGTTGAACGAGGGGACGGAGTACGTATGGAAATGTCCTGAGTGCAGTGATGTCGGTTCTTAACTCAACTCAACTCAGCTGGTAGAGAAAACTTTTTGCAGTGTAATTTATGTTTGTTGTTATTTTAATTGGCCTGTAAAACAGGCCTGAAAAAATTTTTTGTGCAGTTAAAAAACATATAATTTCTGGTGGACAAAATATACCTAATTTTTTTTTCAATTTATACATGATTAAAGTATAACTGTAGAACATAATTTTAAATGTAAGTAAAGAAATATTGAAAACATATTATGTAAGGAGTCTAAAAGCGATATTCTTGGCATTACAGAATATACCGTCTATTTTCTTAATTTCATTTCTAGTAAATTATCAATGATGATTCTAAATTTATTATAATATTATAGCTAGTGTATAATGTCTATTTTTAAATTCCTAGTAATCTCCCTTATAACAATATTAGATGGTTATGTCCCCTGCCCATTTCTCGTCTAGGCGTTTTTTTCCCTTATCCAGTAATCCCGCAGAATACTTGAACATAATTATTAATAAGTGTAGTGAGCAATCAAGGCATTACTATCATATTATTCTCATCTTATCTCATCATGTGTCTCTTGTACCTTGCGGTGTCTGGGGTGAAGTATAAACATCGTGAAAGTGCCCGATTATGGGCTTCATATATCGATATTCCCATGGACTCTGCTATTCTCTCCGTCCAACGTTTACGTGGTCGGCCTCTTCCTCTGTTTCCATCTGGTCTGTACATCATTGCTTGTTGCGGTATGCTGTTGACTGGTAACCTTATCAAGGTCTGCAAGGTGTGGAGTGCGCCTGGCCCTGCAGCCAGCAGGGTTAGGATCAGGCTAGCCGTCTCCCAGGAGGGGTGAAGAGCGAACATTAGTAGACTGCCGATGACCCGCAGGCTATACGAGTCAACCCCCACCTCCACGTGGTGCAGACCGGGCAACCATAACCGCGAGGTCATAGGCTAACGGGGCTATGTCTCGCCATAGGGGATGGACTGCCCTGTGGTCAGATTAGTGTCCTAAACCTGCGACTGGCCTAGCAAGCCGGCAGGGGATCTTCACTACTGCTCGTAGAAAAACTAACAAGTATTATATTATTGTTATTATACTTGTGCAAATTGAGAACTTACAAAGAAATACAAGATAATTTTAACATAGAAGTAAAGAACAAATTTGATTTATTGTCTGATCTAGAGATCCTATTTCAAGATGTAGATGATTAAATGGGAAATGCTGAGGAATTCAATCAGTTGTGCAGCAGAAAAAAACTATTCCTAAAGTAAAGAAAGTGGGCCGTAAGACATGGATGACTGAAGAAATTTTACAACTAATGGAAACAAGAAGACTATATCAGACCAGGTTTTCTCCTCTTCACTTCGCCTATTAATCTGTCATCTCTCTCATTCCTATCACCTGGGCCATAGCCACCAGTCACACCACTCACCTTTTCGTTGCCTACTTTGGCATTGAAATCCCAGAGGATGACAGTCATGTCAACATTTTTACACTGGTCCTCGGCCATGTCTAATTAGTTATAATATATATATATATATATATATATATATATATATATATATATATATATATATATATATATATATATATATATATATATATATATATATATATATATATAAATCTTCTTCTTTATAGTCTGCTGTTGGCGCATATACTTGTATTATGTTAATATTCAGAGGTTTGCAATGGAATTTCACTCTATTAATACTCATTTTGAGATTGTCCAAAATCATTTAACTGTCCTAGCACTCATTTGGGCAAACATTATGCCAACCCTCCTTTTGTAGTCCTTCCCTGCTGAGTAAATAATTCTGTACTTATCTAAACATTTTCCCACTGCACCTGGCCATCGCATTTAACTAATCTTTAATATATTTATTTTCATTCTTTACATTTCTTTCTTGATATTATCAAATCTTCCATTCTGGCTAAGTGTTCTGACATTTCATGTACCAATATTTGGTGTATTTTTAACCTTTAATTTCATACAGTTGCTTGACAACGATCGGGTATCACCTGTAGCGCATGATGCTCTCTACCGGACGAAGAGACTCCAATGGAATCCCCATTAACGTCCTTATGTTTATCGATTTCATTTACAGGCATGATTATCTTGGGAAAATATAGCGGTGGTTTCCCTTTACCTCCCGCCAGTTTGTATATCAATCAATCAATCAGGTGCCGTCTCCACAATGAATGTAGGCTGAAAAGGATCTCCAAAACGGTCTCCCTCTCTCTCTCGCCTTGACTGTACATTCTGTCAGACTGATGTTTGCCCATCTGTTGATGTTATCTTCCCACCTGTATCGTTGTCTACCTCTTGCTCGCTTGACCTCAACCTTGCCCTCCAGTATGGTGTTTATAAGAATGTTTTATGTTTTAACATAGACGGAATATTTCACTTGCCTCTTTTTTATTTCTTTCACCAACTCTTTTTTCATTCCCAGTTTTTCTAGAATCTCTGTATTCGATTGTTTCTGTTTCCATGAATTACGATATACTCTTTCGTGTATCCACATCTCCACGGCATATGTTCGACTTTCTAGTTGCTTGTTAAATGTCCAGTCTTCCGCGCCATACAATAGTGTTAAATATACGTAACATTTACCAATTCTCATTTTAATTGCGTTGTTAATCTCGCTAGTTGTTAATACTGATTTCAATCTGTTGAAAGCGAATGCCTGGCCAAAATGTCTAGAGGCCACTACACCATCCGCTACCCGGTGGACGTGCCTAGTAGTAGGGCAGGCTAGACAGGACTGGCTGACAGACATAATGAACAGATATGACTGACAGCACAGACGGGTATACAGAACAGACAATCATACCAGGCAGACAGACAAAGTCAGTAGAGTGAGAGAAAAAGATAAGCAGACACAGGGACAGACAGGCAGACATAGAGACTAACATATAGACAGATGGGACTTACAGACAGACATAACTGACAGTCAGGCATGTCAAACATGTATAAAGGACAGACAGACACATAAGACAGTTAGAACTGTATAGACATTGTGTCACTTATTCGTTATTTCCTTAATATCGTTGAAATAATCCACATTGAATGAATAAATAAATGAATACAATTTCACAACACTGAGAGCCACCCAGTGGTCAGATATCTTAAGTGTATTATAACCACTTGTTAATTTGTAATGTAATTCATGACACAATGGTTGGGAATCAGCTGGGTGAACCAATCACACATGTCTTTGAACTGAACAATAACATTTGGAACGAACGAACGAACGAACAGACTTTATTTTCAAAGGGTAACAAATTGGGCACTCAGGCCCGTCTTACATTCGGCCCTTCCAATCACTCATCTTTCTTTCATCAACAGTGCATAGGAAAAAAACATTGTCAAATGAATTTTGTAAACATAAACAATGCATATTACTATGTTATGAGACACATCCACCACCCACCCACACATCCCCCATTAACTCCAACTCCCCCACCCAACCACACACATAACCCACACACACATACATTCCCCCACCCATCCATCACATCCCTACACCTACACATCTCCCCAGCCACACATACCTCTCATCCACCACACATCCCATCCACCCACACCCCAAGCACACCTACATTCCCCAACCCACACAGCCCCCACCCACACACATCCAACCACCTACACACATCTCCCCACCCACTCACATATCCTCTACCCATCCCATTACCCACCAACAATCACTCACCCACATATCCTCCTCCACCCACACACCTCCAACCACCCAGCCAAACACACATTCCTCAGCCACACATCCCCCACGCACACACACATCTCCCCGCCAACTCACATATCCCGCACCTACCCACACACACATTCCGCACCTACCCACATAATCTCCCATCTCCCCCAGCCCACTCACAGATCCCGAGACCACCACTACAAACACCCCCACCATCTCCTAACCTACACATACTCACACACCCTCATATCCTCTACCCACCCACACATCCTCTACCCACCCATCGCCCGACCAAACATCCCTTAACCAAACACTCTTACTCATATACAATCACCCACCCAAACATCCTCTACCCAACCACACATCCTCCACCCACCATCCCCCAGCCACACACCCCTACCCATATACACACACATCCCGACCCCACACACAATCTCCCTACCCATACACACATCCCTCACACATATCCCCACCCACCAACACATCCCCCATTCACAAACACACACCTCCCATCCACGCACACACAACCCACACACACACATCCCCAACCCATACACACATCCCCTCACACATCCCTAGACACACGTACTTATCCTTCAACCACTAACACCTACACATCCCTCACCCACTCATCAACAAATGCAACTCCTATCTACCCACCCACACTCACACAGCCCAACCACCCATCTAAACACACATCCCTCACCCTCACACACATCCTTCACCCATCCGCACACCCAACCACACCCCACCCACCCACACACACATCCTTTATCCACAACCAGCTCCCCTCCCACACAACACCACACCCACACACATCCCAAAGACACATCCCTCACCCACACACATATCTCTCCGCACATCTCCTACCTATCCACACATCCCCAAACTACAATCACCCTCACTACCCACACATACATCCTCCATCCAGCCACACACACCCCCACCCAGCCAGACATATCCCCAACCCACACACACATCCCCAAATCCATCACCCACACCCATCACGCACCCCTCCCCCAACACACACACATCCCCCACACCCCCACACACATTCACCCACACATCTCTCATCCACAGACCCACACACACACTCCCCACCCATCCACCCAAACATCCCACACCCATACACATCCCTCACCCACATCTCCAAACCCACAACACCCCCAGCTGCACGCATCTCCCACCCACCACATATCCCCACACCCACATCTCCCCACCCACACATATATCCTCCACCCATCCCATAACCCACCAACAATCATCCACCCAAATATCCTCCTCCACCCACTCAACCACAACCACCTAGCCAAACACACATCCCCACCCACACCCCGCCAACCCATACATCCCGCACGTACCCACACACAAATCCCCCACCCACCCACACAATCCCACCCACCCACACATCCTGAGCCCACCCACACACATCACGAATCCACCCACACACACATCCCCCAATCCGCCAACCTACTAATATGATCAAACTCCCACACTTTACACACACATACAGTGACGATTGTCGTGAGCATTGTCGCAAAATTGTAAAGAAAATGGAGAAAAATTGTACATATACATTTTGTAACTTAAAAGTTAGTGATGCAATTCAACTCTCTCTCTCTCTCTCTCTCTCTCTCTCTCTCTCTCTCTCTCTCTCTCTCTCTCTCTCTCTCTCTCTCTCTCTCTCTCTCTGTCTGTCTGTCTGTCTCTCTGTTTCTCTCTCTCTCTCTCTCTCTCTCTCTCTCTCTCTCTCTCTCTCTCTCTCTCTAATGTTTAAGCAGGGCAAAATATTTAATATTAAAGTCACTGTTTGGCCTATAGGTTCATTTTACAAATCCGCACAGAAAAAATGTATGGACCATATAGTTTGCTCAATTATTAATTAACATATCAGAGATGAATGACTTTAAACATTAATTGGCATCCATTTTAAACCTCTTAATCAGGTCAGAACATTTAAGATTACAGCGGCAACATTACCTTTACGTTCAGTTTATAAGCCCGCACAAAATTAACAAATTGTTTGCTCAACTATTAGTTCATTTATCAGGGACTAGCTGACCCGACCCGGCTTCGCCCAGCCCTGTCTGTCTGTCTGTCTGTCTGTCTGTCTGTCTGTCTGTCTGTCTGTCTGTCTGTCTGTCTGTCTGTCTGTCTGTCTGTCTGTCTGCCTGCCTGCCTGCCTGCCTGCCTGCCTGTCTGTCTGTCTGTCTGTCTGTCTGTCTGCCTGCCTGCCTGCCTGCCTGCCTGCCTGTCTGTCTGTCTGTCTGTCTGTCTGTCTGTCTGTCTGTCTGTCTGTCTGTCTGTCTGTCTGTCTGTCTGTCTGTCTGTCTGTCTGTCTGTCTGTCTGTCTGTCTGTCTGTCTGTCTGTCTGCCTGCCTGCCTGCCTGCCTGCCTGCCTGTCTGTCTGTCTGTCTGTCTGTCTGTCTGTCTGTCTGTCTGTCTGTCTGTCTGTCTGTCTGTCTAAATAAAGTTGTTATCAGTTTATTTATAACGCATACGAATGTAGATAACGTCTGTAAACATTTTATAAACCTTTAAGAAAAATACAACAATTATTTAAATCTATATATTTGTGCTTGAGGTGTAGATTCACCAATCGCTTTTCGTTTGGGTGGCATAACTGATTTAGTTTTGGATCCTGATCTAAAATGTTTAAAAAATAAAAATAGAAAATTAAAAATATACATAGAATAGAAGAATAGATAATTAGATTGATAGTACTCCCCCGATGTGTCTCCACCTTGCCATGGTGGGGGTGCTTGAGTGTCCCACTGACCCCAAGCGCTGTGCCGATGGATATTAGCTACATATTTAACAGCTCTTGGGATAGGGACCAGACTAAGAGAGACACGACCTGCTGCTCTGCAGGTAGACTGAGAATAGCAGTTTAAATCAGGCGAACGATGCCAATAATCACAGTCCGGACACAACCTCTAAGGCTCTCAGCCGAGGGGTATTGCTGATAGTCTCTAAGTCAAAAACCCTCGGATGTGAGAGCCTGGCGGATATATACCTACATCAATATTGACGTGAGGTGCTGAGCACGCTACACGCTTGGCGCAGATACTCGTTCAATGGCTCTTAACTGGGGGATATGAGGGATCCCCGGATGAGAGGGCCTGGCCGTTTCTCGCCCACAGACGCACGGAGGTAAGGTGCTGAGGCGGCAGCACATGTAGCCTACCTACATGTAGCCTACATGTAGCGAGTACTCAAGGTGGAAAAACACCTTGGTCGCACTTTCCGATGAAAATCTGTAACCGTAGTGAATGTAGTCAAAGGTGAAAAATTGTCTCGTTGACACTAAATGGAACGCTTGGCTTGCAACTCCATTACGTGGCAGCCCGAAGCAAAAGCTTGCAGTGTGGAAGTCGAAATAAGAGTCTAACCTGTCTCGAAACCCGAGGAAGGCTAATCTCATTAAAAATGCCCGCTGAAGACGAAAGTGCCAGCCTACGGGCGGCAAAATAAAAATGGCACTATGCAATTACGTCCGAGTGAAATGTCTTTCGTGACCGGAAAAGCTCTAACTTGTCTTCCCTCGTGCTAGGAACAGCTACCTAGTTTCCGAATGCCGCTCTTGTTCGGAACAGCTCTGACTAGGTAGTTTTCCTAATGTCCGGCGTGCCTAGAACAGCTCTGATGGGCACAACGACAAAGCACATGTCCGAAACGAAAACTCGCTGAGTGGATACTGTCTGCGGACCGGTCTGGTTTGTGTGGGAACGGCCCGGAGCGAACGAAATGCCCAATATATTAAAGTGAGGATTTAAAGCAGCCATGAGCAGGACGTGACGATTCCCTCGGAGTTCCCAGCACCAGGGCGGTATGTGTCGGCCTTGCAATTATGGAAGCCAGCCTGGATGGCGGAAAATGCTATGGACTGTCCCTGCCTTCCCTTGAGGGATGATCGAAGTCTTCAACTGTTCCAACTAGACCAGCTGGCGTGTGCCTGGTCAAAACAGCATGCTAAAAGTCGGATGTGTTGGCCTGAGGGTTTCGTCCCAAGGGTGCCTAACTAGAAACACCGCATTCACATCTGAAAAAACACTCCGGATGAACGCAAAGAAGAAGAAGAAGAAGATTGATAGTGGAAGATATGATTGAAAGAGAACTATCTTCATTCCAATAACTAAAAATGGCAACGTGAAAGTACTTAAAGTAAACTTACCAAGATATCACGAACAGCCAATAAATGGTGGGTTGACTGACTTTCTCTCACAAAAAAATTACATTACGTAGAATAATTCGAAAAGAAATAAAATATGAATAAAACATACAATGTGATGTCGAAGAGGAATTTTAAAAAAATGAGTTACAAAATTTTCACGTATCTAAAATAGATCCATTATTTTTATGAAAACTTTGAAGATGCCTTAAAGTTGTTATCAGTTTATTTATAACGCATGCAACTGTAGATAACGTCTGTAAACATTTTATAAACCTTTAAGAAAAATACAACAATTATCTAAATTACATAATATAGCAATACTACTAAAAGTAATGTACCTGAATATAACTTTTGTTGTTAAGTCCCTTTAATTATACGTCTTTCCTTTTAAAACTGTTTTATTACGTAGAAAACTGTTTTTAAACTAAATAACTATGTCAGTTGGCTCCACGGGAATGAGAACAACAGCTGTACAAAATTTCATCTCAATCGGATGGACCGTTCGGGAACGCATAAAGGACACACACACACACACACACACACACACACACACACACACACACACACACATTCTCTTTTATATATATCAAGATTAATGATTTGAAACTTTAATTGGTGGCCGCTTGAAACCTCTAAACCAGGTCTGAACATTTAAGATTACAGCGGTAATATGATCTTTACGTTAGGTTTATTAGACCCCCCACCCCTCAAAACGTATATATGGTCCGCATGGTTTGCACAGTTATTAATTAATATATCTGGGAATAATGACTTGAAACATTAACTGGCAGCCATTTTGAATATTTTAATCAAGTCTGAACAATTAAGAATACAGCGGTAATGGGACCTTTAAGTTCAGTTTATCAGCTCGCACAAAACAAATATATGGTCCGCATGGTGTGCCCAATTATCAATTAATATACGAGGGCGAGTCAATAAGTAAGTCACACAGTTCTGTGGGATGACAGGTAAATGTAGTTGGTGTTTTCTGCAGGTGTCATTAGGTAACAGCAACATCAAACTTTATATTCTCGTTCGCCAGGTGGTGCTAGGTGTCTCATGCGCAGCGCATAAACAAAATGGCGACTGTGCTTAGGCGTGTACAACCAAAGAGCAACGTGCTGTTCTGCAATTTTTGTCGGGCAAAAGGACTGCCTGCAAAGGACATTCATAAGGAAATGCTTACTGTTTATGCAGATGTTTGTCCCGTAAAGCGGTGCATAGCTGGGTAGAAAAATTTTCTTAAGGACGCTCTAAAATTGTTGATGAATTCCGATCTGGTCGTCCTGTTGAGATTGCAACAGAAGCATCCGTGTAGCGGGTGGAGGAGATGATTAGAGATGACAGGCGAGTAACGATAGACTCTGTAGCATCTGCAATAGGGTGCTCACTTGGTTAAGCTTACAGCATAATGCATGATCGATTGAAATTTAAGAAAGTGTGCTCAAAGTGGGTACCCAGACAGTTGAAGGAGGAGCACAACATGAATCGATTTGGCATGTCCTTGCATCATCTCTGTCCATACGAAGATGAAGGAGAAGACATGCTGAACAGGATTGTTACTGGGGACGAATCATGGGTGCATCACTACCAGCCTGAATCAAAGCGTGCTTCAATGCAATGGAAACATCCTTCTTTGCTTTGTGTCCAAAAATTCAAGGTTGCGCCATCAGCAGGGAAGATTATGCTGACAGTGTTCTGGGATTGTCATGGCGTGCGTTTAACCAATCTCAAAAAGAAAGATGACAATGTGAATTCTGAATCGTACTGTGAAGTTCTATCGATGCTTCATGATGCAATTCGAAGAAAACGTCCAAGACTGCTGACTAGAGGAGTGTTACTTCTTCATGACAATGCCAGACCACATACGGCTCGATTAACTCAGGAGAAAATTAACTAAGGTGGGTAGTTCTGGAACATGCACCTTACAGCCCCGACTTAGCCCTTAACGATTTCCACCTTTTTCGTCCACTGAAAACCTACCTTGGTGGGAGACATTTCGCGAATGACGCTGAAGTTGAATGTGAAGTGAAAACGTAGTTTAGAAAACAAAGCACGCAGGTCTATACATCTGGTTTTGCAGGTCTGATAAAACGATGGGATAAGTGCATCATTGTTGGTGGAAATTATGTTGAGAAATAAAGGGACAAGGTATGTATAATAAATAAACTCGTTTCATGTTGTTATCATATTTAGTTATTTTTCTACAGGCATTTGTGACTTACTTATTGACTTCTCCGCGTATCGTGGATTAATGACTTAAAAACTAATTTACTGCCATTTTGAACCTCTTAATCAGGTCGAAACATATTAGATTTCAGCGGCAACATGAACTTCATCTTCCACTCCATCCATCCATCATGTTCCTTGCCGTTAAGCGCGGGCGGTCATGATTCGCCATTTCACTCGATCACAAGAGTCGTGGATCAGCTCAGTGTTCTTGTCTCGATCATGCCACGTGGTCAAGCCATCCAATTATTTACTTCTCTGTCTTCCTCTTATTCTCTTCCCCTCCATCTCCAGTTGTCATTAAGATCTCCAATTTTGTGTTCTCATAACGTGACAAAAAATGTTGACTGTCTACGTCTAATGTCTCTAATCAGTGTACGATTTTCATTTGTTTATTGTAGGACTTGCGCATTGGTTTTTCTGTCTGCCCATGGTATTCTTTGCATTCTCCTTAGAAACCACTTTAACACAGCCATCAGAAGTTTTTCAGCTTGTCTGCTCATTGTCCATGCTTCACATCCATACAAAAGTTCAGCTTCTATGTAGCACCTCAACACGCTTTTTCTCGTTGTAATTGACATATTATTATTGGTCAGTATGTTTTTCATCTTGCAAAAGGCTGCCTTAGCCATGGAAATGCTTGTTCTAATCTCTTCAAGGCATCTTAACGGAGTTCGTGCACTGAGCTGAGTTTCTCCAGACTCAGGTTTGAGTTAGGAGGAGAACCGAGCACTTATGGGTTACACCCGTATGCCGTGATGTTGATCCATCGACTAAACTAAACTAAACTAAACTATCTCCCATCAGATGAAATGACTGTTATGAGATAATTATACTGATTCACTTGTTTAAAAATATTCCCATTTACTTTTATATTACATTGTGGTACTTCCTTCTTCCTAGTGACGACGGTAATTTGTATCTTCTAACAATTTAATTCTAATCCCAGTTGTTCACTGTGTGCAACAACCACATCCACTAAATGTTGCAGATCCTGCTCATTGTCTGCAATCAATACTGTATCATCCGCAAATCTAATGTTATTGATATTACGTCCTCCAATGATGACTCCTTTCATATCTTCTACATTTCTGAAAATATTGTCACTGTACAGGAAAAAAAGATCTGGAGACATTACACATCCCTGTCTCACTCCTCTCTTAAAAGGCTGCTATTGACGTACTTCATCATCAATCCTTATGGCCATCTTGTTGTTTCCAATATATATTTTTTCACAAGTCGAAGATCTTTCCCATCAATTTGTGGATCTGCAAGCATCTTTATCATAATAGCACGTCTTACTCTATCGAAAGCCTTTGGGTAGTCAATAATGCATAGATGTAGGTGTTTGTTTACTTCTATAGAACGTTCAATTTATGTTCTCAGCATATATTCAGCATTTATTGAACCCTTATGAGGAATATAGGCTTTCCATCACATGAAATACAACTCATAAAAATGCAGTATCCAGACCAACAAGCAGCGGTTAGAATAGATGTCGAGCTATCAGATTGGTTTGACATCAAGCAAGGAGTTCGCCAGGGCTGTGTGCTGTCCCCCTATTTGTTTAACCTTTGCGCCGAAAATATAATGAGAAATGTCAAAGATGATTTAAACTGGGAGCTATATGATGCCCTAAATATCGGTGGTCATGACATACCAGAGATTCGATACAGTATTGCTATCCACAACACAGAATGGTATAGAAAACCTAACAACCTCAATCCAATTGAATAGTGAAAATCACAACTTATATCTTAACACAGCAAAAAAAAAAAAAAAGATAATGCAAACCGATAAAACTATTATGGAGGGACTCAGAGTCAAAGCAAACACACAACATCCACTGCATAGTGAGATTAAGACGGTAAAGGGCAGAAGGTTAAAAAGAGGAAAGTCGTGGATGGAGTAAGCTGAAGATTTTCTTCAGCAGGTGTGTTCACTTGAGGACTTAGAACCTGGTGAGGAGTGGGTACAAGTGCCAACAGAGTTATGTACATCCTTTTCAGTGTGCATCTAACTAGACAGGAAATGCAGACTAGAAAATCCAGCTGTTGTGAAAGCGGAAGTACAGGCCCTGATCTTCGAGAATTCTTTAGAGGATGATGCTGTCATTTAAAAGGATGGTTGGGTCGTTCGAGGAGTGAGACGTTCATGAGCCTTTACGGCTCAGGCAGGAGGGAAAACAGTGAAGGAAGAGTCTGGCGCGTTTGCTTTTACCACAAGCAGTCTGACTATGGAAGTCATGGCAGTAAGTAAAGCAATAACATGGCTTGAGACACAGACATCCAATCGGGCATTTGTCCTTAGTGACTCAATAAGTATGCTCAGGAGGATAGAGATGGGGTGGGTCCAAAGAGAGTGGCTGCTGTCTCTGGAACTGTCTCGGCTGGCAAAGATTAGTTGCATCTTCGTGCCAGGGCATGCGGGTGTACAAGGGAATGAGCAGACTGACAGGCTTGCAAGTAGGGCTACAGTGGATGACGGACTAACCATGGAATAGGCTGACATTCTGAATGTTCTACGAGAAGTAAGTCGTTTACGAGAACCAAGCGATGGCTGGGAATCTACATCCATGGTAAGGCTGCGAAAACAGCAAGTTAAAAGAGGTATGGCCAAACAAGAACACTACGCAGGAAGACAAATAAGAATAATAAACCAACACAGAACTGGTGTCTTGAGCCGCTACACGATGCAGGATTTGCTGAGGAGGGGATCCGAGCACTTATGGACTCAATGGTTCTATGTGCAATGAGGATGATCTGTCGACTAACTAACTAACTAACTAACTAACTAACTAACTAACTACCTAACTAACTAACTAACTAACTAACTAACTAACTAACTAACTGACTGACTGACTGACTGACGGACTGACTGATTGACTGACTGACTGACTACCTGACTAACTAACTAACTAACTACTATGGACAAAGAAATATATGTCAATGAGGAAAAAATGGAGGTGGTGGACAATTTCGAAAATCTTGGGTTATTGATTATCAACAATGCTGACACAATGAAAGAAGTTAAAAGATGAATATCTTTTGCTCTTCAAAGACTAAAATAACTGAATAAATTGTGGAGAGGGACAGATAGAACTACAAAAATTAGATTGTTAAGAGCATGCATCTTTCCAAATGCAACATACACCTGTGAGACCTGGACTCTTACTATACAAGCTGAACAGCGCATAAATGCCTTTGAATATAAATGTTATAGATGAGTTCTGAGAATATCTTGGATAAAGCAAAGAACAAATGCATGAATACTTCAAGAGCTGAATACTGAAGAAGGTTGGCTATTAAAGTTGATAAAATAAAGAAAATTTAAATATTTTGGTCACTTGAAACGTCACGACAGTTTGGAGAGAACAATAATGGAGGAGTATATGCCTGGGAAGAGAGGAATTAGTTTAGTTTAGTCGATGGATCAACATCACGGCACATGGATGCCACCCATAAGTGCTACGTTCTACTCCTAACTCAAGCCTGAGTCCAGAGAATCTCAGCTCAGTGCACGAACTCCGTAGTACCGGCGAGGATCCTGAAATACTTTGAGTAGATTTTTAACTCAAAATTTTGCCTGGGCAGCGCCGTTAGGCTACTCTTTTTCGATTTCCAACTGCCAGGGACTTTTTATGTCGCAACAATACACATGGGCGTCCAATCTCACTACCCAGAGACCAGGGAAAATTTTGTTACTAGAAGTCCACGTGAAAAAATCCCGGCCCTCACCGGGGCTTGAACCCAGGACCTCCAGCACTCGAGGAGGACACCATACTTCGAGACCACTCAGTGCCCCTTATAATAACAGAAATAACTGAAAACATAGTCCACAAATACCTGTTTCATGTTTTCAGTTATTTCTGGTATTGATTTATTTGGTTGTTTCGGGATTTGAGATGTAAATATTGAGCACAGCCCACTACTGGCAACGCTGATCGTATTCTGGTATGAACCTAAGGCCTTGTCCACGTCAATGTGGAAGCACTATACTCGAGTTTCGTTCTCGTTTGAGCTCGTTAGTAGTGCATATCTCTGACCAGACCCGAAAACAAACCCCGGATCACTGGCGTGTGAAGCGGGTGTGTAACCACGCGGAACACGCTGGACACGGCCAAATTATCATAACAGAATATTACAACGTCACCCATAGTAGGCTGTAGCTCAAGATTTGTCCGATCGCCGCGACTGACGTCCGTCAATCGATGTGGACCCGAACGATCAGGTCTTCTCACTGACAAGGCACACCAGGCCGCCTAAAGTCCAGCGAGCAATAATCAAATTGATTTATTTGGTTGTTTCGGGATTTGAGATTTAAATATTGAGACCAACCCACTACTGGCAACGCTGATCGCATTCTGGTATCAACCAAATAAATCAATACTTTTTATATTTGCTTAATAAAGTTTCATACTTTTCATAAGTTTGGCGGAGATATTTCGTTACTTGGTCAATATTTTTTTTTTATTATTTTGGTTAACAAATTGGTTTACTTGGCCAAGCTTTTTCCCCTTTGGTTAACAAATTTTCCTACTTTTTAACAGTTTGATCAAGATATTTCTGTTAATCTTTTTTTCCATTTGGCTAAATAATTTTCCTACGTTTCATAAGTTAGGATGCAAAATTTGTCTACTTGTCCAATATTTTTTCCCATTTGGCTGACAATTTTCCTACTTTTTATAAGTTTGAATGATATATTTCTCTCTTCGGACGACATTTTTTCACATTTGGTTAACAAAGTTTCCCACTTTTCATATTTCGTTACTTGATCAATATTTTCCTCTTTGACTAACAC
Source organism: Cepaea nemoralis (assembly GCA_014155875.1). Taxonomy (NCBI): domain Eukaryota; kingdom Metazoa; phylum Mollusca; class Gastropoda; order Stylommatophora; family Helicidae; genus Cepaea; species Cepaea nemoralis. The sequence continues at coordinate 66,854 of JACEFZ010014751.1, read as the reverse complement.
ATTTTCCTACTTGGTTGATATTTTTCCCAACAGGTTAACAAATGTTCCTAATTTCTATAACTTTGGACGAGATATTTCTGTATTTGACCAATATTTTTACTACTTTGTCTAACATATTTTCTTATTTGACTGTTGAAGTGGTACATAGAAGTTGTACTTTTGTCTGACTGTGAAGAGTGGCACTGAGCAGGCACACCGAAAAACATATATTGGTCTTGGAAATTAGTTACTGGTCTAACAGTGCGACAAGACTCAAAAGCAACTGCATGTAGGAAGTCAAGCCATCGATGACTATAAATGACTTAGTTTATTAGGAGAATCTTCAGTAATATCAAAATGCATACAGCGACTATAAAAGTAGATACATCTTGCTGGCTTGGCGGCTGAGTCGTAACTAACCCCTGTTTACTTCTACGTCAGCACGTGAGCGTCCTTAACTACCTAGCTACGGTGCTCACGCGTGCATCAGCTATTTATTTCTTTCCCCTTGCACGCCGTGCCACCTAACTAAACCCCGTATAACAGGCTACTCTGTTATACTGGAAAATGATGCAAAGACCCGTATAGACACATAGAGAGGTAATGAAAGTGTAGATGTCTAATCAGCTACGTGATAACGTCGCTGGTTATGACAGCGGACACGCGACATGTCATGTTGCATGCATTGCCCAAGGTTGAATCGGGACAGTTTGTTGTGTTCGTGTGTAATATTATACATCTGTTACCATGCACTATTCACTCGTCGCTGTATAACCCAATAGCTGTTACCTACAGATACGTCTTCCCCGACTTGTATCGGTGATCACATCTCTGCACTATGAATATGAGAAAGGCTTAGTCGGACACTATGATAACTTGGATATAGTTGTGTATACTACAATCAAAAGTGTCCTATGTTTATTGATGTCGGGATATTCTTTAGTGTTAGTCGATGGACCACCCAAACGGATATAGACATGAGAGAGAGAGAGAGAGAGAGAGAGAGAGAGAGAGAGAGAGAGAGAGAGAGAGAGAGAGAGAGAGAGAGAGAGAGAGTAGGGCGACCATTTTATATGCAATGTTGACGATTTAATTGAATCACTCTCATACATGGTGATCACCATGAGTTAGGTCCCCTGGTTTGACAATCGACAGTTTTTCTGTAGTATCCCTCATAACCACATATCTCGGATGAGACAGGAAGCAGCGCCATCTTTAACCGGGTTAAGTAAGTGAGAAAATGGACTGGTTGTAGCCATTACCACATGTGACCGGATGCAGCGCCATATTTGACCAGCTTTAGCCAGTGAGCATGTGGTCTGGTTGTAGCCATTACACATGCAACCGGCAGCATCAGGGCCGGATTTAGACTTAATAAGGCCCTAAGCTATATGAAATATGGGGCCCTTTATAAGTCCAGATATTCTATGTCAGTGACAAATATGATTTTCGGATACCTAGAGGGTTAAACTGAAATACAATTAAGAAGTATATTGATAGTAAAATAATAAATCTTTAACTTAAAATCATTTTATTCATAACAAACTTAAAAATGCAAGCTCTGGTAAAAAGAAACAAAAGTTCTTTTAAAAGGCACAATTTACAAAGGCTTATTATCTAATCTCTTGAAACCTTTTATAAGAATTAAGGAATTATATTAAACTAACATATTTTCATTCTTGCCTTTGCCAGAGCAAAGTCACTGATGACATCATCAAATGATAAACTGCGTAGTTTGTCGCTTTCTATGCACATGAGACTGAGGGAACATAATTTATCTTGAGTCATTGTTGTTCTAAATTCATTTTTTATCCTCTTCAGCTGAGAAAAATATCTTTCTCCAGAGCAATTTGCAACCATCATACTAAGAAACAATCTCAAAATTGCTTCTACATTAGGGAATGCTGATTGGGCACGATCGTTAAATATTACCCTATACAGATCCTGATGTGTCAGACTATCTTGTTCCGCTGAACTATGGGCTTGACTATGTCTAACATATTGATGAAAATGTTTGACTTCTCCTACAAGATTCATGTCCACATGTTCAGGATATGTTTGGCATAAAGCACTAACTCCTTCATGAATATCTTCTTCTGTAGCTTCTAGTTTTGTTAAGAATGAAAACTTTTTTGCAGCATCATTGTATACTGAGGCCCTCTGTGCCAGACTTGACTCTAATGCATCCATCACAGGTATAAATGTTTTGATTCTGAACTTGTCTCTTGGCTCATGGTTCTCTAAAGAATCATCTTCATCATCATTGATATGCCTTCTTCTATATCTTCTTTTCTTGTAATCAACATCAGGCAATTTTTTCTTTGCTTCTTCTTCAAAATGATCGAAAAGATCCCTGGAACCTTTAACAAAATCCGAAAGTGAAGCATACAATTTCCTACATACATCTAGACTAATGTGGGGGTCTTGCAGTGATTGACTAGTCTTGTGAAATTCATCTAGCAAGTAACTCCACAAACATAACAATACCATAAATTCAAACTCCTCTATTTTATTCAAAATGTTTATGGCTTGATTTCTTGTTTCGCCTTTCTCTGTAGTATCAATATGCAGCTGATGCAATGCAGAAATTATTCCATCATAACTATCAAGTATTGCACTTGTGGCCATTGAATGTGCTTCCCATCTAGTCTTTGACAAAGACTTTAGAACTTTTGAATCATCTTTGAAGAATGACAACAGTACTGCCCATCTATGTGTAGATGATGAAAAGAAATTATATATTTCTTGAACAATTCCAAAAAAGTTTACTGCCTCTAAACAACAGTCTACTGCTGCTCTACCAACAAGATTCAGGGAATGACCAGCACATGGAATATACATAGCATACTTGTTAATCTTCAATATTATTTCTTGCATACCCTTGTATTTGCCAGACAAATTGGCAGCATTATCATATGACTGGCCTCGACACTTACTAAAATCTATTTTGCACTCTTTTGTAAGGTAGTTGTGCACCATCTTAGCCATACTTTCCCCTGTGTGGCTACCCATCTCTAGGAAAGTTAGAAAACCTTCAATAGGGAGCCCATCATCTGGTAAAACATACCTCACAATAACAGTGAGCTGATCAATATGGGACCGGTCTGGAGTGGAATCTACAGATAAACTGAAGTACCCTGCAGTTCTTAAATCATCCAAGATTGAGTCTCTTACTTTATGTGCCATAATTTGGATAAATTCATCACATATTGTTTTAGAAAGATAAGATGTGACACCTGATCCTTTATTCTTAAATTTTTGTAATATGGCTTGCTAGAAAAGGATCAAATTTTGCTATAAGTTCGAGTAATCCAAGGAAATTGCCATTGTGACCAGAAACCAACTGTTTCCTTATCTCCTCTGAAAGGTAAACCACGCTCTGCCATAGTAATTATGGCTGCCACAACTCGTTCAAGAACATTTTTCCAGTACTGCCGTTTATTATTTATCTGTTCTGCTAGCTGGCAGTCAATTGGTGAGCCACGTTTTCTTGTAAGATATGTTACCGAAGCTGTTCTATGATCTACAGAGTTTTCATGACTTTGAACTAAATAGGTGCACCAATCACAAAATCCATCGGATGATAATGGTGTAGAAGAATTTGAAAAGAGTTTACACACGAAACAGTATACACGACCAGTTGCTGGCGAATATACTAACCATTCTCTGTAATATTTTTCACCATTAGTCCGTTTGGGATAGAACAAGCTTTTCGAGCAATATATGTCTTGGTTTGCAAAAAGCTTCTTTGATTTTTCAAATGAACCATTTGAGTGCTGACAATCTGACGGACCATTTGCTACCCAGTATAAAATCTCATCTTTACTTAAATCACCCCTTACCCCAACATCATTCTGTTTGTTTTTTGATGCTGAATCTTCTGTGCTTGTACTACTCTCTGGTTTATTAATCTTAATATTTGTTGCTTCATTCGTTGAAGTAGATTATATACAACTAGATGTACCAGGCTCTGTATCAGGAATAGGGTGAATATCATGTGACTGACTCACTGTGGTAGAGGCTTTTGGTTCATCAGGCCCCTTATCTATCTTTGTTAAGAAACTATCTAATTTTGTTATCTTGCTAAGCTCTTCTTCAGCTCTCTGCTTCTTTTTCCTCTTTTGAGCTCCACTTTTATAACTTCTGGTTGACATCTTGCAAACTGTGGGCCGACAAATCAACAATGGTTCCGCCACGTCATATGAATAAAAATTATTAAATCAACAACACAAATTATCTGTAGAAATTATTTGATATTTTGTATATTATGATTCTACATCTCCAGTGTTTCAATAAAAACAGACACTAGTGTGATATTATATGCTGGAATGCCGCCATTGTGAATTTTCCCGATTGTAAAGATGTAACCAGGTGGTCTCACAAAATATTTTTTTCCACACCTCTGCATAACGAATCTTGCTAGAACCTCTATAGTTGTGTGCAAAAATGGACACAGCATTCATAAATGCACAATAAAGTATAATTCTCATGATAAGACATTTATCAATACAAATAAAACTGTGAACCAGTCAATTAAATTTCAGCAATGGACGATGGACAAGTTGGAAAACTGACTTGACTTTCATAAATTTTAAGTCATGTAGCAAGATGAACAATAAATACAATAAACATAAAGCAACAAAATAAATATGTAATAGAATTTAAATGTATATTGATATTTTGTTTAACTTGATGATTGTAAATCTTCTTGTTTATTAAAAAAAGCAGACACCAATCCAATATGCCGCGATTCCGACATTATGAATTTAATAAGAGTACACACCACGACCGTGCTCACAAATTTTTTTTATTCTATGTCTTCTGCATAACGAATATTGTTGAAACTCAACATTTATATGTAAAATTTGATGCGCAGTGCGAAGTTCAAAAATGCAGGTTAAATTAGCTTACCTTTGACAATAAACAAGCCAAACTATAAACTTCCTTACCTTTGTCAAACAGTGGAACATATTCTTCAAACAATTAACTTGCAATAGCTTTCAAGCATGCAGGATCGAAGAATAACCTTTTGACCCCTCGTTAAAGTTGTCATTCGCGATTTTCATAAAAACAGTTTCGTATTTATCCAATAGGAAACACGACAGGGTTATTTTCGTATACTGCACTCACTCCTCCGTTAGCAACGAAATCGCTAATAATACTGAAGTATATTTAAGTATACATATATGACAATTGCTCACTCGAACAATATTTTTTGGGGCCCCCACTTTCTTGGGGGCCCTAAGCTATAGCTTGTTTAGCTTATACGTAAATCCTGCACTGCTTCTGAGGTTGAACGGGGTAGGGGTCATGGTATAATGAAAAATGGCACGACGCACGCAAGAGTTTTCAAATTCCTGACCCATTGCTCGAAAGTCGGTTTCAATAGCTGTCATTTGCAATTTAGACTGAACGTTACTTTGGCAATTCAATCATTTGGATTAGCTGAGATTATTGTTTGTTTTTTTTTTTTTTTTGGGGGGGGGGGGGGTTAATGTTACTTTAAAAATCATTTTGGGAACACTAAAAAGCCGAATTTGAACTGAAGCGAGGGAGTAAAACAGTCTTAGTACATTAATGCCCAATATTCACGTAATTTAACTCCCTTTAATACGATTTAGTTGAAGTGAGTGACACGTGCAGGCAATACGCAATGTGTTAAAAGATTGTTTAAACAAGAATGGGGTTGAGTTGCAAAGACTTGTTGCACTCGGCACTGACAATGCATCTGTCATGACAGGTGTAAACAATGGAGTATATACAACACTAAAATCCGAAGCTCCTCATCTGGTACTAGTTAGGTGTGTATGTCATTCCCTTCAGCTGGCAGTGCCACATTTTTGTAAAACAATTGGCACTCAATGGGTGATGTGGTCAATAGCGCACACTTCGCCTTTACTTTCCAGAACATTTCATGGTGCTTAGTTTTCGGCTGAGTCAATCCGGGAGCAATAGTGGGGAATCAATTACATGATATACGGGCTAACCATTCGCTATCGCGCTATTGACGGCCTGTGCACTTGGTAAGCGAAATTTAAGGGGAAACAAATACCTCTTTTTCACGGGAACATAATATTCATTTTATTGTTTGCAAGGGACATAACTCGCCAACGTTTTTCTAAAGAAGCAATTAGTTAAATTAATTGTTAAATGTTTAATATAATGACACCACCTATTCACAGTTAATCATAATAATTTGACATCCTTAATTGTGAAATACTTCTACTGCTAAAAATGAATAAAATGTACTTGTTAATGCAATATATACAATGTCTCAACACTGCAAGCTCCGTGCACGATGTTAACGACTGTCCCCCAATGGACGCCCTGACATTGTTACTCTGGTTTCTCTTCACAACGTATACATCTTTCGCCTTACATAGTATTTAGTATTCGCTTTAACAAGATTTCGCCGCGACAGCCGGCCAAAAAGAAGCCACGAGGCCAGACGAGGCCTCAGAATCAGCGACAAAAACAACACAAGAAGAAGAAGACGACGGTTTTCAAGTCGTCAGCCACGGCCGAAAAAGACAATGGGAAGACAGAAGGAACTCGTCGCCCAGCAAAGACTTGAAAGAAGAGGAGGAAGGGAACGTCCCCTTCCAACCAAACAAGAAATTCTCAAAAACACAAGACAAACAGAGCGAAAACAGTGATGCGGGAGGGCCACTTTTCATCAACACAGATTCTGAAACCGACGATGGAGACCAAGAGGAAGACGACAACAAGGAAGGAAACACCACAGAGGGAGATAAAACCCAAAACTAAAGACAAGACAGACAAAGGTACTACCTCTTAAACTACACATTAATTAGTTGTTTTTTAAATTATTTATAAATGGCTGACAATTTATGTTTAATTAGTTTAAATATCCGTGGGATGAGAATGAAATTAAAACAAATAGTCACACTCATACACAAACACAAGCCAGATTTTCTTTTATTACAAGAAACTAACATCAAAACAGACTTTGAAGCAGCAGAATTAGTGACACGGCTAGGATTAAGAAACTCGTGTATCAGTTTGGCGAAACATAACGTAGGGTCAGGGACAGCCATTCTCCAAATTTCCGACACGTGAACTATTTTTAGAACACACACACAGACGCACATTGTAGAATTTCCACAGTTCAAGTTAAAAACGACACACACTCATTTGTCATTGTGAACATACACGCACCACCTAACTACAATTATCAACCTCTATTTTATGAACATTTAGACGACTTACTAACACAAACATACAGGGGACAAAATATTGTTCTTGCCGGTGATTACAATTGTGTTCTTGAAGATTTAGACGTGGTAGGTGGGGAGGTGAGAACACAGCTGAGAAGAGCCGGCAGGGACAGCTTACATCAACTTGACACACTACGAAATATAATCGATACACACAACCTCACAGACGCATTCAGGCATACACACCCCGACAGTAGAGAAACGACATACACAAACAAAACACACAACAGATCATCTAGATTATACCGGATTTACACGCCCGCAACACATCACATCATACAAACCAAACACCTACGGGAAACATTAGATTACACAGACCACAAAGCAATACTAGTACACATCAGCACAAACAGCACAAACACGCAGCCAAACAAAAGGTCACCTCACTGGAAGTTCAATAATTTATTATTGGAACACTCAGAATATGTAAAATATATGACACAGCTCATACACACGTACACAGACAATATACCGACTGAGAACATCACACAATACTGGGACTTATTGAAAAACACCATACGAAGCAGAACACAACATCTAGCAACCATGATCCACAAAGACAGACTAAGACAAGAGCGCATCATACAGACAGCCATACGACTAACAAAACAAACAGACAGAGATGCACATCACTTACACACATTAGAAGCACAACTAGAAGAACACCAACAACACAGATATCTGGGTGCTCTTCTCAGAACAAAACTCAACACAATTACACAAGAGACAGCTACGAGGCAATATTTAGCAATAGAACAAAACGTACAACGTAACAGACAAATAAGCAAAATATCTGACATGCAAGGAAACATGCAGACAGAAACACCACACATAGAGACTGCTTTCCAACAACACTACACACAACTATTCACAGCAGAGACAGTCGACACACAGATACAAGACAACTTCTTACAGTACACAAAGAAATTATCTAACACAGACAGAGACACACTGGACACAGAACTGACACTGACAGACATAACACAGGCACTAAGCACACTAAACAAAGACAAAACTCCAGGACCAGACGGTTTGACAGTAGAATTCTACCAACACTTCTTCCTATTCTAGGCAATTTTCTCCTCAAAGTCTATCAGGAAGCCTTTGACAAAAAAAATCTCCCGGACAGCTGCAACATGTCTTACATTACACTCATATGCAAAGATAAAACTGACAAAACACAACTGAAGAACTACAGACCAATTTCCTTACTCAACACAGACTACAAGATACTCGCCAAATCACTCACCAACAAACTTAAACCTTTCATGCCAACACTAATACACCCAGACCAACAGTGCAGTGTCAAAGACAGAAATATACACAACCACACACACCTCATTAGAGACATTATCAACTACACACATGGAAAAGACTGTCCATCCTCCATCTTATCCTTGGATCAAGAGAAGGCCTTCGACAGAATTTCCCACACTTACCTGCATAGGACACTAGAACACTGTAACATAGGAGAGTACTACAGGCAGTGGATACAGATCTTGTACAAAAATCCTGAGAGCAGAGTGTTGGTGAACCATTCACTGACAGCTAGCTTCAGGCTCACGAGATCTGTAAGACAGGGATGTCCCTTATCACCACTCCTGTATGTGCTCACCCTAGAACCTTTATTAGAGAAGATAAGGCAAGACACTAGTATTAAAGGAACCTTCCTGCATGGGATAGGAGAGCAGAAGCTCATCGCCTATGCAGATGACACTGCCCTCTTACCCACCAGCAACACATCAATAAGGAATATACTCCACACCTTTACCCATTTTGGAAAAGACAGTGGAGCCAAAATTAATGTACAGAAATCACAGATAATGGGCCTGGGAAAGTGGAAACAAAAGGCTGATTTCCCTCCAGATCTGAAACACATAGACACCATGAAGCTGTATGGGATCACATTTCCATGTGATCCCACAGAAACACACAGACAGACATGGCACGCACTGACCGAACAGATCACAGACATGTTACACAGGTATAGGTACAAGACATCCACAATATTTGGTAGAAGCACAATAGTCAACACATACATATTACCCAAAATAATATATTTAGTGACAGTACTGGACCCTCCCAAACAGACCGTCACAAACATAAACAAACAAATCAGACGCTTCATCTTCACCAACACAATACACAGCATTCAACACAAAACTCTCATACAAGACAGGAAACAAGGCGGGATTGCACTACAGGACATCCAGACAAAAATACTGTCACTTAGAATCAGTCACATAGGTAAAATCATCAGACACCCAGAACAGAACAGACTAGCACTATACTACATAGGCCACAACATCAAACATCTCACACCTCTTAACAATGCAACTGCACACTACCAGGGAAGACTGCCAACATTCTATCAGACATGCATACAGGCAATAAAAGGACATGAACAGTTAATACAGCAAACAACACACACAATATACAAACATTTAGTTAGAGAACAAGCACCATCACTAAGACTTAGGATTAAAAGAGGACACAAATACTTCATGACTGACTTCACATGCACCTTTTCAAACCTACACAACAAACACATAACACCAAAAGCTAGGGAGATCACATATAGACTGTTATACAGTATGACCCCCACAACACAGGTAGAAGCATACATATCCAAACAATGTCAATTATGTAGAAACAACACACAAGAGACAGAGGAACACATCTATTATACATGCCCAACAATTACTGCCACACGCGCAACACTCAAACACCTCATACAAACACACACAGGCAAACAAACCGACATATATAAAGCAATTTTTCTCAATACTATACCACAGACAGCTAAGGACATACATACAAAACTACTTGTAGCACTTTCCTACTACAGACAACTTATATGGACCTGCAGAAATTTTGCCAGATACAAACACCACACATATAACACACATTTAATTTCCTTTATGTACACACACAAGATATCACAACTATTTCCAGAGTAAATCATATGTACTCTTCCTTATTTTATTACAAATTTGGTATACATGAGGGCGAGAAAGAAAGTAGAAACTGTGAGTGAATGGTGAGTGAATGATTAAAAAAGATCACATATGGTCAAAAGACCAATGGAAAATCCCTTATGTAAAGAATAGTGGAAGTATAAATGCTTGTTTTATTTGCTTCAAAATGATGGTTTCAACCCTTATAGATAAGGGGAAAAAGAAAAAAAAGGAGAAAAGAAAATCAACTCCTCCCATTCCAAATTACTATTAATGGAATGTTTGCTTTAAATGCACTTGTTGTGCTATACCACCACCACTACTAAGATTATCACTTTAGTAAATAAAATCACATATCTATTATATTATTATTATTATTAATATTATTATTTTTTATTTTATTATTTATTAATATTTATTTTTACTACTATTATTATCATTATTATTATTACTATCCTTTATCTTACCCTTACTATCCTTAGTATCATTAATGTTATAAGTATTAGTGATATCATCATTATTATTTTACAACTTCATCTCCCCTGGTGCCCCCTTTTGCTTATGGTTTGTTGCCTTTGCTACCACCCCCACTGGTCGGTTCAAACATTTATCCTGCCTGTACCATCATTAAGAGTGGGCATGAGGCATTGGTGGAGTGGAACCGATTGATGAGAGTGTGGCAAAGTAAACAAAAATGTAAAGATTTCCCTTTCTTCTTGTCACCCCCTTTGAATCATGTGAGTGAGTGTTGAATGAATGAATACAAAATCACATATGGTTACCAAACCAATGATATGGTAAAGATTTTTGTAAAAACAAATGCTTGGGGAAATGAGGGGGGGGGGGGGGAAAACTCCTTTTACTCCAACTATTATTAAAAACTGCAGTTTTACAGTTGTATGTACCTGCTATGCTATGTTAACACCATTCCAAAGAAAATCATCCTAGCAAATGGAATCACAATTTGTAAAAAGTTTATCATTTTCATAACTATTATTACCATTGCTGGTTTTTATATTGGCTGTTATTACCCTCAGTATGTCTCTTCTTGTCATCATTATTATTGTCATCATTAGTAATAAAACAAAAACCCTTTCCCATGTGCCCCCCTCCCCTCGCTCATATTTGTTGTTGCCTTTGCTGATACCCACACCGGTTTGGTTCAAAAAAGTATCCTGCCTTTACCATCATTGCCCAGATAGTGGTGATTAAGGCATTGGTGGGTTGGAACAAATTGGTGAGAGGATGGCAAGGGAAACAAAAATGTAAAGATTGTAAAAATTTTGTGCAAATACTGATGCTTGTTTACTTTTTACAAAAAGTTTAAAAAAAAAAAGAGGAAGGGAAAAAAATGAATGAACCCTTACAAATAAGACAAACAAAAAAATAAGCAAGGAGAAAAAGAAAACCAACTCCTTTTACTATTATTGAACATTGCATGTTGCAATTATTATGTATAAAAAAAAAAAAAAAATAAGCAAGGAGGAAAAAAAGATAACCAACTCCTCTTTACACCTACTATATTATTGAACAGTGCAGGATGCAATTGTTATTGTATGTACCTGCCATATTTTAACACCATTTCTAAGAAAATCATTTTAGCAAATGGAACCACATGTTTGGAAAATGTGATCATTATCAAAACTAATTTTATCATTGTGTTTTTTAGCATTGCTGTTATCACCCTTAGTAGTTTTATTCTTTGTCTTTATTATTATAAGATGTATTTCATGTAAACAGCATTCCTAAGATAAACAATTTAGCACATGGAATCACATGTTAAAACTATTATTATCATTGAGGCTATCACTATCAGTACTATCACTATCACCCTTAGCAGTGTTATTCCTTGTCACTATTTTATTTATTTATGTATTTGGTTGTTACTTTGCATTATTATCATTGTAATCACTATTAATATATATGGCTTTGTAAACCTGTATACTGTCACATCCCCCTTTCCCACCTTTTTGATATTGTGATTGCTGTCTCTGCTGCCACCCTCACCGTTTGGTTCTAAACAGTTTTTGCACCGCCATGTTTATCATCACCGAGGGGTGGTGATGGTACTTGGTAGGAGTTTTGGAGCTGACAGGAGAGCGGGGCGGCAGGGGAAATAATAACAGCCCACTACCATCACGCTGTTGATTTAAAATAATTCCTTACAACAATGTCAATGGAGGAATGTTCAAATGTATAAAATGTTGGAAAATTTGCGCATATGTCACCTACACGTCTATTATTTTTTCGTCATTCACTTATTAAGGGTTATTGCTATCAATTTTATTGTTGTTAATTTGTATGGATGTTTACTATTACTATTATGCTCCCTCAGTTCCCCTCCTCCCCTCTTGTGTTACTGTTGGTTGTTTTGACGCTGCTACCGCCCTCGCTGGTTGGTTCTATCAATTGGCTGCCACTGCCATCATTACCTGAAAAGGTGGCGATGGTATTGGTGGCTTTGGAGCCGGCTGGAGATGGTGGTGACAGGGGGAACAAGCACGGTAATAAATAAATTTTGGGTTCCCCCCCCCCCCCTTTGACATGTAAATATGCAAATGAATTAATTGTTGTAATATTACACATATGTCACCTACACGCCCAGACGCAACGATCCGTAAATACACGCACACAAATACTGAACACACAGTACGCATGTAACAACACGAACAATACAAATGCAACAACTACCTTTCTGCATTGTAAACTAGTATACCCCTTGACAACCACCCCCCCCCCCCCCCCCCCCCTTTTCGACACTGTTGGCAGAGGGGGGAAAAATAGTATACTATCGTCTTGTTGTTGTTTGTACTCGTTTTTCGTTACCCCCCATTTCAATGTAAAAATGTTGAAAATATGTTGGAAAAATTTGCGCATATGTCACCTACACTTCCATATGCAACGCTCTGTAACAACACGAACAATACAAATGCAAACGTTTCTTAACACTCAATAAAAGTTTTTAAAAAAATTAAAAAAAAATTACATAGTATTTCTCGATGGTTGTTTTCTTGGAAAGTAGCAAATCCCAGATAATAAAATAACTATCAGCAACAAGCGGCTGGCCGAGAGGCTAGAACGCCGGACTCTCATTCGGGAGGCCCGGGTTCGATCCCTCGGTAAGATGTCGGATTTTTTTCTGTCGGGGGCAAAAAGAAAATCCTAACCTGCACAGTTCGCGGCGACTGCACTAGCCAGGCGGCCTTTATTCCTCAGGCTCAAAGACCCTTCTGCCATACACCGCAAGGTACTATATTGGCAGTAAATGACAGTAAATGACAGTATCAGCAACAATAGTACTGTTACTACGATGTCCATTTTGGAACCGACAACGATGACGTCATGACGCAAAATCGTTACCTATTCTATAGTCACATGCGTTAATAAAACAAATACATGCATATACTAGCGTGTTCGATCGTGCCATTACCCGAAGTAAAAACAAGTAATAAAAAAAATTACACAATAGGGCAAGGCCGTAATCTGTATTTGGGACCTCTTCCACGGCGTAGTTTCAAATGGAGTCTACGTGACATCTTCTTTAAGACTGGTAGAGTTCGACAACCGATTTTGAAAGCAGCTCCTAGAAATGTTGTAATTAAATAAACGATAAAAGCAATGGAGGCTGCCTCCATATTGTGTAAGGCGAAAGATTTATACGTTGTGAAGAGAAGCTATTTAATTACAACATTTCTAAGAGCTGCTTTCAAAATCGTTTGTCGACCTCTACCAGTCTTAAAGAAGATGTCACGTAGACTCCATTTGAAACTACGCCGTGGAAGAAGTACGAAAAACAGAACATGGCCCTGTCCCCATACCCGGCAACGCCAACAAACCTCAAGACAGTACAGGATTCATGAAAGGTGCTGATGAAGGTAATCCACCTTTGACCCTGGGAAGCTTGCTGTGGCAGTAGGATATCCGAGCATCGCAGAAAGAGCACTCACCCTTGGTATCACTAGAACTGCCGGCAGGAATCGCTGCTGCTGATGTCATCACAAACCTGATCAATATGATCAGTTATAAATGTTTATTGCATAAACATCATGATTGAAACACACACACAAACAAATTTAGAAATAGTTTTGATATGCAGCTCAGTACGGAGTGCAAAATGGGCGCACACAAAAGATTTCTGATAAAAAGCAAGCTTGCTCGCAAGATGAAGCAGAACAGACCTATCCCTCAATGGGTTCGTATGAAGACAGGAAACACAACCCAATACAATGCCAAGAGGCGACACTGGAGACGTACTAAGCTCAAGATATAATCTCTTAAATTCTGGAGTTTGGTCGCTAAAAATTTAGTGATGCAATGTTTTGTGCTGCTTCACCTAGTTTGGCTGCATTAAAATTGTTTTGATTCTTAAAAAAAAAAAAAAATGTAGAAATATTGTAGGAACAAGAAATACGTGGACGAGAAAGATAAACTATGGGATGAGATTGAACGGAGAAACGAAGAAAAGAGAGATAGATTTATGATATGTTAAATAATTTACAGATGACAGCAACAGAGGTAGGGCATGTGGCTTATGAAAGAAAGCCATTTCCAAAGACTGTTAAGGGAGCAATGTTCTACACAAGATAAGCTACTGTTGAAGTGAGTTGAGCTCAGTCGAGTTGGGCTGAGTTGCGTTGAGTTGAGTTCAGCTGAGTTGACTTAAAATGAGCCGAGTGAGTTGAAGAGAGTGAGTTGATGTGAGCTAATCTGAGCTGAGCTGAGTTGAGTTTAGCTGAGTTGAGTTGAGCTGAGTGAGTTGAGCTGCGTTTAGAACCGTTATCACAGCATTCGAGATCGTTTCATACGCACTCCTTCCCCAACTTCAACAGCCAGCGAAGAGTCCTTATACGAATAATCCCAGTTGCAGTGACAAGCCACGGGATGATAATTTTACCCCAGAGAGCCGAGACAGCCCACTGGCTAGGGCGTTTGCCTACCGGCCTTGTAGTCATGTCTTCAAATTCCCATTGAGGCTCATGTTTATTTAAATTGATCTTGGTGTCCAGGTGGACAGAGCCTCACGCTCTGATTGATTGATTGATTGATTGATTGAGCTCAATAAAATCAACGAACTTCCAGTCCTGAAAAAAGCGTCCTTTTTATTCCACACGTATGCTTCCGTTTTATGGGCATTTTATATCTCTACCTTACGATTTTTATTACCTTGAAAATTGTTGTAGTCAGGACACGCAGCTTAACAGAGTATACCGTCTTTTGAAAGATTCTCAATTTGCGTCATGAATACATTAACGATTTTTTAAACACAGTTTATTACCTAAGAGAGTATATGTTCAAGGACATTATCCCCATTGGCAATCAATGTTTTCTAACTCGGGGTCAAACAAAAGAATACAACGAAACAAACTTACAATGATGTTATTTTTGAGACCTCTACAGATAATTATGTGCATAATTACAAACCTATTGTATTCACGCATGGTATTGTATTCACGCATGGTATTGCATTCACGCATGGTATTGTATTCACGCGTGACGCTAATTAAGCGCCATTACCCTCTTTGAACAATAATCACCTTTAAAGTAATATCCTATTTCTGGCTGACTCGGGCACAGGATTATTAATCTGATCCAGGGGTGAACCCTAACATAACTTCTCTTCTGAGGTTGAACGGGGTAGGGGTCATGGTATCAGCGCCGGATTTAGAATTGATAAGGCCCTAAGCTATTTGAAATATGGGGCCCTTTACAAGTCCAGATATTCTATGTCTTACATGGGGCAATATTTTTTGGGGCCCCCCACTTTCTTGGGGACCCTAAGCTATAGCTTGTTTAGCTTATATGTAAATCCTGCACTGGGCAGCATCGCCATATTTGACCACTCGTAGCCATTACCCTCGTGTCTCGTCTGTATCATTATACATGTGATCCGGTGTATGTACCCCCCTCCCCCGCGTGGTCCGACTGTAGTCATTAACCACGTCCTCGGATGTATTCCTTAGATAAGTGCCCATGTATCTGGTTGTACACCATCACACAACCTAAGGACGAGTCTTGTGTAATAACCGCTATTATAATATATAATCGGTTACTTTACAAAAGATATCGCTGGAAAAAGCCAAGTCCTTCTGACGATCGGATCCGCAAATATGCATTGAAATTGTTAGTTGTAGACCTCCTACTCATGCCGCCTACACAACTACACAAAACCGGAAGCAGTTATGTATCCTACTGCATGAGATTTGAAAATTTGGCTTCTTAATGCTTGTTGTGTCGAAACATAAGCGAAATAAGAAAGTATTTCGGGTTCAGAGGTGAACCGTAAATACGATTCGATAGCCCCTTTTCATAATATTAATATTCACACATATGTGATATTTATGTCACACTCTTGGAATGGAATCACGCACATGTGATTAAAGACACGTCAGACCTCTTTTTACTTTTACAAGATACCTGGGTGTTGTGATAACATTGATGTCAGTATAATAGGTCTCTTTTATCACAATTGGCTGCATAATTTTTTTTAACGCTTTTGTGAGATTACTGCAAATTACAACAGATTTGTCAACATCGACGCATACCCACAGGTTTTGCCTTTCGAGATGTTCCATTTCTGACATATATTGTAGTTATGTGTTCACATATATCCATCTTTTTTGTGATTACTTCATTAGCACCCAAGCAAAGGGCCTTATAATATTTGTTTACACCTTCGGCGACGTGTTTACGCGATTAAGAGCCATGTAAAACCGCTATATTCCAATTTTCATTACCGTGATTTAATTCTAAAGCAATATAATTTCCGCTTCACAGTTATACGCAAAGAGCTGTTTACTGGTGACATCAGGGGACACAATTAATTCCAAAACATGCAAAGGAAAATACCTCGCGTTATTATAATGAATTTATATTATATCATTTATTTTACACAATTTAATAGGTTTGTTATTTAAATTGAATTTATACTAATGAGCCAAGTGTTGTATGATAGATTGTCTAGAAATAATCCATTTTTTATATTTTATTAAGTGTTTATTAATTATGTTAACATAATCCTCACTAGTATTTAATAACCAGATTCTCGCTTCAATCTTTTTCCAAAAGTTGAATATGCCCTATCGTCCTTTTGGTTCAGATCAAAGTGTAATATTTACTGACTTGGTCTGGCCAGAGTTTGCATTTCTGCCATCATCAAAACGTGGTGTACGGGCGAAGCTGCCGGCTCTGTTTCTGTTTTACTTTGATCATTCACAACACATAAAGATGTCAGGACAAAAGAGGCACAAGCTGGGATTTGCTGAAAGTTTTAGCCTTTCTGGCGCAGCTGCTGTCATCTCAAAAACAGCCGCCGCTCCTATTGAAAGAATCAAGCTTCTTGTCCAAAATCAAGATGAGATGATCAAAGCAGGCCGACTGTCAGAGCCATACAAAGGTGTGATAGATTGCACAGTACGTACCTTCAGAACAGAAGGAATTCTGCCATTTTGGAGAGGTAACTTGGCCAACTGCTTGAGATATTTCCCTACCCAGGCTCTCAATTTTGCTTTCAAGGACACAATTAAAGCTGCATTCAAGTCAGCACCAAATGAGTCCTACGCAATGAAGTTTACCAAGAATATATTCTCTGGTGGGGCAGCTGGTGCCCTGTCTCTGTGCTTTGTCTATTCCCTCGACTATGCCCGAACCCGTCTGGCAAATGATGCTAAATCTGCTGGCAAGGGAGGTGGTGAGCGCCAGTTCAATGGTATGATTGATGTCTATAAAAAGACCCTGAAGTCTGATGGCTTTGTAGGTATGTACAGAGGTTTCGTGATCTCCTGTGTTGGCATTGTTGTGTATAGAGGTTTCTACTTTGGTCTGTACGACAGCTTGACACCAATTCTGATGGCCGAAGATGCTAGCGTGTTCCTGTCCTTTGCTCTGGACTACACTGTCACTGTCTCATCAGGTCTGCTGTCATACCCCATCGACACCATCAGGCGACGTATGATGATGACCTCTGGCCAGGCTGTCAAATACAAGGGATCCATTGATTGTGCCCGCCAGATTATCAAGAACGAGGGCTTCATGTCCATGATGAAGGAAGCAGGAGCAAATATCCTCAGGGGTGTGGCTGGAGCAGGTGTGCTCGCAGGCTTTGATAAATTTAAAGAGCTGTACATCAACTGGCGTATGGGGCTCCAGTAGTAATGCAGATTTAAAACAGCTATTTTCAGAGCACATTATTTAATGTTATTACTAATGTTTATGCTTTTAAAGATTCATCAGTTGTTTTTTTCCTCCCCATTAGATTATGAAAATTTTTTTTGTCAAAATGCATATACTCGCATTTGGTGACTGTAGGCAAAACAAAGGTATTTCTAGTGCAAATGAGTATAGTATGTGTGATGCGTTCTGTGCTCACTTAGGTTGTATTATTGTGTAGTGAATCAAACTTGTTGTGGCATGAAGAGTTTCATTTTCGAACATTTGTTCGCTAGATAAACGGTGAATAAAACATGTGAAACTTTTGTAGCATGAAGAACTGGGATGGTTGAGACATTGAATTACACTCATAATGGGGAATGTTTGGTAGGTTGATGTTTAAAGTCAGCACATCTTATGATTGATACTGTTTGAAATGAAATGCTCTGTTGTGTACACTTTGGGTAATCAGTCCTTGCCCAGTTTACAGAAAAATGAATTCTGAATAGAAATTTTCAAACCAAGAAAAAAAAAAAAAAAAAAAAAGAGGTCTCGCTGCACATGATTCTTCATATTCTCTCAGTAGGTGTGGGTTTGATGCCCCCCCCCCTGAGGGAAAAGGCTAATAGCCGGGGTAGGGGCCCATTCCTTCGCGCCCCTCACATCGGCCTACTCGGTACACACACATACACACATACACATGTGTACGTATACATCCTTAGACTCCCGTTCCGGTGCATATTTGATATACGTATCCATATCAGTATTCCACATGCCCGAGGCTTGCCTCGCTGTCTTCGAGCGGCCCCGGGGCGGTCCGCGTGACCGGGGTCGGAGCCGGCCCGGCCGGTGGGGACAACTGGGGGGCGGGAGACACTGCCACCCATGGACCAGAAGTAGTCAACCGGAAGTACAGCCAACCGGAAGAGTCACCGGAAATACCAAATACCCCGAGAAATTTTAAAAATCTGGAGTCGTTTTATGACGTTACGGATCTGGAGTCATACTCTTCATTTAGTAAAATATGAGGTCACAAATCTGGAGTGGCTCCAGATATGAGATTTAGTTAATACAGCGGTGGTTTCCCTTTACCTTCCGCCAGTTTGTGCATCAACCAATCAATCAATCAATCAGGTTCCGTCTCCACAATGAAGGTTGGCTGCAAAGGATCTCCAACACACACACACACACTCTCGCTCTCTCTCTCTTTCTCTCTCTCTCTCTCTCTCTCTCTCTCTCTCTCTCTCTCTCTCTCTCTCTCTCTCTCTCTCTCTCTCTCTCTCTCTTTCTCGCCTTGACTGTACATTCTGTCAGACTGATATTCGCCCATATCTTGGTGTTATCTTCCCACTTGTAACGTTGTCTACCTCTTTCTTGCTTGCCCTCAACCTTTCCCTCCAGCATGGTTTTTATAAAAGTGTTATGTCATTTAACGTGGCCGAAATATTTCACTTGCCTCTTTTTTATTTCTTTAATCAACTCTGTTTCTATTCTCAATGTTTCTAGAACCTCTGCGTTAGACTGTTTCTGTTTCCATGACATACATCTTCTGTATATTTTCACATCTTCAGGGTATATGTTCGACTTTCTAGTTATTTGTTCAAGGTCCAGGCTTCCGCGCCATACAATAGTGTTGAATATATGTAACATTTAACAATTCTCATTTTTAATGCGTTGTTAATCTCTCTAGATGTTAATACTGATTTCATGCTGGTGAAAGCATTTTTGGCAATTCCTATTCTCTTTTTGATTTCCATTTCACTTCTGCCATCATCTGTTATTACATGTCCAAGATAGAAGAACCGTGATACTAGTTTGTGTACGGTTGACTCCAATAGCATTGGCCTAAAAGACAGACTCTGCAAGGCAACAGAGGGAAGAGGTTATTTATGGTGCCTCTTACCCGACGATGGCCACGTCTTAGAGTTTTGAGGTATTTTATAGAGATCACTGGCCCACCAACTAATTCGTCTCCCCTCAGTGACCACCGCTTGTGTTGGTACACGGTTGCTTATTTAACATATTCACAGCTAATGCCTAGTCAGATAAATAACCTTGGAGTAACATTTGGTGACAGGCTGACATGGATAAAGCAAAAGCCAGAAGGAAAATAGCCATCCTGAGAAAATTAGTTGGAACCACATGTGGAGCCAGTGGGAAAATACTTAGCAAAGTTTATCAACAGAGCATACGACCACAGCTGGTATGCGGGTCAATGCGTTGTGTTCAGCATAAAAAAACCACACTGCAAGAGCTGGGCAAGGTGCAAAATCAAGTACTTCAAGAGTCACCACAGGAGGGATTAGATCAACCCCTATAGTTGAAATGGAGAAGATGGTGAGGACATAAGCACCGAGAGAACGCAGAGATACGAAAACGCTAATACAAGCAGAAAAGTTCCCCCAGCATGCCAGGCCACCCTATGAAGAACATATTTGAAAACTTAGCTATGGGACGGTTGAAAAGAAACAGTTTTATCCGCCAGGCCAAACGACTCTGCAGAGAAACCACCGATCTGCCCACAGTTGGTATCCCCCTGAAAACTATTACAGAGCGAACTCCGTGGAAATATGAACATAGACTATCACTACAAATCCAGATAAAAGAGAGAATAATATTTAACAAGGAAGAACAAAATAGTGTGCAGCGCAGAACAGCCGCTCTCATCTTCCTTGATGAAGAATACCCACAATACCTCTGGATCCGAGTCTACATAGATGGGTCAGCACAAAATGCTGTTCGAAATGGAGGAGCGGGAGTGTACATAGATTACCCAAATAATACTAGGGACACGGCCAGAGTACCAACAGGAAAGTACTGCCATAACTATGATGCTGAAATTGAGGCAATCAAGATAGACACAGAAAAATTACTAAATACCAGCAATGGTACACGACCTGTGGTGCTATTGACAGATGCAAAATCAGTACTCGAGGCGCCCCTGTCTGGGAAATTGCCAGTACTAAGGACACTACTTTCTGAACTTAGCAGTCAACATAAGGTCACCATACAGTGGATACCATCCCACTGTGGAGTACCCGGAAACGACAGAGCTGATCAATTGGCTAAGGAAGGAGCAAAAAAGATTGCCCGTTACATACCACCAAAAGAAAAGAATGATAAAATCCGTCAGAAGGTCACCAAAACATGCTCAATACGACTACCACGTTATGGACAGACCAGAACAAGTCATTATTCTGCGCCTAAGAACATGACTCAATTGATTACGCAACCACATGTATACAAAATTCAAGACTGGTGAATCAGCCATGTGCACATGCGGATTGGCGTCGCAGACAGCAGAGCACACACTCCAAGACTGCCCAAAATACAACATATCTAGGCAAACCTTCTGGCCTAGAGAGACGACAGTGGAAGATAAACTCTATGGACCGCTGTGTGAACTGAAAGAATGACATCATGGGATGTGTGTATGTCTCCCATCTCATCATGGGATGTGTATATGTCTCCCATCTCATAATGGGCTGTGTATGTCTCCCATCTCTTCATGGAATGTGTGTATGTCTCCCATGTCATCCTGGAATGTGTGTATGTCTCCCATATCCTTGTGGAATATGTCTATGTCTCCCATGTCATTCTGGAATGTGTGTATGTCTCCCATATCCTCATGGAATATGTCTATGTCTCCCATGTCATCATGGAATGTGTGTATGTCTCCCATATCCTCGTGGAATATGTGTATGTCTTCCATCTTTTCATTGGATGTGTGTATTCCTCCCATCTCTTCATGAGATGTATATATGTCTTCGATCTCATCATGGGATGTGTGTATGTCTCCTATCTCATCATGGAACGTGTCTTTATTTCCCCTCTCCTCATGGAATGTGTGTATATCCCCCATCTCATCATGGAATGTGTATACGTCTCCCATCTCGTCATGGAATCTGTATTTGTTGGCATCTACCAACTTTGTCGTGTACAGAGGAGTTGAAAGCATGTCTTGAACCCATTTTTTTGGGAAACTCAGCTGTATTGTCACATTGATGACAACATCCTCAGCATATTAGACTCGATCTGCCATTTCAGTGGCGAAGTGAGTCTAGAGGCAACAAGCAAGCAAATCAGACAACGTCAGATCATAAGAATATGGAGGAAGTTCCACGGCAGTCCGATCAAGAGTTGTGAGGTACTGTTTTACCAGTAGGTAACGATGTGCTGGCACATTGTCCTGTGGAGAAACGCAGTTGTTATCATCTCCATGAACTTCTTGTGAAATGACCCACTTCCACGTCTCGCAACACATTGGGTATATGGTGCTGGTTCCATATTGTTAAACCAATCGGCACTCGTTGGATGATGTGCTTAATATAATGCTGATCTATCTCTGTTCCTAGAACCTATCCTGGCACCTGTTCTAGGCTGGGTTGGCCTGGTAGCCCCAGATCAGTTGAAACAAGGATTTCCGCCTCAAAGGGTATTTGACCACACGGCAACAGGGTTGATGGGCAAGCGTGCTGGCCGCTGTACTAGATAGGCTGCTATGCTTCCTGCAGTAAAGTGAATGATTTCTGAGAGTGAGTTCTCAAGAAAAACTTAACAGTTGTCAACTCTTGAATTCTACGTGTGTGCGCATAGACACATACACACACCCACCCGCCCACAAGGCCAACCAGCCAGAGGTGCCTCCCCTCCCCACACACACTCTCTCACACACACCCACCCACAAAGCCAGTCAGCGAGAGGTGCCCCCTCCCACACACACACTCACACAAATCTGCCCTCAAAGCTAGCCAGCCAGACGTTCCCCCACCCCACATACACACACACACTCACTCTCTCACACTCATCCACCCACAAAGCCAGCCAGCCAGCACCATGAACACACAGACACACACACACTCTCTCTCTCTCTCTCTCTCTCTCTCTCTCTCTCACACCCACAAAGCCAGCCAGCCAGCACCATGAACACACAGACACACACACTCTCTCTCTCTCTCTCTCTCTCTCTCTCTCTCTCTCTCTCTCTCTCTCTCACACCCACAAAGCCAGCCAGCCAGCCAGCACCATGAACACACAGATACACACACACTCACTCACTCTCTCTCTCTCTCACACCCACAAAGCCAGCCAGCCAGCACCATGAACACACAGATACACACACACTCACTCACTCTCTCTCTCTCTCACCCACAAAGCCAGCCAGCCAGCACCATGAACACACAGATACACACACAATCACTCACTCTCTCTCTCTCTCTCACACCCACAAAGCCAGCCAGCCAGCACCATGAACACACAGATACACACACACTCACTCACTCTCTCTCTCTCTCACCCACAAAGCCAGCCAGCCAGCCAGCACCATGAACACACAGATACACACACACTCACTCACTCTCTCTCACACCCACAAAGCCAGCCAGCCAGCCAGCACCATGAACACACAGATACACATACACTCACTCTCTCTCTCTCACACCCACAAAGCCAGCCAGCCAGCCAGCACCATGAACACACAGACACTAACTCACTCTCTCTCACCCACAAAGCTAGCCAGCCAGCACCATGAACACACAGATACACACACACTCACTCACTCTCTCTCTCTCTCACACCCACAAAGCCAGCCAGCCAGCCAGCACCATGAACACACAGACACTAACTCACTCTCTCTCTCTCTCTCTCACCCACAAAGCTAGCCAGCCAGCACCATGAACACACAGATACACACACACTCACTCACTCTCTCTCTCTCACACCCACAAAGCCAGCCAGCCAGCCAGCACCATGAACACACAGACACTAACTCACTCTCTCTCTCTCTCTCTCTCTCTCACCCACAAAGCCAGCCAGCCAGCACCATGAACACACATATACACATACACTCACTCACTCTCTCTCACACCCACAAAGCCAGCCAGCCAGCCAGCACCATGAACACACAGATACACATACACTCACTCACTCTCTCTCACACCCACAAAGCCAGCCAGCCAGCCAGCACCATGAACACACAGACACTAACTCACTCTCTCTCTCTCTCTCTCTCACCCACAAAGCCAGCCAGCCAGCACCACAAACACAGACACCCACACACACACACATACTCATTCTCTCACACCCCCTTCTCTTACACACACCCTTCAGTGATGACTGTTGGAAAGTAAATCAGAATGTACACCCATATGTTACTGCCCCCCCCCCCCATAAGGTAAGCAAAGAATAGCAAAACTGTAAATTTTCCATGTGTGCCATAAGAGGCGACTCAGGAGGGTTGATAAGAGATTGGCCACCACCTCATCCCATAGAAAACTGTAGTGGCAAAACCCAGCCAATCATGAAAAATCCTGCCATGAGATTCCCTTTAGTTGATTGAGGGCCAATGCTCCACTGAGAGACGGAAGGCAGAAGAAGACAGTTTTAGTGTGTTCACAAATGTTTGCCCTCATTCACGTTCACATTTTTTAAAGGAAAAGTATCTTTTGCATCGTTATGAAATTTTTCCTGCAGTCTTATATTTACTTCCACCCAAGGAATATATCTTCGAGAGGTCCAAAGGCAACTGAAATCATGGAAAGCGTCGAAATTTCTTTGACGATTTAGCGAAAATGTATTGAATTCACGCAAACAAACTTATTTTACTGAAATGCACGCTAGTGCGGGTAACGATGCAAGGCATATCCATATGTTACGTGCTTCTCATATGGAAATTCCCGTGCACCACAAAGAATATTCATTACTGAACACTGATGTTTCCGTGTTAAGATGTAATCCACTTCATAACACACACTTCATCTCTGACCCGTAAATTATATACCACATATAAACATATATCTGATATATTGAGATCTGCTGTACAATCTCCAGAATAAAAAAAAATTGTGTAAATAATGATAATGTTACATCTCATCATTTTTACTCAGGTGATTACAGAGTGTGGGATGTTTATTCGGGGGAAAAACATTTGTGAATTCACTATATTTCATCTAATAAAACAACATAGATTCAGCCAACGTTTGGGAAAAAAATCATCATCATTTATTAAGAGTATAAGCATGTGGAAATAATACTGTATGAGGAGGGGGAGAGAAACAAATATATAAATCTTGAAAGAAGCAAGACGCTATTTTACATGCACAGCCGTTTTACATCGTTAATATTATGGTTTAGAGCTAACAAGTTGTGTCAGGTCTTTGTCAGATATGACTGAGCTACCGTATAACAGTAGACGGTACTACCTGCTTTCTATTAGCGCCGAACGTTGGGCGGCGCTTACCAAACCCCACATTGTGCCAACGGCTTCGGGCGGAAGAGCGCAACTGGGAGGGTACCTGCCTTACCCTGGTGCGAGGAAATGCGACCTAAAGACAAAGTGTCATAGCAGGGCAGACCAGGCCCTAAGCATTGGTTGGCGGCTGGTCTAGGATCGAAGCTCCGACAGGCGGACAGTTAGAGCATTGCTTTGCTGATCCAGCAGCTTCTGCAGCTTGTCTTGTTCCAGATGTAGGGGTGTTACCTTTCCTCTGGAGTGAACTAGGCAGGCCGAGAGAGGGATCATGTTGCATGGGCAACACATGATCTCTATATTTTAGCCCAGGCTTTGTGCTATGGAGAGGAAATAACTCCATCCCTTACAAACTATCGTCTGTCAAGACGGCAAGGTGCCAATGAATGAGAGCTAAGGCTTTTGAACATAGGGACTCCGTCCCTCTTGACAGATGAGGCAATTCTTTGTGTTACACCCTGTTTATTTGATTAGTTGCTGAATTCTCAACAAATGTTAACTGAAGTGATGTTAGTGGTACTGATGTTACCAAACCCCAGACTCCTCTGAAGGATGTTCATGGGTAGACTAATGCGTACAATCAGCATCCATCTAATTCTTAACATAAGTACTCAGTCTCATTCAACAGTTGTGATATGTAGCAAGAGTTTTCTGAAAGGCATCAATCAGTTCCTACTTTGTCGTACTGCCACTGCTTTAGTCGATCTGGTGGATTTATTATCTTTCGTTTGCTCGTTTTGAACTCAAGCCTTGTCCATATACGCGATATTATTTCAAGTATGGATTGACAGGCAAGCATCACCATACTGGACCTTCACTCGCTGATGAATTACTATAGGTTTAACCCCTTCACTGGTCAAATAACGGATAAAAGATTGCTGCTCCTCTTTGGCGCATGTCAAAAGTGGGTCGGAAATAATCCCTTTTGGCGTCATGGTGTTCGTCTGCATCGTGATGTCACGTGTTTAACTCTCTTGACATCCTTAACAAGAATATCGACAGGTTACAAGACAATGGCATGATTATTGTAATTTCTATCACACTTTTAAGATTTCTATTTGAATCCCCTTCTTATGTATAGGAAACAAATTATCTTAGACTTCCGTTCCGCAATCTTTAGACATCTGACATTTGTGAGAGAGTAGAGTAAATATCTGTCCTAACTTGTCCAGCCAGACTTGTCTGTTAGCCTTCCTGCCTTTGTCCCCCCAGAGAAGCAGCACATGGAACTCTGGACTTAGAATCTGGCTTAACTCATGATCAAAGTTCACTTTTGCCAGAAGGGCTTTCCCTGTGATTCGATACCTGGTGCTTTGTGAAGCGATGACGCGAGCTAGATCCAGGTGGCTCAGGAGAACATCGATGACGTTAGCAATAGGATCCAGTCCATCCTCCCAGTAGAAGTCCTGAAGAGTGGATTCTGCATCTCTCTCCAGGAGGTAACATATTGGAGTAATGTATGGAACGCACACGTTTTTCAGCGGAAGATCGCAGCTAGCGTCGTTTAGCGACACAAACTCTGGGCGGAGCTTTGTGTCAAAGACAACAGCGCTTGCCGTGTGGATCTGTCTTAGGGTTGTCCAAGTGTCGATCAGTCGGCTTATTTGTGGACTAGTTAATGCTGCCATTATTGCTGCAAAGCTGAATAAGTTCCCCGCGGTTTTCTTCAGTTCTTGACAAGTTAAAATCCAGAAGCTCAACAGTGTGGCTCGCTCGTCCACAGTCTGGGATGTAAGGAGTGTGGCTTGCGTGAACAACCTGAGGCTTTCCCACCTGTCTATAACATCCTGTCGGAGGAGCTTTCCTTGGGGAAGGGTAAGTAGCTCCAGACCAGAAGTAACCCCAAGACCAAAATCCTTGGCGCTGGCTGCACTGGTCAAAGCCAGGTCGTATTTTGTGAGGTGAAGGGCAGTATCTTCTGGGGATTTATTAACAAGGATTGTTTGAACACTCAGCAGGACTAACTGATCAAGAACCTTATGCTCTTTGGGCAAAAGACCACTTTTGAATGTCTCAGGGACAATGTAACTTTGGAAGACAGGAGGTTTCGTCATGCATCTGAAATTACTTTGATCCATCTCGTCGTGAACTTCATCACTAATATCTTTAGGGTTGCGTTCTTCGCGATTGTCCTGCTCACTTGTGCACGTTAATCTGAATTTTCCAGCTTTGCTCTTTGAGCATTTGTTTGGAAGAGTCTTGGTTCCTGCTCGTGTACACCCAGCCTGTTCCCTTGCCGGAAGTTGGAAAGATCTGCTCCGTGCTACAAGTTGGTAGGTTCGTCGCCGGGAAGACTGATCTAAATCTGAAAAGAACATGGGAGTAGGTGAGACTCTTGGACTCTTATTCTCTCTGTATTTCTGTACGTATGGTGAGCTGCTATGCGATGTAGGACACCCATTTTGTACACATCCTTCTTGGCGAGTGAATGTTTTATTTGTCGTCATGCAGTCCGTGTAGTGTCCGTTCTCAGATTGGTTCAGCGTTAGGGCGAGGGAAACTCGCTGATGAAAATCAGCCTGAAATGTTTGCGTACTTTCTGGGCTAGCTTGCTTCCATCTTGTCCCTGCCTTGCACTTGCTTTCAGAAATAGCATCTTCCATAACCGTTGCTGAATTTAGCTTGTATTTGACGGACGGAATCCTACTGGGCTTCGGAGGAGGACTGTTTCTTAACCCACTTTCTGAAATGTCCTCAGCAAGATTTTGATGTTCCAAAGGTGGTAGTCTAGTCGCCTCATAGCCTCTAGAAAGTTCTGGAGCACTGCTGACTCTAACGCAGGCTGCTGCAGGCCGGGAAGACTTCTGTTTAACCAGTAGTGACTGTAGATGAGAGAAGTTCCCCCCAGGTGGCGTGACATTGATGACTGGTAGGTTGTCTAAAGATGGAGGTCGAGTGGGCTTATGAATCTCCCCGTTGTTATTGTTATTTGTGTTGTTGTTGTTATTGTTCGCGTCTTCACAAGCACGTTTTGATTGGCTAGATTGGTTGTCCAGTAGTGGCTTCAGGCGACGGTTCATGTTAGGGCTGGATCTGGGACTTGTTGACGGGGTCACAAATGGACTAGTTTGAGGACTGTGATTTGGAGTGGCGTTAGAGCTGGACCCACGGTATTTCGTATCGTAGTAACATAATGGCACTGACCGCGCCACTGGATTCTTGAGAATGGCTTCCGATGCAACAGTGACCGGCTTACCTTCGTCCTGGTAGTGTTTTATGAGCTGCTGAATCGTAGGAAACTGCTCTTCCTCGAATTGATACGATATAACTGGCAGGACTCCAGGGTTGCAGTAACCTATTATAGAGTTTATGATGAAGTTTAGGGGCGCGTCATTCCACTTGCATGTGAGAACGAAGTCGCCAGGTTTTGAGATGCAGTCTCGAATGAGGAAGTCGCCGTTGTTGGCAATCAAGGATTCTGCCGTCACACGGGATATGCTGCCGTGGTACCAGGCACGGCTGCGAAGTTCAACGGGGTCACCTGATAATTCCCTTTGTAAATCGGCTTGGAGTTTCTCGGGGGAGACAATCAGCTGCAAGTCAGGATAAGATGCTGTTGGAGAGGTTGGCGCCCTTGTGAAACAAAATTAAAACAATATTTAAACAATGAAGACACAGAAAATGTGTTGTACTATTTATTGCCTGGCATATTTCGCTGCATCTCGTCAGCTACATACTCTAGGAATCACACACATAAATTAAAGCAAATAGATACATTCTTTAACCTGAAATATACAAAACACATTCTCACAGTTATTTGAATTGTCTACCACGTAATTTTAAACTCAA
>JACEFZ010014751.1:0-32500 GCA_014155875.1 Cepaea nemoralis | reverse complement strand
GGACGGCTTTACCACTTCGCCACGGAGACTCCCGAAAATGGCCAAACGTTTCTATAAAATAAAGACTAAAAACACAAGCCACTAAGATTTAATGACCTTCTATGACATCCGCACATACTGGGCTTGTTCTGGAAGTGTTCGGGTGAACTTGAGCCGTGCAGCTCTGAAATTCTCCCGCCTAGATAAAGATTAAATGCTATGTCTTGCACGAACATTTAATGAACTCACCCCTAATGAGATGGCTGGAACTGTTTCTCTTTGGAAAGGCGTGTGATGTTAGCAGGTATTGCTGATGTTGCTACTGGATTTACTAATGATTGTTGATAAAGCTTCTAGATTTATTGAATGCCGAGTTCCGCCTGAAGTTTCCTTGGTAGGGCCAGATCCAAATGATTTCAGGGGCCTTAAACGGCCCGCGGGCGATACGTTCCCCGCTCCTGGTCTATGCTTTCGGTGGTGTTGGCGAAACGGAATGTTTCCATTGTTTGATCTGGTTCATAGATCTCAGGGTAATAGACATACCAGTCACAATGTTTTGGTCACGCTATGAGAAGAAATAAATTGGAGAACTTGGTGACAACTTGCAAGATCAAGGGGAAGAGAAAGAGGGGAAAGCAGAGGATTAAATACCCGGATGGCTTGGCCACGTGGTATAGTCGAGACAAGAACACTGAGCTGATCCACGACTCGGGTGATCGAATGAGATGGCGAAACATGACCGGCCACGCTTATCGTCGTGGTACATTATGAATGAATAGACATGCACCCAACATTCGTCGACAGTAACCGGTCTAGGAAAACAATCATCTTCCTCAACATTGCCAGCGACCAGGACTTGATGTCCGAGCTTGAGACGTGATTCTGAGACCCCATAGGGAAGCTATACTCTACAATACGGGCATCAGACTGGCGAAGAAGGGACGTGAGGATTGCTTCACCTAGAGGGTTGAATACGTGGAGAAGTTGCGTTATAAAGTCAAGAACCGACACCGCAGCTCTCTGGACATTCCCATACGTGATCCATCCTCATCTGAATCATCCAGCTAAGAGTCCCAACACTAACGGTATGAGTAGCATTCTCTCTCTCTCTCTCTCTCTCTCTCTCTCTCTCTCTCTCTCTCTCTCTCTCTCTCTCTCTCTCTCTCTTTCTCTACCTACCTACCTGCTTACCTGCCTACCTACCTACTTATCTCCCTCCCTCCCTACCTACCTACCCACCCACTACCTACCTAACCTAACTACCTACTTAGCAACCTCTGCCCCTCCTTCTCTCTCTCCCTCTATATATATATATATATATATATATATATATATGTGTGTGTGTGTGTGTGTGTGTGTATTTAACTCTCTATCTTTATTTCTTTCTCTACATACCTACCTACCTACCTACTTACCTACCTCCCCCCTCCCCCCAATTTCATTACTCAATGCCCTGACACCTTTTCAGTAAATGCTGTGTGATATTTCTCTAATTCACAACAATGCCCATCCTTTGACAACTTTGCATATAAATATGGATTCCTTATTTGAAATAAATGTTGATGTATATATTGTTGCAGGCACTGCGGCTTGGATACAGTGAACACGTTTCACAATCACCCGCCATCACGAGTCAAAGTTTAGAAATGAACTGTAGACGATTTGGAAGCAGGCAGCCTTGCAGTGTTTTCTGATTAATGGGCTGTCGGTCGTTCAGACAGCAATGGTAAACTGTCAAAAAACGTGTCAGTTACTGTCCTATAGTACCTTGCAGTGTAGAACAGGGGAGGGGCGAGGGGATCTTGAACCGAGGATTCGAACCCGAGTATCCAGTCAGCTCCTCAATGGCAAACTACCTAAGCATAAAAGTTGCTTAGACAATCACAAGCAGAACAAAATTATGGGGTTTATTGCGACCTCCTTTAAAGAACTTTTTATATATTTTGTTAAGCCGAAATCCGTTTGACATACTTAAGTGCTCGGTTGTGTCGCCAGTTGTTGCTATGGTCGTTCGGCCCATCCTTGATCATACGCAGCCATTAAGTCTCCGGATGCAGTCTCTGTTTCCGGTGCACATTTGTGAAATCACAAGTATAACATTCTCACTAATGGAGAAACCTTGTGTTTTGAATCAACGAATATAATCCGAACAAGCACTTCTTTCTTGTTTGAATTGTTTCCGTTTCGTTCACTTAATGGTTTAGTCATTTACTTCAGTGCGTGACCCACTTATTGTAGTTCCTGTTTCGAAACAGTGTTGCATTTAAAAGTTTAAAAAAAATCGGAACCAATATTTTTCCGTTGTAGATATATGTAACATTAACTTTCACTATCCCAAACCGGGATTACTTTAGGACAGGGGTGGGGAACGTTCGGCCCGCGGGTGTTATATGGCCCGAGAAACCATTTGATCTGGACCTGTCATGGCAACCGCATGGGAGATTGGAAATGCAATAAATCTTCGACGTTTTTTCCAAAGCAACATAACTTTATACTAAGTGGAAGTTACAACTTACATTTTGAGGGACAGCTGATGTGCCCGATAATCTATAACACGAAATTATTCAACTACAAAACTAGGGAATAAATAAAACAACATCCCACTGCTTGAGTTATATAAATGTTACAATGTTAATGCCTTTATAACGGGTTCAACCTATACACAGGTTAGTTGGATTACAATATTGATTTCTTGTCCTTGACTTGGGAACGTAAATTACAAGTACCTCAGAAGTCGGAGTGAGTTCGCCTCATGGCGAGGGACACTGGTAACAGGGGAAGCTAATTCACGCACAAAAATCAGTCCAGTGCCCTAGAAGCAGTGGCACGTGTGTGGACTAGACTTGAGTTCAAAGCGAGTGGACGAAAAAATAAATAATGTTACATAAACAATGAGGAATTTCCCACTTTGTGGAGACATGCGATGAAATAATGCATCAGTGTTCAGAAAAACTTACTGCTGTGAGCAGTTCCTTTTAAAACTTACCATCGGAACGGTTCGACTGCTCTTTGAACTGACCAACGCAAGCGTGTAAAAGCAGTTGGGAGTAGCAACAGCATAAATCCAGTTGACATCACACTCCTCACCAAGAGAGGTAATTCCAGCCATCATAATAGATGTGAGTTAATAAAATATTTAACCAAATATAACAGGATATGTTTTAAGTTGATAATCTTGTATAGCCCGCGAATGATGTTATAAATATCCAGATGGTCTTTGGCAGAAAAACAGGTTCCACGCGCCTGCTTGAAGGTAATCCAAGCATCAGTCTATGCGTGTTCAAAAAATAACACCGTTGTTCGCCATAAGGAGTTAAAGTAACAAGTGGGTAGATTCACTATGGGTAACAGAAGAGTGAAGAAAAGCATATATTGTGCACAAATGAATTCAAGATTCGCTATGGGTAATAAAAAGTCGGTTAAAAGTCGACAGGGTCGACTTCACTGCGCCGGGTTTTATCCCATATGGCTCAGTCTCTTTCCGCAGCGCGAGCTGATGTACACAGTCTCCAGGGGGAGAAGAGTTAAGAAAAAGTATATATTGCACAGAAATGAATTCCGAGATACACTTTGGGTAACTTTATGTTTTATTGGCACCTTGTCCGTCTTGACGATAGTTTGTGCTTCAGAAAGGCATAATAACTTTTACCCACGGCGGTAGCGAATGTGACTGATAAGGCCATTTCGCGCTGTAAATGTTCGTTCACCGTGGGTGCATGTAAACACGTGGTCATTTCCACCATCATGCACCGTCTTACGTCTCACACGCTCCGTGTGAGACTTATCTGCAATAATGTTCTCCTTTGTCTTTATTCTATTTCTGATGTTTGCCCTCCATGCAACACGTTCAGCGGTGATTTGCTCCCAATGTGCATTATCAATGCCTGTATCAATCATGTCCCGCTTACACACATCTTTGTATCGTAGTAGAGGCCGACCCTGAGATCTCTTACCCATCTGTAATTCATCAAAAAATATGTCCTTTGGTATTCTACCATCACCCATCCTCCTAAGATGTCCTATCCATCTAAGTCTACGAAGACTGAGCATGGAATAAACCGTCACACAACCTGATCTTTCCAATACTTCAGTATTTGTGATTTTGTCTTGCCACTTAATACCAAGAATTCTTCGCAGACACGCATATGAAAGCTGTTTAAACGTTTCTCTTGGTGTGAGTAAGTGGACCAGGTTTCACTGCCATAAAGAAGAGTACTAAGGACACAGGCTTGGTAGACGAGGACTTTTGTTTTGGCAGTAAGCTTCCTGTTCTCCCAGACTCTTTTTCTTAACCTGTTCATTGTTGTTGCTGCCTTACCAATCCTGATGTTGATTTCCTGATCTAGGGATAATTTGCTATTTACCACTGATCCTAGATATGTAAAATGGTCTACTATCTCCAGTTCGGCGTCGTCAATAAAGATTGATGGTACACCATGTGCACCTTGTGACATAATCTGTGTCTTCTTTTTGTTAATTGTTAAACCAAATTCAGAACAAGCATTGGAGAATGCAGATAGTAGATGTTGTAATTCTTCCTCAGAGTGGGTCGTAATCGCAGCATCATCCGCAAAAAGCACCTCTCTGATTAGTACCCTGCTAATTTTGGTCTTGGCCTTCAATCTCTGAGCATTATAGAGGCCACCATCTGAGCGTGAGTGAATGTATATACCGTCATCCTGATCACGAAAGGCATATTTCAGTAGAAGTGAAAAGTATATCCCAAAGAGGGTGGGGGCTAGTACACAACCTTGCTTAACTCCACTCTTGATTTCAAACTCTTCTGAAGTTGAGCCATCAAACTTGATTATACCCTTCATGACTGTGTGGAACGATTCCACAATGGACAGAAGAGTTGGTGGACAGCCAATCTTCTTTAGTGCTTTGAACAGACCCTCACGACTGACCAAATCGAATGCCTTTGTGAGGTCGATGAAGGCAATAAACAGTGGCTGATTTTGTTCCCGGCATTTTTCTTGCAACTGTCGCAATGAGAATATCATATCAATGGTAGAACGGTTCTGACGGAAGCCGCACTGTGATTCGGGGTAGACTTGATCTCCCAGGACTTGAAGTCTGCGCAGGACAATTCTGGCAAATACTTTCCCAACAATACACAGAAGTGAGATACCCCTATAGTTGTTGCAGTCGCTCCGATCTCCCTTGTTCTTGTACAGCGTTATGATGTTTGAATCTTTGAAATCCTGTGGGACTTGTCCTTCTCGCCAGCATAGCTCTATTAGCTGGTGGATCTGTAGAGCGAGGGTGTCTTGCCCACTCCTGATCACCTCTATTGGAATCCCATCCTTACCTGGAGCCTTGCCAGATGCAAGCTCATTTATAGCACACTTAACTTCTGTTATAGTGGGAAGTGTGTCCAGGTGGTCAAGAGTTGGCAGGGCCTCTATGGCGTTGAAGGCATCATCCGCCAGCTTGGTCTCACTTGAGTAAAGCTCTAAATAGTGATCGACCCATCTATCCATCTGCTGTTTCTTATCAGTGATGATTTCTCCAGTCAAGGTTTTCAGCGGTGCACTTCTTTTGATCATTGGACCACAGGCTTTCTTTATCCCTTCATACATGCTTCTGATGTTTCCCTTATCACTTGCGATTTGAATGGACTCACATAACTTGATCCAATAGTCAGTCGCACACTGCCTGGCAGCCTTTTGTACATCCTTCCTCGCTTGCTTCAGCTCACTCAGAGTGTTACGCGTTGGTCTGTCCTTGTTTCTTAAGAGAGTTATCTTCTTTTTATCAATCAAGGGTTGCAGTATCTGGCAGTTTGCCGCAAACCAGTCCTGCCTCTTATGATCCACAGTGCCGTAAACCCCTACCGCTGTTTTATAAATAGTTTCCTTAAGTTTACTCCATTTATCATTTACTATACAATTTTCTGATGTATCATTGAAAGCGTCCTCAAGTTGCTGTTGAAATTCAAAGCACTTTCCAGGATCGTGAGTGTTAATAATATTAATCCTGGGGCTAGACTTGTGTTTAGCTGTGTAGATTCTCTTTGGTCTCAGTCTAACCCTTGCAACAACCAAAGAATGATCTGTATATTTTACATACATGAATTAAACTGCAAGTTCAACACGTTGTACACAGCTGTATAGATAAGTAAATTTTGTGTCCGAAATCATTTTGCGTTGGTTCCGACTGTATGAGGCTTCGGCCGTTCAAAAAGCAATACCAAACAAGTAAAGGTAAAATTGTCAATACGCCACAAACAGGCAATACATGCTGGGATTGACTGCGACGTCATTTTAAAAGACATGCAACTCACATTTTTAAAATGAAACTTTTGTATATTCTTTGTGTAGTTCTGTCAGTGTCTGTGTATTGTTTGTGTGCTGACGCAGGCTCTAGCCGATATATCAATTTTGTCACTTCTTCTTCGTCTTCTTCTTTCGTTCGCTTGAAATATATCTATAACTGCAATGTTGTCTCTTGTATGAATTTAACTGTCTTTTTTAGTTCACTCAGCGTTCCACAGAGTTTATCGTCCACCGTTGTCTGTCTAGGCCAAAAGGTTTGTCTAGATATGTTGTATTTTGGGCAGTCTTGGAGTGTGTGCTCTTCTGTCTGCGACGCCAATCTACATGTGCACATGGCTGATTCTACCAATCTTGAATTTGTATACATGTGGTTGCGTAATCTATTGTGTCTTGTTCCGAGGCGCAGAATAATGACTTGTTTTGGTCTGTCCAAACGTGGTAGTCGTCTTGAGCAGGTTTTGGTGGCTTTCTGACTGAATTGATCATTCTTTCTTTTGGTGGTATGTAACGGGCACATCAGGCTGTTCTTTTGCTCCTTCCCTGTCGTTTCCGGGTACTCCACAGTGGGATGGTATCCACTGTATGGTGACCTTATGCTGACTGCTAAGTTCAGAAAGTAGTGTACTTAGTACTGGCAATTTCTCAGACAGGAGCGCCTCGAGTACTGATTTTGCATCTGTCAATAGCACCACAGGTTGTGTACCATGGCTGGTATTTAGTAATTGCTCTGTTGCTGTCTTGATTGCCTCAATTTCAGCATCATAGTTATGACAGTACTTTCCTGTTGGTACTCTGGCCGTTTTCCTAGTATTATTTGGGTATTCTATGTACAATCCCGCTCCTCCATTTCGAACAGCATTTTGTGCTGACACATCTGTGTAGACTCGGATCCAGAGGTCCTGTGGGTATTATTCATCAAGGAAGCTGAGAGTGGCTGTTCTACGTTGTACACTGTTCTGTTCTTTCTTGTCAAATACTCCTCTCACTTTTGTCTGGATTTGTTGTGATAGTCTATTTTCATCTTTCCATGGAGTTTGGTCTGGAATAGTTGTCAGGGGGATACCAACTGTGGGCAGATCGGTGGTTTCTCTGCAGAGTCATTTGTCCTGGTGGATAAAACTACTTCTTTTCAACCGCCCCATAGCTAGGTTTTCAAATCTGTTCTTCATAGGATGGCCTGGCAAGCTGAGGAACTTTTCTGCTTGTATTAGCGTTTTCGTATCTCTGCGCGCTCTCAGTGCTTGTGTCCTCCCGATCTTCTCCATTTCCACTATAGGGGTTGATCTAATCCCTCCTGTGGTGACTCTAAGTGCCTGATTTTGCACCTTGTCTAGCTCTTGTAGTGTGGTTTTTGATGCTGAGCACCACGTATTCCAGGTGTGGTCGTATGCTCTGCTGATAAACTTTGCTAAGTATTTTCCCACTGGCTCCCCATGTTGTTCCACTTAGCTTTCTCAGGGAGTCTCTGTGGCGAAGTGGTCAAGCCGTTTGACTCGTGCTCCGAAGGTTGTGGGTTCGATTCCGGGCCGCGTCCTTCGGTTTACGAGTTAAATGTTTCAGCGTCGCTAAAAGCTACGGAGTTCGTGCTTTGTGCGACGCTTTCCGTGCTGCGGAAAGAGACCGAGCCATATGGGATAAAACCCGGTGCAATGAAGTCGACCCTGTCGACTTTTAAGCGACTTTTTTAAGCTTCCTCAGGATGGTTATTTTCCTTCTGGCTTTTACTATTGCTTTGTTGATGTGCTTTCTCTATGTCAGCCTGTCATCAAATGTTACTCCAAGGTATGTTGGTTCTTTATCTTCTCTTAAGGTGTTCCATTTATCTGGATACTTTGTGTTCTAGTAAAGCTGACCTATTCTACTTCCCGTCTTCTTTGATTTTACTCTGTATACTGTAAAAATATAATCGATGCATCTTTACTAATTGCTTGGTTTCAGAACTGAACTAGTAAGTTACCTACGGTAGTGAGACTCCGTGGTGAAGCGAAGGAGCCTCGCGCTCTGAAGGTTGTGGGTTCGATTCCGGGCTACGTCCTTAGGTTCACGAGTGCAATTTTCTCGGAGAATCCTGAGGCTCGTCGCTAGATCTACGAACGAAGTTTGTGCTTTGTGCGACACTTACGGCAGGCGGTCCTGCATAAAGAGGCAGAGCCATATGTGATATAACCCGGTGCAATGAAATCGATCTTTATGCCTTTTAAACCCTTTAAACCGTGTTACTTAAAAACAGGCACTGTCCCGGAAAACCGGTACGTATGACAACACAACTGTAGACAGAAAAATAAACTAATAAATTATAAATATTTACACAAGTAAACAACTCCTACCTCAACTCCGCCATATTTTGCGAACAGACTAACATACTCCATCATATTCAGGGCATCCAGCCAAGACTCGACGGTCACGTGTCTGTCAGCCATATCTTGTTACTTCAACTTCCTGCCAGATTGTAGTTCGTCTGCAAAGTGTTATTCAAAAGTTGGTATGACAAAATGAAACTCTGGGAAAATTAACTTTAAAGTACCAGAATCTAATGGAGTGACAAACTGGGTTTTTCTTAAATGGTTAAACATGACTCAGTAAGGAAATCGGAGCCGCGGTGATGTGGTGGCTAGACGCTTACTTGCTGGCCCGGTGGTCAGGGTTCGAACCGCATCATGGCGGATTCGTATGTTTAACCATAATACTATCATGGAGTCCAACTGGACCCCAGTTTCAACTTTCTCTTTCTCCACTTTTTTAAAATTTGCTTAAATATGTTTGGTGTTTTAGGATTTTGTTAGTAATATATTTCCCAAAAACATGTTAAAATATTTTTTTTTCTTTTTAATCGACTGAAAATTACATGCACTGTCATACGTTTTTACACTTGTTATCAATGGGGTCCGACTGGACCTCAGTTTATTTTCTATATAAAATTAGCATATTTTCAGTATTAATTGATATTAAACTTGATTACTTCATAACATAACATTTATTTCGGCAGGTGGGCAAAACTTATTCATAAAAGAAGACAGTGGTATGTTTAATAATGATGCAGTCAAGAGATGTTTATGGTACTTGGAATAACTTTGTTTGTGGCCGCTACACCTTGTAACTTCAAGATTCTATAATGGGTTCACGTTTGTAAGTAAAATATTTAAGTATTCATTTATCTAATAACTTTGTAATGATTAATAAATCGAAAACATTGCATCAAAAACTGTCTAGTTTCAACTATATTAAGTAGTGGGGTCCCTCTGGTAACCGGTGTTACTAAAACTCCTGGTAGTTATAGGGTTAGTTAGTTAGTTAGTCGACAGATCATCCTCATTGCACACCGAACCATTCAGTCCATAAGTGCTCGGATCCCCTCCTCAGCAAATCCCGCAGCGTGTAGCGGCTCACGACACCAGTTCTGTGTTGGTTTATTACTCTTCTTTGGCTTCCTGCGTAGTTTTCTTGTTTGACCACACCTCTTTTAACTTGCTGTTCTCGCAGCCTGACCATGGTTGTAGATTACTAGTCATCGCTTGATTCTCATAAACGACTTACTTCTCATAGAGCATTCAGAATGTCTGCCTGGTCCATGGCTCGTCCGCCTTCCACAGTAGCCCTACTTGCAAGCCTGTCAGCCTGCTCATTCCCTTGTACACCCGCATGCCCTGGCACGAAGATGAAACTAATCTTTGCCAGCCGAGACCGCTCCAGAGACAGCAGCCACTCTCTTCGGACCCACCCCATCTCTATCCTCCTGAGCATACTCATTGAGTCACTAAGGACACATGCCCGATTGAATGTCTGTGTCTCGAGCCATGTTATTGCTTTACTTACTGCCATGACTTCCATAGTCAGGCTGCTTGTGGTCAAAGCAAAAGCGCCAGACTCTTCCTTCACAATTTTCCCTCCGGCCTGAGCCGTAAAGGCCCATGAACTTCTCACTCCTCGAACGACCGACCCATCCGTGTAAATGACAGCATCATCTTCTAAAGAATTCTCGAAGATCAGAGCCTGTACTTCCTCCTCCACAGCAGCTGGATTTTCTTGTCTGCATTTCCTGTCTAGTTGGATGCACACTGAAAAGGATGTACAGAAATCTGTTGGCACTTGTACCCACTCCTCGCCAGGTTCTAAGTCCTCAAGTGAACACACCTGTTGAAGAATGTCTTCGGATTGACCCATCCACGACCTTCCTCTTTTTAATCTGCTGCAGTTCTAGTGTTACAGTTCACCTGGACTTTCATGTTGACCCAGCGTAGAATGAGTGGCAGGAAATGTCGTGGGAAGTAAAGGCGGCTGGCATGACACCGACAGAATCACCCACTGAGTGCCGTCTGGTTTATAAAAATATATGTCTAGGTGACAAATGCGGCTTAGGCGTGTTAAAGCCACCTTTACTTGCATATTGGTTTTAATCATGTTATCAATCAATCATGTGCCATGCCGGAAAGCGTGAGCGGTCATGACTCGCCATTTCGCTCGATCACCAGAGTTGTGGATCAGCTCAGTGTTCCTGCCTCGACCATGCCATGTGGCCAAGCCATCCAGGTATTTACTTCTCGGTCTTCTCCTTGGTTTGTTCCCTTCGATCTTGCCAGTTGTCACTATGTTCTCCGATCCATTTCTTCTCATAACATGTCCAAAAAATTTGACTGTCTACATCTAATTTCTCTAATCAATTTACGATTTTAATTTGTCTCCTGTAGTACTTGGTCATTGGTTTGTCTGTCTGTCCATGGTATTCTTTGCATTTTTCTCAGAAACCACAGTTTTACAGCCGTCAGATGCTTTTCAGCTTGACTGCTCATTGTCCAAGTTTCACATCCAAACAAAATAACAGGCTCTATGTAGCACATCAACACTCTTTTTTCCATTTCAGTTGACATCTTTTGATTGGTCAGTATGTTTTTCATCTTGCTAAAGGCTGCTTTCGCCATGGCGATTCTTTTTCTAATCTCTTCAAGGCATCTCCCATCAGAGTTTATGATTGTTCCGAGATAATTGTACCGATTCACTTGTTGAAGAATATTCCCATTTACTTGTATATTACATTGTGGTATTTTGTTCTTCCTAGTGACGACCATAATCTGTGTCTTTTTACAATTTAATTCTAACCCCAGTTGTTCACTGTGTGCAACAACCGCATCTACTAATTGTTGCAGATCCTGCTCATTGTCTGCAATCAATACTGTATCATCATGTTATAGCAGTTCTATATTGTTTTCCAGTAAGGGCTCGCTGTTCCCATGGGGCCAGAGCCGCCCCTTCAGGCCTCACGTCCTTGTGTCTCTGCATGTGACCCTGACAAGATCAAGTGCAGATGACCACACTTTGATCTTAGTCAAAAGGCCGAGAAACGATATAGTCCTTTCTAGTTCTTGTAGATGTTTGAATTAATAATGTTACAAGTCCTGTTTAGTTCCTGGAGGGATAAATTAATAATGTCACAGCCCTTTCTAGTTCCTGGAGGGATGAATTAATAATAGGCAGTTGATGAAATAACTAATAAGGAAAGAAATACGTATTAATCAGAAGGGACGGCAGATTAATTAATTATTTAGGACCTTGCAGATGAATGAATTTGTAAGAGGCTGCAGATGGATGAACTAATCGGCGGTGGTAGAT
Organism: Cepaea nemoralis; assembly: GCA_014155875.1. Classification (NCBI taxonomy): domain Eukaryota; kingdom Metazoa; phylum Mollusca; class Gastropoda; order Stylommatophora; family Helicidae; genus Cepaea; species Cepaea nemoralis. Next base: position 20,639 of record JACEFZ010014751.1, on the reverse strand, counting down.
GAAATAACCAATAAAGAAAGAACTACGCCTTAATTTGCAAGGGGCGTCAGTAGAATGAATTAAGACGGGATGATAAAAGCAAGAATTAATAAAGGATATCAAAAACATGAATTAATAAAAAGATGGCACACAAATTAATTTACAAGCGGCTGCAGATTAATGAATTAATAATCCGTGGCAGATGAAATAACTAATAAGTAAATACAACGATTAATTCATAAGGGGCAGCAGATGACTGAATTAACAGGGGACGACAGATGAATGAATTTATAATGGGAGGAAGATTAATTAACTAATAATGGGAGGCAGATTAAGGAATTAACAAGGGGAGACAGATTAATGAATTAATAACGGGATGTAGATCAATGAATTTATAAGGGGCGGTTAATGTATAAGGGGCGGTTAATGTATAAGGGGCGGTTAATGTATAAGGGGCGGTTAATGTATAAGGGGCGGTTAATGTATAAGGGGCGGTTAATGTATAAGGGGCGGTTAATGTATAAGGGGCGGTTAATGTATAAGGGGCGACAGATGAATGAATTAATACGTGGCGGTAGATGAAATACTGACAGAAAAACGTTTTAATTTGCAAGGGGCGTGGGGGAGGGGGTCTATGAATGAATTAATAATAAATTAAGATGAATGAATAAACAAAGAGCGGCAGATGTATGAAAACCAACAAACCGTAGAATCATCACAAACCCAACAAACCGTAGAATCACCACAGATCCAACAAACCGTAGAATCATCACAAATCCAACAAACCATAGAATCACCACAGATCCAACAAACCGTAGAATCATCACAAATCCAACAAACCATAGAATCACCACAGATCCAACAAACCGTAGAATCACCACAGATCCAACAAACCGTAGACTCACCACAGATCCAACAAACCGTAGAATCACCACAAATCCAACAAACCGTAGAATCACCACAAATCCAACAAACCGTAGAATCACCACAGATCCAACAAATCGTAGAATCACCACAAATCCAACAAACTTTAGAATCACCACAAATCCAACAAACCGTAGTATCGCCACAAATCCAACAAACTGTAGACTCACCACAAATCCAACAAACCGTAGAATCACCACAAATCCAACAAACCATAGAATCACCACAAATCCAACAAACCGTAGAATCACCACAGATCCAACAAACCGCTGAATCACCACAGATCCAATAAACCGTAGAATCACCGCAGATCCAACAAACCGTTGAATCACCACAGATCCAACAAACTGTAGACTCACCACAAATCCAACAAACCTTAGAATCACCACAGATCCAACAAACCGTAGAATCGCCACAAATGCAACAAACTGTAGGTTCACCACAAATCCAACAAACCGTAGAATCACCACAGATCCAACAAACCGTAGACTCACCACAGATCCAACAAACCGTAGAATCACCACAGATCCAACAAACCGTAGAATCACCACAGATCCAACAAACCGTAGACTCACCACAGATCCAACAAACCGTAGAATCACCACGGATCCAACAAACCGTAGAATCACCACAAATCCAACAAACCTTAAAATCACCACCTGGCTAAATCGCTGCTTCCCACCACCCCCACCATCCCATATTTTCTTACAGGTGGGTTTGTTTCCTGTTGAGCAGGTGGCCACGTTGTTGCGATACCAGCGGCTAACTTTAGAGGACTTGAGTTTGAATTTCTTTATAAGCGAAATTTCTTGTTTTAAATTTGTATCTCTGGAGGTAGCAACTGAACGACAGCTTGCTAACCAGACAACAGCTACCGTTCATTCATTCTTCAGACTATCCATTCATTCATTAAGAAATTAATTTATTCATACTTTAATACACTCGTTCATTTATCCATGTATATGTTCATGCAATCATCAGTTAAGTCAATTATGCACTAATTCATTCATTCATTCATTCATTCATTCATTCATTCATTCATTCATTCATTCATTCATACGTTCATGCATACGTTCATGCATACATTCATACATTTCTACACTCATTCCGTCACGAAGTCAGTAGTTTGTTTATATATTAATTAATTAATTAATTAATCTATTAATAATATACGTTCACATTAATTAGTTGAGCAATTAATTAATTAATTAATTAATTAATATTCATTCATCCATCTATCCAGTCTTCCATTTCTACTCCAAGACGTATTGCTATCTTCAAATACTTCATATATTTTGTCACAATGTCTCCGTCCGCCACCCCCCCCCCCCTCTCTCTCTGATGATTTACCGAGACAAGGAGAGTCATTCACACACACACACACACACACACACACGTAAACAAGCACGAGCGCACACACACACACACACACACACACACACACACACACACACACACACGTAAACACGCACGCGCACACACACACACACACACAAACACCACACGCTCAACTGATTTTGATGACTAGAAAAGACGGAAACCTGCCCCTTGTATTCGAATGAAGCCAGCACAAATTAGCCAACTTCCCAAGATCCATAAACAACATGAGGTAAAAAGAACCCAAGAAACAAATTCTGATAAGACATAACGTACACGTGTAATTTCTGGTTCACAGGAGCCAGATGATGTACGTAAAGCAGACATTATCATAGCCAGGGCATTCTGCAACTGACAGCTCTTATCACGTCTGCCCAACCTGGCCGCTAATGAAGCTGAATATGGTTTAGTTGCGTAGAGAAAATTTACAAAAGTTGACAGGCAAACTGGCAAACTGTGGGAAAATCTTCCAGAGATGGTTGTGGTTGTTGTTTTCTTTCCTTTTGTTTTTTGTTGGCTCGCTTTGAAGAACTCAAGCGTAGTCCACACATGTGCCGTTGCCGCTACCACTACTACTACTACTACTACTACTACTACTACTACTACTACTACTACTACTACTACTACTACTACTACTACTAGTACTACTACTAGTACTACTACTACTACTACTACTACTACTACTACTACCACCACCACCACCACCACCACCACTACCACCACCACCGCTGCTACTACTACTACTACTACTACTACTACTACCACCACCACCACCACCACCACTACCACCACCACCACCACCACCACCGCTGCTACTACTACTACTACTACTACTACTACTACTACTACTACTACCACTACCACTACCACCACCACTACCGCTACCATTACCACTACCACTACTAGTTGCTAATGTTAGTGATTGCCCTGGACTGATCTTATTCTGTATCCATTATCCATCTTCACCAGGCGGACCCTCTCCGACTTGTGAGGTACTTGTAATTTGTGTCCCAAAGCCAAGGATGAGAAATCAACTGTGAAGTACATCTGAACGATGCAGGGTGGGAACCCCCTACCTCCCCATCAGTGCATCAGTGTTCAAGAGCGAGTGATCTTAACCTTTCGACCGCGGGACTTCTGAGGGAGCTAATGATACGAATAAAGGGACTAAAACATAAATAGAGAAACTAAAGACAGGAATGGAAGAAATAGAGATATGAATTGAGCAACTTAAGACTTGAATGGGGGAACTAAAGATACGAATAGAGGAACCAAAGACAAGAATGGAGGAACTAAAGACATGAACGAAGGAAATAAAGACATGCAAGGGGAAACTAAACAAATGAATGGAAGAACCAACGACACGAATGGAGGAACTAATGGCATGAATGAGGGAACTAAAGACATGAATGAAGAAACTAAAGACATGAATGAATGAACTAAAGACATGAATGAAGGAATTACAAGAGATAACAAAAGATATGGGGCTTGGCATGGGGTTGTCCAGAGCCTAATTTCCGCGGGGAAGATAAACAAAGCTGGAAGGATATAAAATATATATCTACTCAACAGAAGAGGATAATATGTCGATTGGTCGCTAGACATTTTATCTACTACAGCGGAAGAAGATTACATGTAGATAGTAGATAAAGTTCATAAAGTAGGAAAGTAGATTAATTAGATACGGTATATAACATAGATAAAGTAGATAAAGCAGGAAAGTAGATAAAGAAGGAAACTAGATGAAGTAGGAAAATAGATAAAGTAGGAAACTAGATAAATTATATACAGTATATAAAATAGATAAAGTAGACACAGTAGATAAAGCAGATAAAGTAGGAAAGTAGATAAAGTAGACAACATATATAACATAGATAATGTAGGAAACTACTTAAAGTAGATAAACTGGGATAGTAGATAAAATAGAAAACTAGATAAAGTAGGAAAGTAGATAATGTAGGAAAGTAGATAAATTATATAAAGTATATAAAATAGATAAAATAGGAAACTAAATAAAATAGGAAAGTAGATTAAATAGGAAAGTATATACATTAGATAAATTATATAAATAGATAAAATATATAAAGTAGGAAAGTATATAAATTAGATAAAGTACATAAAGTAGATACATTAGATAAAGTATATAAAATAGATACAATAGGTAAAGTATATAAAATAGATAAATTAGATTAATTATATCAAATAGATAAATTAGATAAAGTATATCAAATTACAAATGGAGACGGATTGTGTCTGCAGCAAAGAACCTCAATGGCTCGGAACGCTGAAGAAGTATACATCAAATTGATAAATTAGATAAAGTATATAAAATAGATCAATTAGATAAAGTATATAAAATAGATAAATTAGATAAAGTAAATAAAATAGATAAATTAGATGCAGTATATAAATAGATAAAATAATATAGTCGATAAAGTTAAAAATGTTAGTTTCATATCCTATGCATGACGTAGTAGTCAACCTCCAGCATTAGATAAAGTATGAAGCTAAATACGTTAGATAAATTATCTAAAATAGATACAATAGATAAAATAGGAAAGTAGATAAAGAACTCATGTTTAAATCCATGAGGTGTATGGTTAGTTAGTTAGTTGCATATCCTTTACAGGACAGCGCAGTCAACCCCAGCATGTTTTGACTGTTTGTGATTTCTTGACAAGTTTACGTTCAGTAGTTTGCCATTGCTTTCTGAACTGCCGGCACTCATACCATTGTATAGAAACCAACGCAAGGCGGTCTGCTTCCAACTCCCCTGCAGCTGTGTATGCCGGATTACGAATCACGTTGGTAACCCCTTAGTCACAACGCTGTGAGGTGTATGGTACGATCCTTATACTTCATAGACTAGTCTGCCCTCAATGGGGGAGATCAGTAACAAACCGTGAGGTGTATGGTACAATCCTTATACTTCATAGCTAGGCGGCCCTCAATGGGGAATGTCAGTAACAAACCGTGAGGTTTAAGATGCGAGCCTTATATTCATAGACAGTCGGCCCTCAATGGGGGATGTCAGTAACAAACGTTGAGGTGTATGGTGCGAGCCTTATACTTCATAGCTAGGCGGCCCTCAATGGGGGATGTCTCTAGCAAACCGACAGCTTTTAATTCCCCAGACAAGTTCTGGTACTCATGTTAAACTGGGTCAAGCTGAGAGTTCAGGCCTATGGAAAAAAGATCTCAATTCCCTAAGGGATTTGAATACTTGATCACCAGGCTGGAAGGCAAGCAGGCTAGCCACCGGGTTACATCGACCCTCCGGTATGTAAATGAGTCTATAGAAATCTATCTTCGACAGAGGAAGCAGATCATACATAGTTAATCATCATCATATGCCATGCCAATAAGCGTGGGCGGTTATATTTCGCCATCTCACATGATCACCAGAGTCGTAGACCAGCTCTGTGTTCTTGTTTCGACGATAACACGTGCCAAGACATACGGGTATTTACTTCTCTCATTTCCCTTGTTTTATCCCCTCAATCTCGCCAGTTGTCACCAAGTTCTCCAGTTTATTTCTTCTAATACCGTATTTAAAACAAAACACATACACACACACACACACACACACACACACACACACACACACACACACACACACACACACACACACACACACACACACACACACACACACACACACTTTGACTGTATACGGCCATTGTCTCTAATCAGCTCTGGAGTGACGAAGAATCGGGTCGCTAGAATGGGAATTGACGGAAGGGCCGTTTTGCCCGAGACTCTAGCTACCATTTGTTTGTAAGAGTCACTATATTACAGAGTTTCCGGCTTGGGTCGAGATGGCGGGACGTGTTTTCTTCTAGCTTGACTAAAGATGGTTGATCGGCGGCTTGACAATCCGCCATCATAAAACTCCCAGCTGTTACAGAATCAGATTTCTGGCTCCAAATGTTTGAGGCTTCACACAAACATAGAGAGGCACGACTTCTGCCCTATGCGCCACCTTAGGCACGAGAGGAAAGACAAGACAAGACTTGCTCATTGAGTTTTCTGTCTGTCCATGGTATTCTTTGCATCTTCCTGAGAAACCACATTTCGATAGCCATTAGATGATATTCAGCTTAACTGCTGAATACGCAGTTGGGTCAATAATAAATATAGCCGTTAAAAAAATTGCAACAGGACACCAGAGAGAACAAGCCAGTGCGCCGACTACTTGGCCACCTTGGCTTTATGTAAATTTATAAACAAACGGAAAATATGCAGACTACAACATTTCCACGTTAGGCCAAACTTCCTGTTGTTTAGCCGCTTGAAGTTGCCAACCGGCAATGTCAGCTTGCACAGATTATCCCACATTTCTTGCCAAACGTGAATTTATTATAAACAAGAAAGAAACTGGAGGCTAACCAGATAAAAGATACGCGAAATGGAAACACGAAAGACGTAATGAGATAACGAGAGATTTCGCAAAGACCGTAGTTGTCAGCATATGCAATGGGAACTGCCTGAAATTATGCAGAATCTTGAACTTTGACACCGAAGAAAGTTTTGAGGGTAATTAAGTAGTTAAGCTCATGGGCCATGTGTCGATTTATTTTTTGTTTACTCACGTTTGATGTGTATTAGAAGTGTGAGTAGTTACAATTGGCACTTTTACTTCCTCTTTGTTTAGTTACAGTTGTGTGCGTTTTTTGTTTTGTTTTTGTTTATGGTGTATATAAGATTGTAGCCGAAGTAGGAGTAACTCTAGTCACCTTTTTACATATCCCCCTAAATAAGAAACATCCATATTTTTAGATATCCCTCCAAATAAGAAACATCCATATATTTACATAGCTGGCTTCGTGGCTTAGAGGTTATGACTTTTCTCCGTAATCTCGTATACTCTCGTCGGTAACGTGATGACGGTGAGAATCAGCGGTGGTTCGAATCGCATCGGTAACTTACGGGGTATGTGAGGCCGGCCGCTCAGAAAGCAATGGCAAACTACTGAGCGTAATCTTGCCAAGAAATCAACATACAGCTGAAAGATGCTGATGTTGACAGCGATGTCCTGTAAAGGATATGCAAAAACAAAAATATATTTACATATCCCTCCAAATGAGAAACAACCATCTATTTTCATATCCCTCCAAATGAGAAATATCCATCTTTTTACACATCCCTCCAAATGAGAAACATCCATCTTATTACACATCCCTCCAAATGAGAAACATCCATTTTTTGTATACATCCCACCAATTAGGAAATAGCCATCTTTTTACATATCCCTCTACCAGCATTCACAACTATCAATCGCGAAGCAGCCCTGGTATGTAAATGTGAGGATGTCTCCATGGAATAACTCTGGTTCCCAATATTCTCTCTCCACCCTAGGGTAAAGTAAAAGTCGACTGATCCATTCATTAAACCGTGTGTGTTTTTAAAAAAAATCCCATATCCCATTTTTTATCCGGAGCGCCGAAATCGTCGCATAAAGCACGAACCCCGTAGCTCCAGCAACGACCCTCAGGAGTCTCCGACAAAATGCACTCATGAACCGAAGGACGCGACCTAGAATCTAACCCACAACCTTCGGAGTACAAGACAGACGGCTTGACCACTTCGACACGGAGACTCCCCTAGGGTAAAGTTATACAGTTGTAAGTATTGATTCACAGAGCAGGACAGAGAAAAGCACATAGCAGGAAGGAAATAGCAGACAACACAATAGATAAATAAAATGTTGTATTTCCTTTGTAAGACGTTACGATCAACCTCTTGTTTATTTTCTCGGCATTTTTACGTCCAGTAGTTTGCCATTGATTTCTGAACGACTGGCACTCATACCATTGTAGGGAAGCCAACGCAAGACCGCTTGCTTCCAAATTACCAAGCAGCTGTGTTTTGAACGCGGTATGCGGGATTACGAATTGCATTCGCCACAGAGCGAAGTAAGCAGGCAGAAAAATACCTAGAAGAATAGAAGTGATTTTATGGAATAATGCTGAAAATTCCTTGGACAACCAATATGAGAAATCTGGACATTTTGATGGAGGCTAAGTCGGATAAGACAACTTATCATAAATATCAGAAAGAGGCCGTGTTTATTTGTTGGCCACATTATGAGAAAAGAGATGCATAAGGTCACATGGAAACATCCAAGATCCAGCCATTGGCACCAGCTGGACTTCATTATCACACGGAGACAACATCTGAACCATACATCATTAACTCGAAGTTACCACAGTGCTGACTGTGATACGGATCATTCTTTGGTTGTTGCAAGGGTTAGACTGAGACCAAAGAGAACCTACACAGCTAAACACAAGTCTAGCCCCAGGATTAATATTACTAACACTCACGATCCTGGAAAGTGCTTTGAATTTCAACAGCAACTTGAAGACGCTTTCAATGATACATCAGAAAATTGTATAGTAAATGATAAATGGAGTAAACTTAAGGAAACTATTTATAAAACAGCGGTAGGGTTTACGGCACTGTGGATCATAAGAGGCAGGACTGGTTTGCGGCAAACAGCCAGATACTGCAGCCCTTGATTGATAAAAGAAGATAGCTCTCTTAAGAAACAAGGAAAGACCAACGCGTAACACTCTGAGTGAGCTGAAGCAAGCGAGGAAGGATGTACAAAAGGCTGCCAGGCAGTGTGCGAATGACTATTGGATCAAGTTATGTGAGTCCATTCAAATCGCAAGTGATAAGGGAAACATCAGAAGCATGTATGAAGGGATAAAGAAAGCCTGTGGTCCAATGATCAAAAGAAGTGCACCGCTGAAAACCTTGACTGGAGAAATCATCACTGATAAGAAACAGCAGATGGATAGATGGGTCGAGCACTATTTAGAGCTTTACTCAAGTGAGACCAAGCTAACGGATGATGCCCTCAACGCCATAGAGACCCTGCCAACTCTTGACCACCTGGACACACTTCCCACTATAACAGAAGTTAAGTTGCTATAAATGAGCTTGCATCTGGCAAGGCTCCAGGTAAGGATGGGATTCCAATAGAGGTAATCAGGAGTGGGCAAGACACACTCGCTCTACAGATCCACCAGCTAATAGAGCTATGCTGGCGAGAAGGACAAGTACCACAGGATTTCAAAGATTCAAACATCATAACGCTGTACAAGAACAAGGGAGATCGGAGCGACTGTAACAACTATAGGGGTATCTCACTTCTGTGTATTGTTGGGAAAGTATTTGCCAGAATTGTCCTGCACAGACTTCAAGTCCTGGGAGATCAAGTCTACCCCGAATCACAGTGCGGCTTCCGTCAGAACCGGTCTACCATTGATATGATATTCTCATTGCGACAGATGCAAGAAAAATGCCGGGAACAAAATCAGCCACTGTTTATTGCCTTCATTGACCTCACAAAGGCATTCGATTTGGTCAGTCGTGAGGGTCTGTTCAAAGCACTAAAGAAGATTGGCTGCCACCAACTCTTCTGTCCATTGTGGAATCGTTCCACACAGGCATGAAGGGTATAATCAAGTTTGATGGCTCAACTTCAGAAGAGTTTGAAATCAAGAGTGGAGTTAAGCAAGGTTGTGTACTAGCCCCCACCCTCTTTGGGATATACTTTTCACTTCTACTGAAATATGCCTTTCGTGATCAGGATGACGGTATATACATTCACTCACGCTCAGATGGTGGCCTCTATAATGCTCAGAGATTGAAGGCCAAGACCAAAATTAGCAGGGTACTAATCAGAGAGTTGCTTTTTGCGGATGATGCTGCGATTACGACCCACTCTGAGGAAGAATTACAACATCTACTATCTGCATTCTCCAATGCTTGTTCTGAATTTGGTTTAACAATTAACAAAAAGAAGACACAGATTATGTCACAAGGTGCACATGGTGTACCATCAATCTTTATTGACGACGCCGAACTGGAGATAGTAGACCATTTTACATATCTAGGATCAGAGGTAAATAGCAAATTATCCCTCGATCAGGAAATCAACATCAGGATTGGCAAGGCAGCAACAACAATGAACATGTTAGCAAAAAGAGTCTGGGAGAACAGGAAGCTTACTGCCAAAACAAAAGTCCTCGTCTACCAAGCCTGTGTCCTTAGTACTCTTCTTTATGGCAGTGAAACCTGGACAACTTACTCACGCCAAGAGAAACGTTTAAACAGCTTTCATATGCGGTGTCTGCGAAGAATACTTGGTATTAAGTGGCAAGACAAAATCACAAATACTGAAGTATTGGAAAGATCAGGTTGTGTGACGGTGTATTCCATGCTCAGTCTTCGTAGACTTAGATGGATAGGACACGTTAGGAGGATGGATGATGGTAGAATACCAAAGGACATCTTTTTAGGTGAATTACAGACGGGTAGGAGATCTCAGGGTCGGCCTCTACTACGATACAAAGATGTGTGTAAGCGGGACATGATTGATACAGGCATTGATAATGCACATTGGGAGCACGTCGCCGCTGAACGTGTTGCATGGAGGGCAACTATCAGAAATGGAATAAAGACAAGGAAGAAAATGATTGCAGATAAAGCACACACAGAGCGTGAGAGACGTAAGATGGTTCAAAATGGTGGAAAGTGACCATGTTTTCACATGCACCTACTGTGGGCAAACATTTGCAGCAAGAATTGGCCTTACCAGCCACACTCGCCACCGCCATGGATCGTAGTTATTAAGCCTTTTTGAAGCACAATGTACCAAACTATCGTCTGTCAAGACGGAAAGGTGCCAATGATGATGATGACATTATGAGAAGACAAAAACTATAACATGTTGTGACAACCGGACAGATTTGTGGAAAAAGAGTTAGAGGAAGACAGTGATTGAACATTCTTGACAGTCTTGTTTCATGACCCGGAAGGGAGTCAGCGCACGCATTTATACTTGCCGTGGGAGATCGCAGGCTGCGGAGAAACACGATTGTCAACGCCGCCAGTCTGTAAGGCAATTGATGATGAGGCAAAGAGCAGGAAAGGCAAAAAGAAAACGAAAATGAAAAAAGTAGGAACAAAAACATAATCGTGATCATTATTGCTTTCCCATATACCGAGGTTACGTCCCTTAATTATATAATATTTTCCAATTCTGCTTTGTAAAATGTTACTAACAGCAAGTTTATTCTATAAATGAAACATGCCACTTTTTTGCAGAGGTACCCCGCTGTTACACCCGAAGTTCTCAAGTTTTCTAATACACCCACATTATCATGTAAGTCGTAAATTAAAATTCTGACAGCAGGAGTTCAAAACTCGGAGGGCGTCGGAATGTTTATATAAATGAGGGAGTTACATAAGTTTAAACCGCTCGAGCCCGGGTGGTCGTGTTGCTGGTATAAGATTATGCAAAATTTATGTCCCTTTTATGTGCAACCCTCCAGCCTGGCTTACATTTTGTCCCTGTCAGAAACGCCAATTAACGAGATGGAAGAGGATTGTGCAGGGCGCGGGGTGTGCCACAGACTGCACGGGAGACAACCAGAAGACAAGCATAGAGATAAATAGAAAGACAGATAGACAAAAAGACAGGCAGACAAACAGACAGATATGCCGAAGCAAAGAATAATAAAGTTAAACAGATGGACAAACATACATTTATTAGAGCAGACAGATAGATGGGCAGATAAACAGACAGATAGACAAGCCGGCATGCAGGTATATAGTGATATCAGACGGGCGTAAAGATAAACAAACAATCAAACAGACAGACATGAATGCACATACAGAAAAACAACGATAAACAATCAGAAAGGCATGGGGGCACACACAGATAAACACACACACACACACACACACACAAACTAGCAGACAGGCATACAACATAAGTTGTTAGTATCAACAACCAGGCATATGACTGTAATGATGGCGTAAGTGATTAATCGTCGGTGGCGAAGGAGTTGAGCTTGATCAGGCGCGCCACAAACCCAACACTAACCAATCGCTATTGTGTTACATATTGGTCTCAGTCGTGACAGAGTAGCCAGTGTGTTCGAATGAATGTTTTGTTTCATAGTGCCCTAATTAAGATTTTAGGCATAACGTTACCCCAGAAGAAGTAACAGATTAGTAGAAATATAACAAAATGATGGAAGCTTTGAAAACTTGAACAATTGCGAAATTTTTTCTAGTGTGACTACCATTGAAGTAGAAGAAATTGATGACGATGAAGGATCAGTTCTAAATAATAACCTACAACTAGCCACTCAGGACCAGAAACAGTGTTAGTTAGTTAGTCGTAGTTCCAACTTCACGGCAACGGGTCATCCCCATATTGCTCCGTTCCTGTGCCAGTGAATATCACACAAAATGCTCCTCACTGCCCAATGTGAACAATGGAATAGACAGGAGTGTCGGCAAGCCAACAGCCCGCACAGGTACACTGCGCATAATGCCGCCGCCAGAATGCCAACACAAAAGTCCTCCATGAAAAATACAGTTCATCGTCGATGGAAACGGCAGTCACCAGAAAGACTTCATTGACCCGGGTTTTATCCCATATGGCTCGGTCTCTTTCCGCAGGGCAACCCGCCGAAAGCGCCGCACAAAGCACGAACTCCGTAGTTCCAGTGCCGACTCCCAGGAGTCTCCTGAAAAATGCATTCGTGAGCCGAAAAGGCAAACCAGTCAATCCAGCAACAGCCGGCCGCCATCGTTCCGAACATGCAGTTCACGCTACAAACAACCGCGGACAGATGTAAAAGCATTCCACTCAAAACTCACAGCTCACAGTGTCGCGCCACGCACTCACTCAGTAGCAGGGCGACGGAACCACATCCTCCTTAGTCGCCTCTTACGACGTGCATGGTAGGCAACAGTGTTACTATTCTTTGCTCCCCCGTATGGGCCCCGGCAACACACGGGCGAGAAACAATGTTATCAATGTGCATTGACTGGTTTGAAATGCAAGAGGGGGAAAATGCAACACAGATCCTACTTCAGCGTAAGATACAGAACATCGCCGCGCGGAAAGCTCGAGCTTCAAAGAAGGAGATGACTAGATTATGTTGAAGTAACGTAGGATTTATAGTAATTACAATACATTTCTCTACATTACTACTTTTATATTGCAGTTTATATTGATCGTTTTGTAAAATTAATTGGTCCAGACTGGTACGGTGAATCGACGTTTTACTGTACTTTGAAACGAAGAATCCGACAGGATGGTCAGCATGGCCAAATGGATAAGAACGCTTGTTCTTACACATCCGATGTGCTGTTGCCGAGGTAGCGGATTCAACCCCTACATCGGTCAGTTAGTCTAAACTATTGACTTCTCGTCCTTAATTGTAGGGGATGGGGGTGGGGGAAAGAATTGGATTGGATTCGAAAGATGGCGAGGGACACTGGTGAAAGGGAAACTAATCCACACGTAAAACTGAGTCCACTGTACTGGACGTAGTAGCATGTTTATGGACTACGCTTGAGTTCAAAAGCGATCAAACAGACTAGCAAGGGAAGGTGGAAGACTGTCTCGGCCTGATACAGACATACTAGCAAGGGAAGGTGGAAGACTGTCTCGGCCTGATACAGACATAACCTGTGATGAGGCCAAGAGATTTATAAGGAGCAATTATAGAACCAACTGGGAATGAGAGCATCTGGGTCACCAGACAGATGATGCATATTACCGACACCACCAAAGAGAACAAGTAACAATCTGCAGACTCCACATAGAACAACAGGCTGAGATACCCTATATTTAATAAACTACAGATAGGAGAGCGGGTAAAATAACACCTAAACATGTGTTTCTGGGTGGAGTGTCCAACATATGCAGAACAGAGAAAACTATTTTGGCCTGCAACATTAGAGGAAACAATTCATGGAGATGTCGGCAAGCTATAGTTGAGAGCTGCTTTCTTGGCATTCATTTATATTTATGTGTAAAGGTGTGCGAAAAAGGAGTATGGTACCGGGCTCGAATTTATCCGCAGATGATTTGGGAGCAGATTGCTTAGTGTTGATTTTCACAATGGTGTGTGCGTGGGCCTCCAGAAACCAGTGGCAAATTACTGAACGTGAACTTGTCTAGAAAATAAAAATAAAAACAATCAATACATGTTGGGGTTGATTTCCACGTCCTGTAAAAGACATGCAACTAACTTTAACACAGCACTCCTGTCTGTAGATTCCCTAATGTGGAATTGCCAAAAAATTCGCCATGCCGGCAGAGATTTGTTTACTCCATGCCGGGAGAACAGCAGCAATGTTCTCCCGATTGTCATGGTCAACGGGACACTTCTTTAACGTGGCTTTGTGTCGCGTTGTCGGTCCACCTCAAGCTCGCTTGTGAGTCTAGCTGGTCATAAAGTATGTGGGGTGGGGAAGGGGAATCGCTCATGTGACCACTGGACCGGTCCATCGGAGCTGAGATTTGCACTTAATACTGCGCATGCTTGTCGTGCGAGTCCTAAACACACACACACACACACACACACACACACACACATGCACACACACACACACACACACACACACACACAGCGCCCCCCCCCACTCCGGTGTCGAAGTGATTACGGGCGCAATTCCCAATCCCGCATACCGCGTTCGAAACACAGCGGCGGGCGATTTGACAGCAGGCTGCATTGTGTTGGTTTTCATACGTTGGTATGCGTGCGGGCCGTTCAGAAATCAGTGGTAAACTACTGAACGTAAACTTGCTAAGAAATCACAAACAGCCCCCCCCCCCCCCCCAAAAAAAAATAAATAAATAAATAAATAATGAACATGTACAGGGTGTTTGTAAAGTCTCACTACACTTTGTATGTAGAACAGCTGTGTGTTGGACAGTGACAGTATGTTTTCCGTTGGCAAGACGGAAAACATACTGTCCAACAAAAAGATACTATTCATCTTGTGAAACATCTCTTATGCTTGGCCTATTCTGTTCTTAATTTCAGTCTCACATCTGCCATCTGATGTTATCTTCTACATTGCTTTCATTTTCAAGTTCAGTATTTATTTCACGAGCGTAGGTTCCTATGTATATTTATACTGACCCACAGAAATGTAACTTTATGCAACAGAATAAACAAACAAATTCATAATTAAATCAATCAGATTTAAATGATTTTCTTAATGTACGCAACGACTTAAGATCCACTAATCCAGAGGTTGTAAATATCTTCCTCCTGGCATCAGAAACTGGGTCATCTCCATGTCAAAACATCCAGAAACGAAACGAAAAGGGAAGTCACTTGTCGACTGTTGTAAACGTGAGAATTATCCTTGAAGTTAAAAAACAAAACAAAAAACGCATTACTTAACTGACGACAGACATTCAGGAAGGTAAATGTGCTGAATCAATTTGTCAAGCGGATTTTAAACCACAAACGGTACAGTTTTAACTTATGAAGTAAACAGTTTTTTGTTTTTTTGTTTTGTTTTACGTTCGCTCGCCGTGAACCCAAGCACAGTCCATACGCGTGCTATACTACTTCTAGTGGACTAGACTGATCTTTTCGTGTGGATTAGCTTTCCTATTACCAATGTCCCTCACCATCAGGCGAACCCACTCCGATTTCTGAGGTGCTTGTAATTTACGACCTCAAATCAAAGACGAGAAGTGAACATTTTAGTCCAGCTGACCAGTGTAGAGGTTGAACCCGCTGCCTCGGCATCAGCACATCGGATGAACTTGGTTTAGAAGTAAGAATTACCAGGGTAGATGCCTAAAAACACATTTGTTTGGCTTTCTTGCTGCGGGTAGACAGAGCTCGTTACCTTGGATGAAATCTGTCTAGAGAAGACAAACATCTCTTGAAATCAAGGAAAGAGTTTCAAGTACCTAGGAAGTATAATATCATCAAATGGCAGATCAGAAGACGAGATCGAAAATAGGTGCAATAAGGCAAACCAACTCATTGGACAAATGGCATCAATACTAAAGAACAAACATGTATCAATAACTACTAAGAAATCACTTTACAACACAATCTTCCTACCAACTCTGTGCTACCAATGCCAAACCTGGACAATGACAGAAAAAGAGAAAAGGAAAACCACAACAACAGAAATGAGATTCCTGAGAAGAATACTCAATGTATCAAGAAGAGATAAGATCAGAAATGAAGAAATCAGGACTAAAGTGGGGGTTAAAGCAGCACTAGAGTTTATTAGAAAGCAAGTCAAATGGTTTGGCCACGCAAGTAGGTTACCAGTCAACAGCATGCCACAACAAACAATGATGTACAGACCAGATGGAAACAGAGGAAGAGGCCGACCACGTAAACGTTGGGCGGAGGGAATAGCAGAGTCCATGGGAATATCGATATATGAAGCCCATAATCGGGCACTCTCACGATGTTTATACTTCACCTGGACACCGCAAGGTACAAGAGGAACATGATGAGATGAGATGAGATGAAGGCAAACTTGACACAAATGCATATCGAAGTCGGACATACTGACCTGCGAGGTACGTAATTAGGCGTGACGCACTTCCCTCGGAGCAGGACCGCAGAAAAATAGAAGTTTTTTGTTTGTTTTGTTTTTAAAGTTTTACGTATAGGTTAGCTTGGCCGAATGGATAAGAACCATCGCTCTTAAACTTCCGGTTAGCTGATGCGTGGTAGCGGGTTCAACCCCTACACCGGTTAGTTGGACTAAAATGTTGACTTCTGATCATTGACTTGGGGACGTAAATTACAAGTACCTATGAAGTCGGAGTGGGTTCGCCTGATGGCGCAGGCCACCGGTAATAAGAAAAGTTAATCCACACACAACAATCAGTCTAGTGCTCTAAACGTACTTGCATGTGTATGGACTACGCTTGAGCTCAAAGCAAACCGAGTGAATAAACAAACAAACAAGGTTAAAGTTAGTTGCTTGTCTGCTACAGCACGTCGCAATCAACTGCAACGTTGTTTGGCTGTTTATGGATTTCTAGGCAATGTAATCTCCAGTAGTTTGTCCCTGCGCCGTGGCACAGGCGCCGTCAATGTGATTCACAATTTCCCCACCGCCTTGCGTTTATTTCAAGATTATGAACACCGGTCGTTCAGACGGCAATGACAAACTACTGTACCTAAAATTGCCTATAAAAAAAAATAGTATATGACACGCAGTTAGAAAAATGCTCGGGATGGTTGCGACGTTATTTTAAAGGACATGCAACTAATTTATTTTCCTGTTAGTCATTGTCTTCTCAACGAACGACGGCGACAACATTGTGAAAATCAAGACAAGACGGTTTGCTTCTACATCGTTTGCTGCTGATTTGGAACCAGGTATGCGGAACTGTGAGACTGCGTTCATTGCCACAGAAGCCGGGATTGTTTTATAAGGAAAGGACCAAACAAAAAAGGCATGAATGTTTGTTTCATTTGTTTGTCTCCCCCAGGAGTGATTGAAATGGCTGCATTTTTGTTTCGTTATCTGTTTGTCTGCTTCGGGAATGATGGAAGTAGTGTATGTGTGTTCCATTATCTCTTCTCCTCCCCTAACTTAGAAGTGATTAAAGTAATATATTTTTTTATGTGGCTAGACTGCCTGGTGAGCTCATAGCGTCACGATGACCCATGTGCTTGAACACATTCAGAAATCTCAGTATTACCTGTGATTGGTGGAAAGATGTTAAATGAAAATTGCCTACAGAATTAAACAGGATGAGGCCGAAGGGGAAATGAGCCGAGTTGAGTTGAGTTGAGTCAAGATCCGATATAGCACAACTCGGGACAATACGTGCTGCGTCCTCATCTTCAAGAGCCAGCGTAGAGTCCGAATACTACTGGAACCAATGGTAGTCTGATCACGTCTCCGTCTGGCCTTTCCTCAGAGTCCTGGGTGTCGACTAGGTCCTCTGGTCATTCCCTACCAAACATTTCTGTCTATGCTATAATAATTTATCTTTTTTCCACAATACACATGATCCCAAGAGCTCCAACCACACATGCCTTATCATACACCAGTACCCCACCCAGCGGTGCAGACCCAGCCAATCTGTCCGTCTGCTCGTTTCCCACCACACCAGCATGTCCTGGGGACAAGATCCAACAGACGCTCCAAATCTTTGATTATTTAATTGAAGCATGCCACTCTGCACGAAGCATGCACGTCTTCACCCTTCCCAGCATGCTCGGTGAGTCCGTTACTAGCCACTACGTGCGGCAAATGGGTTCGAACAATACTACCTTAAAGAGGTCATTAGAAGGTCTAGCAGATTTGCTGAGTTGAAGACGCTGCATAATACATAACATTGAGCAAGCAGATTTGCTGAGTTGAAGACGCTGCATAATAAATACATAACATTGAGCAATCTTGAGAATAAATGAGTTGAAGTAAGTCAAGAACCGACATCACAAAACTCGGAACATCCCAATGCGTGCTTCGTTCTCATCTGCAACAGCCAGCGAAGAGTCCCAATAATAATGGTACCAGTAACAGTCTGATTCTGTGTCCGACTAGCCTTTCCTCGAAGTCCTGAGTGTCGGCCAGATTCCTACAGCGCCATTCTTTCTAAGCCGTGATGATCTATCTGTCCTTCTGCACTATGCACACGACCCCAAAGGGCCCAGACAACGTCTTCCTTATCAACCACCAATACCCCATCAAGTGGTGCAGACTCAGGCCCAGCAATCGAATTTTTTTTATCAGTCAATAACTTCTATTCTAAAAATCTCTTTCGAGCATTGGACTGGAGTCTGTTGACGACGAAATACACAAACCCCTGAAGGACACAAGACCACCTCAAGCTAAATTCCAGCAGACCGTATGTGCTGTGGTGAACCACGATCTTGGCACACCTTAATGTCCGTCTGGGAGAGCCTCTGTAGGATAGAGGCTCGAACACATACCCCCGACGCGGTGGTCATCAGCGCGGATTTTTACAACCGACCTGGGCTCGTAGATCGACCCAGCTTACAGCGGGTACCAGAAAATGTCTCGGGAAGTAAAGGCGCCCGGTGTGATACTGACCACATCAAACACCGAGAGCCGCTTGGTCTATACAAATCTGAGTCCAACCCTGTATGTCCACTGCGGACAAGACGTGTAAAAGGTTCACAAGTAGTTGTCTGGTTGTCTCTATGAGCTCCACATTGGTGATTCTGTTATACCATTTCATCCCTTCTATGTCATTTCATCCCTTCTATGTTGCTCAATATTGTGGACAATGAGCAGGCAAGCTGAAAAAGTATCTAATGGCAATGGAAATTTCGTTTCTGAGAAAAATGCAAAGAATACCATGGACAGACAGAAAATCACATGAGTAAGTGCTACAAGAAACACATGAAAACCGTAAACTGATTAGAGAAATTAGAGGCAAACAGTCCACATTTTTGGGCACGTTATGAGAAGAAATAAGCTAAGGAACTTGGCGACAGCTGGCAAGATTGTAGGGAAAAGAACAAGGGGAAGACAGAGAAGAAAATGTATGTATGGTTTGACTACATACTATAGTCGAGACAAGAACACAGAGCTGATCCACGACTCTGGTGATCGAGTGAGATGGCGAAACATGGCCGCCCACGCTTATCGGCATGGCACATGATGATAATGATTTTTCACAGACACCATTTAATGCATTTGTGTGCAGTTTATTAAGAATGGTTTCAGTTTTTCTTCACGTGGCTGATCCATACAGCAGTACTAGTTTAACGTTACAATTGAATATTGTAAGTTTGTTGTTAAGTTTAATTTCTGTTGACTTCCAGACATTTCCTGGTGTTATGAAAGCATCTCTTGCCTTTTGTTCTCTTTTTATATTATCTTTTTTACTGGTATATGGTGCTAGCCCTACAACTGTATTCACAAATCCGCACTTGGCCAGTGATGTGATCAATATCACTTCCGTCGCTTTTACTTCCTAGAATATTTCACAACACCAATTTTAGGCTGGATCGACCTGGAGAGCCTAAGCTAATTACCAAAACAATCCTGCCTCGATGGCGATTCGAACACCCGACGCCAGGCAGGCAGGCAAGCAAGCTAACCCCTGCGTCACCGAGGCTTAGTCTAACAGAGATATGTAAACAATATAAGATAACACCAAGTAATGCAGCTTTACAGAACAGAATTACTAAAAATACAGGACGTTGCGGCAATTAGTCTTCATCAGCAAACAAATACGTACAAAGAACACCATATATATATATATATATATATATATATATATATATATATATATATATATATATATATATATATATATATATATATATATATATTCTCAAAGAAGACCCTCCAGTGACTACATTAAGGCATAGGAACGGCATGAGAAGAACATACATTTGTAAAAAAATGTTGTTTTTTTTACTAATCTCAGAATCCCATCCTGTGATACAAATAGAGTATCAAAGCCTGGGAATCTGAGATAAGTAGCAACATTTTTTTTCTTCAAATTTTTCCGTTCGTATGCCTTAATGTCAGGTGGTCATCTCCGTGATTATATGTGT
>JACEFZ010014750.1:172500-269829 GCA_014155875.1 Cepaea nemoralis | reverse complement strand
ACCATTCTTCGGGTTCTTTATTGCCCATGCAATTTCATCTAATGAGGGTTCAGATTCTGTCTCTGCTGTCACTGGTTCATGTATATCATTCATATCCTCACAGTCATTCACATCATACATTCCACTGTAGTATTCCTGCCATCTTTCTAGAATTTGTCTAGATTCTGTTAAGATATTTCCCAACTTGTCACAGATAACATTTAATTGAGGTGAACTTTTCTAATCAATAACTTCATTTCTTTGAACATTTTGTAACCTCTTCCATTCTTATGATATTGCTCTATTTTAATACAACAATTTGTATATATTGGTTCTGTCCTTTCTTGTATTTTTTCTTATTTCCCGTGTTAAAAATTTATACTTCATCCCACTGTTATCTTGTTTCTCCTTTCTTTTTCAGTTCCCTTTGTTGTTTTATTGATTTTAACGTGCATGGTGTAATCCATGGCTAATGTTGCTTAGTCCTGGTCGGAATTAAATCTTTGGCTGCTGTTATCAAGATATCTCTAGCTTGTACTGCCAGTTAATCAGATGTCATTTCCTCTTGTACAGACATCAAGACCCCGAAACGATTCCTCTCTTCTACGTTGTAGTTGTCTGGTATTTTTGTGAGATTAAAACGAAGTGGCCTTGGTCCTCAGGTAAGCTTTTTGTGTTTTGATTTCAAATCTGCTTCTAATAACTGGTGATCTGTACCACAGTCTGTACTTCAAACGGTTTTTGCAGATATTATGCTTGATCTCCATCTTCTTTGTATTAAATATAATCTGTCTGATTTTTGGTAACACTGTTCGGGAACCTGCATGTGAAGAGTCTTCTTGGGTCTTGTTTAAAAAGTGTGCTGGCTATCGTTAATTCATTTTCTGTGCAAAATTCAATTAATTTGTCACCTGCATCATTTCTATTCCTCCAATCCAATTTTCCTAAAACGTGTCTCTCATTTTCAGTTCTTCCTGTACCTACTTTAGCATTAAAACCTCCCATTATTATTCTTATATCATTATGAACAATCTTATTTAATGTGTCTTGCAGTGTGTTGTAAAAATCTTCAATTTCGTCCTCCTCTGCTGTTGAAGTTGGTGCATATATCTGTATGAGAGTTGTGTTTTTTGGACGGCCTTAAAGTCTGATAGTGAGAATTCTGTCACTAACTGGGTTATATCCCATTAAAGCTTTTGCAGTTGTTTTATCTAAACAAAATGCCACTCCGCTCTGGCCTCCAACGTCTCTACCAGAATATATGAAAATACTTCCATTTTCATTTGTAAAATGTCCATTGCCTCTCCAGCGATGTTCACTAATTCCTAAAATTTGAATATTTAACCTCTCAATCTCATCACATACTACTTTACGCTTTCCCTCATACAAACTTCTCACATTCCACGTTCCTATTCTCACTCTCCCTTTTAGTCTGACACAGGGGATTTCCTTGGTAATGCAGTCGGGATTAACTCCGTCATCACGATTACTAGTACTGGTCCCTGTTTCACACTCTTCCCCAGTGTTATCTGATTTGCCTGGCCTGGGGGTCTCGCCACCAGATCTCTTTCTTATTATGTTTTCTTTCATGGTTGTTATGGTTTCTTGGCAAGTTTTGCAGAAGGTAGTTTGCCATTACTTTCTTCTGGGCAGTGACTACTACACTACTAGTCGGTGGCCATAGCCATTGTCTCTAATCGTAGTATTAATAGTATTATTTCCCGGTCAATAGTTACAACCGAATCTTCCTCAGGAAGCTTGTTTCCTATGCATCGAGGAAATGTGTGAAATGTGTGTAACGAGGTTTCGGAGAGTTGGTTCTATTCACGTCTGGATCAGCTTCACACCACATCACTTTCGTTTGATTTACACACTTTATAGTTACGGACATTTTTACAGTACTCTTATAAGGAGTGATTATTCTGACGCCCTGTCCTAGTCTAGGTAATATGTTAGCCGTTTAAACTCTACCGAGAAGCAAGCACAACCGGATGTTTCTGATCGTCAGATGTGGTCCCTAATCCCATTCGACAAATGTTTCGGCCTCTTTATTTTCTTTAACTCTGACTAGTATCATGATTCCCAGTGTCAGGATATCAGGATATCCAGTCATGGCACTTCGGGTCTACCGCTAACGAGGATGAATAAAAGTGTTCAGAAAAGTTGACTACATTCTGCTTTGGTTTTTTATTCGTCTCTTGTTTCACTATACCCACTAAGGTTGCCAGCTCAGTGAACACTTTGTTGTCATCATCATTATGTGCCATGCCGGTAAGCGTAGGCGGTCATGTTTCGCCATCTCACGCGACCACCAGAGTCGTGGATCAGCTCTGTGTTCTTGTCTCGACCATACCAATTGTGGCGAAAGCCTGGCTGCACCCTCCCGTCTTGCTTAGTACTCAGTATATTATAAAGATTCTTTAACATATGTTTACATTAAGGTTACAGTTATTTTGTATTGATAGTAATGGGATAATTTAGTTTGGCTTACTTATCCTGGCCAACTACAACCAACAGACAACGGGGCCCGGAAACGGCCACTTGCTGATGCTAGTTCCATGTCCGGTCTCACTTTTCTGCTAGACATCGCAGACAACGGTCGGGGCCAATTGTGGTGTTCGAAAAGCAACCTTTTTAATAGTAAATTACTTAAACAAGTAATAGTTCAATAGTAGATTACTGAAATAAGTAATAAGCCTCACCAAATGTTATATTGAACAAGTGCCCCGACCCGTAGTGAGAATCTGATTCTGGAACTAGAGTGTTGTGGTATACCAGAGCAACTCACCAGCAGCATCAACTAGCATAACTCAACAGCAACAAAAGATTCAGTTTGCGCATCCGCGACTCTGAAAGAACTGATTTGTGGGCCACTGGCGAATAGGGTGACCCGAAGAGGAACGACGGAGAGACTACCATCTTCACCGTTGGAAACACCATTTGCAGCTGAGTGCCTAAACACCTTCCTGGAGTCACGGCCATACTTTGCTTGACCTACCACCATCCCGTCTTATGTCACTTATGATTAAGACCTCGCTCCGAGAACATTGTTTGATTTATATATTTTTTTTTAATACTTCTCATCAATTATTTGCCTTTTACGTTCCTTGTGGGAACTTATATTTCTATTTATCCATTATTAAACTCGTGATAAGCGGTGTTGTCGCTTATTGCTAAATAAGCAATCCTAGTTATTATCTGAGATCTCCATATCCAACATTTAATTAGATCACACAAGTGTGAGAGTAGGACGAAAGTTGAATCTTTCATCTTTATCGACTTCTTTGTGCTGTATAGTTCAAGTCAAGTCTGGGGGATAAATTCTTTTCCACAGGATCATCGTGTCGCTGCTAACTAAGTTTGCTTTCATCTTTGTGTGTATAGCTGTACAACTTTATCTGCAGTCCTGTGCCACTGTAAGAATAGTAGACTTCTTTTTCTGGGACAATTTGTCATACTCCCTTTGTTTTTCACGAGCCACTCGTCTGCTATTTCTTCAGTGGGGAGTCTTTCCTAGTGGTTAGGCTCATTGTCTTCTACTGTACCTGTGAGACTTCTCTCAACAGTAGCGGACCATGCGACACCAATAGGCCAAGCCATCCATATATTTACTTATCTGCCTTCCTCGTGTTCTTTTCCCCTCGATCTTGCCAGCTGTCACCAAGTTCTCCAACTAGGGTTAGAATTGAATTGTAAGAAGACACAGATTATGGTCGTCACTGGGAAGAAGGAAATACCACAATGTAATATACATGTAAATGGGCATATTCTTAAACAAGTGAATCGGAACAGTTATATCGGAACAGTCATAACATCTGATGGGAGATGCCTTGAAGAAATTAGAACAAGAATTGCCATTGCGAAGGTAGCCTTCTGCAAGATGAAAAACATACTGACCAATAAAAAGATATCAATTGAAACGAATAAAAGAGTGTTGAAGTGCTACATAGAACTTGTACTTTTGTATGGATGTGAAGCGTGAACAATGAGCGGACAAGCTGAAAAACAGCTGATGGCTGTGGAAATGTGGTTTCTGAGGAAAATGCAAAGAATACCACGGACAGACAGAAAAACCAATGAACAAGTCCTTCAAGAAACAATGGAAGATCGTAAACTGTTTATAGACATTAGACGTAGACAGTCAAAATTCTTTGGACATGTTATGAGAAGAAATGAATTGGAGAACTTGGTGACAACTGGCAAGATCGAAGGGAAGAGACCAAGGGGAAGACCGAGAAGTAAATACCTGTATGGCTTGGAAACGCGGCATGGTCGAGACAGAAATACTGAGCTGATCCATGACTCTGGTGATCGAGTGAGATGGCAAAACATGACCGCCCACGCTTATTGGCATGGCACATGATGGATGGATGGAAAGTGAAAAGTCTGACCCAAAGTAACTACGTCAAACAGAACAGTGTATTAATACATTACTACAAATAAAACAACTACACCTGTGCGTGTAATTCGATATAGCACGTACCAATTCTGTGTTCACAAGAAATAAATGGGGAGAACCGTTGAGGCCACTAAGACGATTACATAAATGGACACACATAGTATTATTTGGCACTCACAGAAGAAGAAGAAGGAAATAGAGATTAGAAGACGCACTAGACAACATAAAATTTGAAAGCTATAATAGTTACCAACCGGGATCGAACCTGTCGCCTCCAAATGACGACAGGCGCCTCGCTGCAGGAACAAGTGTACTTCGACGCACGTCTAGTTGGTCGTGCGTCGAAGTACACTTGTTCCTGCAGCGAGGCGCTGTCGTCATTTGGAGGCGACAGGTTCGATCCCGGTTGGTAACTATTATAGCTTTCAAATTTTATGTTGTCTAGTGCGTCTTCTAATCTCTATTTCCTTCTTCTTCTTCTGTGAGTGCCAAATAATACTATGTGTGTCCATTTATGCAATTCTGTGTTCAGTAAAGTTACAAGCGCAACAACCAGAAATATCGCAGTACAGTTGGCCTACTAATCCGCCTGGCAGGTGGCAAAAGTGAAAGTATCATTTTTTTCACAATATGCATATAATGCCGGCTTGTATTTCAATGTTCGTGTTAGAGAGAGAAAAAAAAAACACACACACACACACACACACATATATATATATATATATATATATATATATATATATATATATATATATATATATATATATATATATATATATATATATATATATATATATATATAATTTTGGAAGCAAACTATGGAACCTTTCAACCGTGGCCGACATTGCAATCCAGATTGACTAGCATACACAACCATATAAAATAGACATTTTATAAACATACAATTTAAATATGTCAGTGATATCAGAACATAAATTAACGAGTCACATATGCTATGCGCCACAATAAAATAAAATAACAATTTACAGTAACTGTTCACTACATTACAAACAACTAACTAAACTTGTAAACATTCCGTCACCAGGATTACAGTGTATGTAGGGTTGCCAGATACGTGGGCGCCAAAAGGAGGACATAATAAGACACAAAGGAGGACATAATAAGACAAAAAGGAGGACAAAGGAGGACATATTGAATGTTTCATTTAAATCGTTCCAGATTAAACCCACAATCAGTACAATTTTATTACAATAGCTGCCAATAATTTTATTATCATAGCAGGTGGTTGGTTTACAGAAAGGAAATATTCTTTCAAAGCAGCAAACAGCCTCAACAGCATTTCAACAGCTGGAAACAAATTGAGCCATCTAGTTTTAGAGTGATAGAGTAGTTGCTGATAGTTAATGTTGACATAGTCACAAAAATCCTTTAAAGTTTCTGTTCTGACAGTGTATAGAGAAAAGTAATTGAATATCTTCAAGACAATAGATTCAACGTCAGTCTGCATTAAATCTGCACCGTGTTGGATGCAGTTGTGCAGAACATGAGCAGAATATTCAACACATACTAATGACTTGCTCAAGGCTTCCTTCAAATGCGAGAACACATTTCTACCTCCTCTTCTGTTAATGCCTCCAAAATTCACATTGGCATTGTCACCAGCAAAAGCAACACATTTGGAGTACAAATCATGTTTTTGGAAGTGTTATCAAAATATATTGTGATATAGTTTCTGAGGTTTCATTTGGTGTGTTGTCTAACTCGAGAATCTTAGTTTGGATTCCACCTGCTTTCCAGTCAAAGTACTGAACAGCGGTCGGAAATATTTTATGCGAACCGTGATTGCTAGCATCTGTCGAAAGACCGAAACATGAAATACCACTTAAAGATTTATCCAATTCATCAACAGTGTGGCGGCCAATCACCTGGTTTATATTGCTTCAGTCTTTGTATTTGCACAAGCAATATTTTTAGCAATTTCTGAATCTTCAAATAATGTGTGCATCGAACCAGCTGTGCAGGTCATCGAGTTGTAAGACTGATGATGACAAACTGTATGAAATGCCAAAATTGCTTCAGCCGCATGCGCTTTCAGCAGCACATTTGAGCACTTAGGCTGGAAAAAAAAGACGTCAATGTGCAAGATGACGCGGACACTTTGATTAGGTTTCTATGTCTCTCACTGTCAATATGCCGCTCCAAGTCAGTAGTTCCTTTGTTGGCAACGGACAAGTAACTATCGCAAATCGTACACTTTGCCTCATTCTCGTTGCAGTCCTTCAACGAAGTATGGAAACTTATTTTTCATAGCGTTCGAGAATTTGCATTTTCTCTTTGTAGAAGCCATTTTCATAAACATAGACGGCAAAAATTACAAATTAAAAAAACAATTTTAAGTTGCGTCTCTGCTACCGGAACCGGAAATAACATTAACATGTTAGTTATTAGCATTGTTAGTTTTGCCGAATAGAGCAACAGTTAGATTCAATGATTAAACAAATAATTGGTGTTTCACATTTGGTATAAATAAGAAAATTAAATACATATTATTAAGCAATAGGATTTTAATAAAGAATGTAAACACACGGCAGAGTGTAGATACAATGTAAGTTGTAACAACAATACATAAAAAATAACATAAAATATTTTAAAAGCCGGACATTTTAAAGGTTTTTAGCTTTGCCTGCCGGACGGAGGACATTAGGTTAAAAGGGAGGACATGTCACTCTCTTTGCCGGACGTCTGGCAGCCCTAAGTGTATGTGAGGGTTGTTAAAAACTGATATTCACTTCTCAACTTTGTGTTTACACGAAGCTGTGGCTAAGGTAACAGATACTTGTAACATTTGTTACAGATTGTCCCTGCCTTGGTATAATAAATAATATTTAAAATATACGTGCTGCATTCACTACAGATCATAATAACTACAAAGTCATCTCTGCCTATCTGTATTGTCCATCATGTACTGCAGTCTTTACAAATGGGATATTTAGAAGGCCATTTCCTCCTGCCTGCAGTCATTACAGACATGTTTAGAAGAGCATGTCCTTCAGTGTGTTCTCTGCAGATCACTTTAAGCCTTGTAGTGTCCGATCTCCGCGCGGAGCTGCTCAAGTTCAGGGATGGGCTTGTACAGGGCCTTGTTCACGTGAAGCAGCTGAAATATGGCAGACGTGAGATATACAATTAAAGCAGTGTCACATGACCTAATATATACTGTTCAAAAAAAAAGAAAAAGAACGCAACATTATTGCAGTTTCAATTGCAAACTTGAAACAACATTTTATTTTACGGAATTAATGTTTCAATCCTGGCATGAAGACACTTTCCGACTGTAACAATGAAATAATTTTAATTAAATTTGGTGTAGGGCTATTAATCTTTGCGGATTGCTGTCTCCGTTTCAGTAAATTCGTTTGATCTTAAATTCGACGAGCTCCTGGTGTTGACTGGACTGTGGAGGACGCAGATGCAAATCGATTCCTAAGGTGACGCAGCCGTATGAAGCGATCTTTGGCAGCAATTGTGATTCTGGGTCTTCCACTGCACGGAGGGTTTGCCACTGAGCCAGTTTATTGAAATCACATCCAAAGGCGACTAATGGTGCTTCTAACCACATTAAATTATCTGGCTACTACACCGTCCAGCCTGTAAACGTCCAAAGATGATGAGTCGTTGTTCTGTAGTGAGATGAGCCATACTTGCGCATTCAATTTTCAACTAAATTTATTCGAGGAGCGTGCAATCTTTTATAGGCATTCAATAATATGGTCAGAGAGTTTTGTGTTCAGTAAGATTTCATGGGATTATCATGAACCTGTCACGAGTTATTGCCAAAAATGTTGTTTTGACCTTGACCTCTTTCATGACCTCACGAATCATGAGGTGAGTACAATTCAGGTAACCACGAGAAGTTAATGACCAGATGGACACAGTCGATAGGTTGACTCATGTCTAATCAGCGAATATCATTTTATAAAAGTAACACCAAAAATGTATGCGTTTCTTTTTTTTTTTTCTTTTTTTTAAAAATCGTATAGCTGTCACAATATTTCACTATTTCCTCTCAGAGGTTGCTCACAAGTTACACTTTAACGTAATAGATACAAAAAGATGGTGTTCTTCAGTCTTCTCTGCTCCTCTTCTACCCTGTCCTGTGAATGAAGATGAAGTCATGCAGTTTTCTTCTTCTTCTACTCCTCTCCCACTTCTCTTTATCTATCTTTCCCCATCGCTTCTCTACCTCCCGTCTATCTTTATTAAAAATAAGGACTTAGATATAAGTATATATTTTCTGAAATAAAATTCAATTGCAAAACCAACCAGAAAGTACACATTTAAGGGATATTTAACATTGTGCGCGGTGACCTTGACCTCTACATCATGAGTCCCATTATTTAACTCATCTTATTCACCCTCGCAAACTACTGAGCGTAATCTTGCCATGAAATCAACAATCAGCTGAAAGATGCTGATGTTGACAGCGATGTCCTGTAAAGGATATGCAAACATTTTTTTTATTCACCCTCAACCTACCCCGACACTGTCTGGTTACTTCTGTCTACGGTATTGGCTATGCTTTTCCACACATTGTTAGCTACATCCGTTGTTCACGTTTATGGCTCCTTTTCGTAAAATTTGACCGATTTTTGGCTAATAATTTAGCTCACAATATACACAAAAGATGTATACTACCAAAGAGACAATGTGATCTATATATGTTATTAAGTATGGGAGGGAGTTGGACATTTTCCATACTGAGCAACTGTTGCATTGAGTTTGTGATTGTGAAGGGTGCTCTTGATAAAATCAATTCAGCTGACTCTTTGTCTTTCCCCCTATCTCAATAACGAAAGCTTCCTGAGTGTTGACACAAATCACAAAGCAGTAGCTCATAGCTCACTGGGTTCCAATCTCATAAGATGTTCAGATCCACTTATTTGCTGTCGTTCTAAAATTCAACTTTTATTTCCCAGGTCATAATTCTAATTCTGTCGTTTCTAGAGCAGCCGGCAGTTTCTCTCCTTTTTCATTTCAAATGTAATGAATTTTTTCCCTTGTGATTTAGATTGTCCATGTTTAACACTGGCAGCAGATAAGCTTTAAAATTAATAGTTTCTGAAAAGATGAAAGTGAGTGAAAAATCCTAAACCCAACAAATGACAACCTCCATATCCTTTATGAGTTACTGTGTTGGTAATGAAGGGGTGCAATGGCAGTAGTTGCTTCTGTAGGTCTGCTTGAGCAGAACTCTCTTAATTAAAGATGGTGTCTTACTACTTCTAACTAACTAACTAACTAACTACTTCAATTTTTGGTGTGTTGCAATGTTCTCTTTCCTTCTTTCTCCTCGAATCTAGAAGTACATTGGGTCACGATCCGGCACCACACTCTGTAAAAACAGTATCCACATGTACCTGTCTCTTGCCATCATTTCAGTTCCTGCCAGGGGTTTCCTTGTCCATTTATCAATATTATCTACAATGTGGACTGTGGGATGCCAGTGTTATATCTTCATGTTATCTTACAAGGAAGCACTGTGAGCTAATACAGTTGAGCAAGGTGTCCAGTGGTAAAAATAAGAATATGTGCCAAAATTGTTCTTTTCATGTTTGTCTAAGACATCAATAAGGAGCCATAATGGTGTCGTGGTCAATCTACACTATGGTCCTTGGTTTGATTGCTAATAGTGGCAGAGCAAATTGTTTCCCCTGACCAGTTCAGCTTTAGACAACAATTGGATTGAGGCCTGGTGTAAATAGGGCGTCAGAGATCTGAGAAAGTGAAGACAACGGAGAAAGTTCATCATTTTACTGTACGCATCTGTGTTGTCTGGGCACTAATAACAAAGGTGTATACCCATCATCGAATCCTAATGGATTTACTTTATTTTACACATGTGGGATGAGGAACATCTCACAATCATAATATATGTTACATAAACTTACAGACACGGGAATCCATGCCCAGACACAGATATACATAATATATGTTACACAAACTTACAGACACGGGAATCGATGCCCAGACACAGATATACATAATATATGTTACACAAACTTACAGACACGGGAATCCATGCCCAGACACAGATATACATAATATATGTTACACAAACTTACAGACACGGGAATCGATGCCCAGACAGAGATAGTGTCACAAAGATATACATAATATATGTTACACAAACTTACAGACACGGGAATCGATGCCCAGACAGAGATAGTGTGGCAGAGATATACATAATATATGTTACACAAACTTACAGACACGGGAATCGATGCCCAGACAGAGATAGTGTCACAAAGATATACATAATATATGTTACACAAACTTACAGACACGGGAATCGATGCCCAGACAGAGATAGTGTCACAAAGATATACATAATATATGTTACACAAACTTACAGACACGGGAATCGATGCCCAGACAGAGATAGTGTGGCAGAGATATACATAATATATGTTACACAAACTTACAGACACGGGAATCGATGCCCAGACAGAGATAGTGTCACAAAGATATACATAATATATGTTACACAAACTTAC
The DNA here is from genome assembly GCA_014155875.1 of Cepaea nemoralis. Lineage (NCBI taxonomy): Eukaryota > Metazoa > Mollusca > Gastropoda > Stylommatophora > Helicidae > Cepaea > Cepaea nemoralis. Next base: position 258,936 of record JACEFZ010014750.1, on the reverse strand, counting down.
AGACACGGGAATCGATGCCCAGACAGAGATAGTGTGGCAGAGATATACATAATATATGTTACACAAACTTACAGACACGGGAATCGATGCCCAGACAGAGATAGTGTGGCAGAGATAGTGTGACAAAGATATACATAATATATGTTACACAAACTTACAGACACGGGAATCGATGCCCAGACAGAGATAGTGTGACAGAGATAGTGTGACAAAGATATACATAATATATGTTACACAAACTTACAGACACGGGAATCGATGCCCAGACAGAGATAGTGTGACAGAGATAGACATAACAATAAACAGACAAAGAAAGGATAATGCGTTACAGATATTACTGGACACGCATGGCTAGACATACACATAAGACAGACATACGAAGACAGACACATTGAGACAAGCAGATACATATCATATGTGCTCAAGCAAATCTATGCTTCATTATTGCAGCTGAGTCATTTTGTGTACAGACACATGTATACCATTTCACTACTATAAAAGTGTATTTAAGTTACTGTCACTAAAGTTTACTGGATTGTAACATAAACATACTTTTCTGGACTCGGTTGGCAGGACATCCTCATAAGCAGGCCCCCTGGACCTGACAAGTCTGTGAAATTTAAACAAAAAATTGAAAGTACATTCTACTTTCTTGTTCTTGCTTACATGTTGTATTTGCTACACTACGCACATATTATGTTATTGTAAACTTCCTTTCTGTAGGCAGATGCAGTTTGTTTTCCAATCTTTCTTTCATAAGTCTGTCTACTTCATACATGTTTCAAATTAGTATGCTGGACCAACAATTTGCAGCTGTCTTTTGTACATGTTTTATAGTCCAAACTTGACCTCTCTCTCGCTCTCTTTCTCTCTCCCTCTCTCTCTCTCTCTCTCTCTCTCTCTCTCTCTCTCTCTCTCTCCTCTCTCTCTCTCTCTCTCTCTCTCTCTCTCTCTCTTTTCTCTCTCCCTCTATCTCTAAGATGTGTACATTGTACATTCAGCTTTTCTGTGCATTTCACAAATATTTGACTATACCGTTCTAATCCTAAAACTCCTGGCGTTTCATAAATATTCTCATCCGTGGACACTGTCACACATTTATATGACCTGATATTACTCTAGACCAAACCTTGATGACGTCAACAAATAATTACATGCTGTCAAACACTCCGCCATAGTTGAGTTGAGGTAAGAACCGAGATTACTGCACTCAGGACATTCCTAGACGTGCTCCGTCCCCTCGTTCAACAGCCAGCGAAGAGTCATACTACTAATCGTTCCCACCGCTAATTGAAAGTTCTCCTGGTCTTCCCTCTCAGTTTTGAGATTCTTCTAGAACCCCTGCCGATCCCCCGCAATCTCATTCTTTCCACATATGGGTTCTCAATCTGTTCCTCCGCCTTCTCCACCTGGTCCCACAAGCGCACGACCACCTCCCCCTTGTCCATAGACAAAATACCACCAACGGGTGCCCTCCCTGCTAGCCTATCAGCCTGTTCATTCCCTCGTACACCCGCATGGCCAAGGCAAAATATCCATACAATTCTCACAATCTGTGACCCCTGTAGCCTTGTTCTATTCAAAGATAATGTCTTGTCCTCTCCCATAAAATAAGACACCACCCCTCGCAGCACAAGTATGGTTTCATGCCATCTATATGTCAGTATTTTAGTTTCGGCCCAGGTTCCACGTGTTCATTTATTAATATTATCTGTCCAGTTAATTTTTTATGAAAAAACTAACACATGACTACACCACTGAAGTGTGCATATTGTTTGAATTGTTGAGGGATCTTTCAGAGATGCCAAAGCCTTCCTGTATGTGGACAGCCTTCATATCTTCAAGTCCAATTATTTACGTTCTCTTAAACATAGACCCGTATTGCTGCACATGTTGGGCCAGGAATAAACAAAATACAGTGAAATGAAAACGGGACTGGGTCAAAATTACTGCCCAGAATCATAAATAAATATGTGACCGGATGGTTAAAGAGGGCATTTATAAACCTTTCTTCCAGCTATAAACGACAGCTTTCCTAGACTTAAACTAGTCTTAAATACATTTTTATACACTATAAAATAAACAAAATACAGTGAAATGAAAACGGGACTGGGTCAAAATTACAGCCCAGAATCATAAATAAATATGTGACCGGATGGTTAAAGAGGGCATTTATAAACCTTTCTTCCAGCTATAAACGACAGCTTTCCTAGACTTAAACTAGTCTTAAATACATTTGTATACACTATCTAGTATAAACCTTTGAGAAACTGCATCTTTCCTGCGGCAATACATATATGTGAATAAATCATGCACCATTTCACAAACATTAAAGAAGAAAACCTAAATTTTTGAACTGCAATGCTACAGAAGAATTCTCTTTTAAAAAAGGCCATAGAACAAGAAGAGTGGATAATACAGCCGTCCCACAAAACTTGAACACAGTAGAAAACTGACTCATAATTATCATATTTTCAGTCCTTCAGACAGAGCACTAATGGAAGCCATGATTCCTGGAAGAGAGGCAGAGGTCTATCAAGACAATGGTGGACACAGGATAGTAAAATATGACAACGGATAAAAAGGGAGAACTGGTTTAAAATCAAGTCCTTCAGGTGGGATGTGATAGCCATGCTCTGGAAATGAAAACATGATGATGATGGTTTATATGTTCTACAAGACAATGTTCTACAGGGGGGTATGGGGTGTCAGGCATAGGTAGCACCTTTGGTAAGGATGACTCTCATGTCCTTTTCAGGTCCCATCCCCCACTGGTCCAAGCCTGACACCCAGCTCGTGCCTGTGGCTCCTAGTAGCTGTCAGCATGCGACAGCGGCCACCCCCGGGACAACAGCTGTGAGAGGCTGGCTAAACCAGGCATGGGTATCCGATTTGGTGTCAAACCAAGAGGTAAACTAGGGTATGCCTACCCAGCATGTGAAGACAGGATTCGGCAGACTGCGCGGAAGAAATCATTCCTGATTCAACGGGCAAGACGCGTTTACCTGCAAAGCGTTGTGGAACGTGATGAGCACGGCAAGGCAGGTAGAGCGCCCTGGTCATCCACTGCACTTGTATTCGTCTCCAGTCGTCTCGACTTGTCTTGCCACTGGACTCAGATGGACTCAGGCGAGAGAGTGAGGTCGACGAATTGCGCAACTCTTCCTCTCTTTAATCCAAATTCATCGCGCAAGTCATTCTTCATCCATGTCAAAGAACATTTCAAGCCAAAATAGGCCTTATCAGCCATCTTAGAACCCACGGCTCCATACCTTCAACCCCACTGGATGAAATTAATGGTCATCATCATTCTTGATGGACAAACAACAACAACAACAACAACATATGTTCTACACAATGACCTGTCATGGCAACCCAAAGGAGCCACAGAGATGTCTCTTACCTGACATCTGGTTTCGTGGCCAGGGAATACATGATGAAGGAGATGCCTCCCAGGCCTGTGGTACTGAGAACACTCACCAGAGGAATCAGCTGCAAGACACGGTTTTATATCACATAAATTAGTCATTAGTCATTAGTCGCGGTTCGAACATCACAGCAAAGGGTCGGCCCAATTATGCTCCGTTCCCATGCCAGTGAATATCACATAAAATGTTCATCACTGCCCCATGTGAAAAATGGTAAAGACAATAATCTCGACAAACAACGTCCGCTCAGGCACACTGTGCAAAATGCCACCACCAGAATGTCACCACAAAAGTCCTCTGCGAACAGTACAGTTCACCCCTGATGGAATTGGCAGTCACTTTCCCAATCAGATGTTCACCTACAAAGTCTAGATGTCTCTAGATATTGTTGTTCCGTTTCTAGATGTTTTCTAGCATTTCCATATCACATAAATGATGTTCTGAACGGGCTGCACAATACTGTGTAGTTGAAACTAATTGTACACTTTGAAAACGCCATAAGGCAATAGAAGGCAATACATTGATAACTGGTTGGATTTTGGTACATTTTAATTGTACATGCATATCTCAACAAGTACTAGTCTGCTTCCATAGATCACACAAGGATAATCTTAGAACAGTGTATGGAATCTTTAGCACACACAAAACGTGGGCATGTCAGAATTAAATATCTTTAAATACTCTTTTGTTGGTCGGTTTTCTCATTTTGAAATTTAGACTGGGCCTAGGGTTGCCAGATCTTGTAACTGAGAAATATAGCCTGGGCTAGGGTTGCAAGATTCTATAATTAAAAAACTCGGGACGTTTCTCTCAGAATCAGAGATCTTACACACATTAATGTTGTACTCATTCATCATCATGTGCCCCACCAAATGGCGTAGGCATTAATGTCTCTCCACAGATATCAGTCATTTGTGTTCCAGATCAACTCTATTGTTGATATTCCTGCATGTAATCGTCTGCGTCAGTCCAGCGTCATTTCTCTCGGTCTGCCTCTGTTGTTTCTTCTAATGATCTTTCCAGCCTTGGCGAGTTTTCACTTGTCTCTCTTCTCATTATGCAACCACACATCTTTCGTATAGTTGTGTATAATATTCTACTTTCATTAGCCTCTTTCATACACTCATTTTTAGTTACTCTGGGAGTCCAAGGTATTCGCAATATTAATCTCAGAAACCACATCTCTGTTGCTTCCAAGCTATTACTGTATTATTTGTTCATTAACATCCCATATTTACTCCATACAGCAAACAGGATCTATGATCGTGATTTATTGTATAATACATTTTATTCTTTTTCTGAAAGGCAGCTTTTGTTTGATAAACACTGTTCTCATTCTCAGTCTCAAATTACACAGTTCTACCATCTGAAAATTGAGAAACATTTTGATTTAATTAAATCTTTCATTTGATAGGAAAAATCGGGACGAGCGGATGTCCCGACAGCACTTTTCGAGATACTAAATTATTTCATAACATACTGGGACTGTCCCAGGGAAACTAGGACGTCTGGGAGAGGCCAGGTCAACCTGTTCTTTTTTTATAATTTCCAAATTGCCTCTTCTCCTACATGGTAAATACTGCAGAAAGAGTGTGAAGGATATAGGTTTTCAAACATACGTACACAACACATCCATGATAAATACTGCAGAATGGATGTGAAAGTTCAAATCAAATATACATTTACGGACGTTTTCATAAGACGAGTGACCTGTTCATTATTAGCATCCGTTCCTAGCAAAATGTCTTGTACCCACTGTTAGAGGCTGGGTTGCCACCAGATACATCCTGCAGGAGAAACAACCTTGCCCCTACTGAGAACTGAACCATGTGTTGATAAGTTAGAGCACTAACATATGCACTAAAACGGCTCCTGGATAAAGCCTATGATACATACAAGTAGGCTTCCGCAAACAGAGACTTAGAAGATGATGATGATGATGATGAATGCCGTGCGTTTGTAAACAATCATTAGTTGTTTATATTTGATTACCAGAGGTTTACATTACAGGTTTGTATCAAATGACCAGAAGTCCGTAGATCACTGAAAGATTATTTCAAATTACCAGACGTCTTATTATATCAGTAGAGTTTGGGTCAAATTGCCCAAAGTATGTCACCCATAGGCCCTCATCCCACTAATTCCAATCGATCCTATTGTTCACTACCCGTTTGCCCTGTGGATTCCAGATACAGGATTTTCTAGTTATTCTATTCTCAGTGGTTCTCAGTGTGTGGCCTATTCAGGGCTAGCGTCTGTTCCTAGCCTCTTGATTCCCTATATATCAAAATACCAAAGGTTAATTTAAACAACAATAAACACTGTATCCTTTCACATCTCCACGCAGCCACCACCTACCTTTGGAAACTTCCTCAAGGCTCTGAGTCCGAACCCAAATGTCCTGACCCCGGCTCTGTCCATCGTGTAACTGATCCTAGTAAATAATGTAACAGTTAAATGTACGTTATTATTATGACGCATGTGCTAACTGAATATTGCTATTACACATTTATAACACATTTTATGCTGGTAATAATCACAACTTCACACTATAGTGGTGGTGCAGAGGTTAGTGTGCTTAGTTACCAACACAAGGATTCAATCAACACCTGTGACAGAATTTGACTTTTTCTTAACACTGTATCACTATTAGTACATCTATAAATCACCCTCTAGGCGTATGGCTCTCAGTAAATCAATCAATCAGGTGCCGTCTCTACAATGAAGGTTGGCTGCAATTGATCTCCAACGCCGTCTGTCTTTCGCCTTGATTGTACATTCTGTCAGATTGATGTTCGTCCATCTCTTAATGTTATCTTCCCACATTTATCATTTCCTGCCTCTTGCTTGCTTGCCTGCCTTCAACCTTACCCTCCAGGATGATTTTTATAAGAGTGTTATGTCTTTTAACGTGGTCGAAATATTTCACTTGCCTCTTTTTTACTTCTTTCATTAACTCTTTTTTCATTGGCAAATTTTTAGAACCTCCGCATTTGATTGTGTTTCCATGACATACTACATACCTGCTTGTATATCCTCATCACCAGAGTCTCTTTTCGCCTATCTAATTGCCTGTTCGTTGTCCAGGCATCCGCGCCATATAGTAGTGTTGAATACTCAAAACATTTGACAATTCTCATTTTTAATGCATTGTTAATCTCTCTAGATGTTAATACCGATTTCATGTTGTTGAAATACATTTTTGGCCATTCTTAGTCTCTGTTTTATTTCTGTTTCACTTCTGCCATCATCTGTTATTACATGTCCCAGATAGGACACAACTCACCTATGTTGTTGAAGACAATTCCTCCTAGACTGGCTGGAAGAGCTGTGTTAGCCGTGTCTGCTTGGCTTTCTGTCGCAAGCCCTTAAGTATCTCAGCGTAGATGGAAAAGGCAGATAGTATAATAATATCAGACTGCGCGTTAGCATGGGATCGCATTCCTTCATATCACAGAACACTTTGTCCAATGTTGATGCCCGTTCTGCTAGTTTGGTCTCTATGAGAGGTACACGTTTTTGAAGTTTTAAGTTGCTCTTCTCCACAGCTTCTTGCATTATGTCCTCAAAATCCTACTCCATTAGATTTTTGTGCAAAACACATTATGTTTTCCATTCATCTGTTCACCCTTTCTGCGACATTTTGAAGCCCTCAAAGTCGGCCACACTAGCCAGGCCAATTATTTTGTCCAACAACTGTTTACAGCAGTTTGTGTGATGTTGTTCCAGGCTGTCCACATAGTCAGTAGCGCAGAGTATCGTCACTGACTTCCTGTAGGTAAGGACAGTGATGCCCATCTTGATATCTAGAGATCCACAGGCTTTGCTGTAGAACGCTGCATGTAGTGGCACATGAAAGACGTGACTATTCCTTGAATGGTGGCTGGGTGAGAGACACAACAAATAGAGGTATGACAAGAGCTTTAACATTCGAGTGGGCATTTTTAATAACTTCACAACAATGGACTGAGTCATTTACCAAAATTATCAAATTGTAAAGACAATAGTTTTCTACTGGAGTTTCGGATCAATCCTATAATATTTCATATGCCATCCAAGCTCCGCAATTCCGTTGCCAGTTCACTGGCTTGCAATTCAGATTCATTCTTTAATTGCGCGAGGATTTTGAGCTCTGAAGATCATTAGGGGGACTTGCTTTTTAAGTCGTCAAATCTACGTGTCCATTTCTTCAATAAATTCAACGTGATGCAAGTCGATGTAACATAAAAGTTGTAGTAACAGTGTTTCTGCTGAGTGTCTCGTCTCTCTCTAATTAACAACGTTGCACGTGTATGAACTTCAACCTATAACTTATTAATGCTTGGGCGCTGACAGAAATTATTACACGCTTTTCCATCTTTGAAACGAAAGTATGGAAGAAATAAGAAACTCGAAAAACACAAGTAATAGAAGAAGAAGATGAAAACATTATAGAAGGCAAAGTAAATCACCATTCAATAGGTCCTTTGCATAACATGGTTCTCGTCATCGACAAGTTTCTCGATGTCTTGCCAGTCAAGAGCATCATCCACCCTCATGTCCACAAGTCTACAATGTCTTGCCATTTAAGTGCGTCATGCACCCTCATGTCCACAAGTTTACAATGTCTTGCCATTTAAGTGCGTCATGCACCCTCATGTCCACAAGTTTACAATGTCTTGCCATGTAAGTGCATCATGCACCCTCATGCCCACAAGTCTACAATATCTTGCCATTTAAGTGCATCATGCATCCTCATGTCCACAAGTCTACAATGTCTTGCCATTTATGTGCATCATGCACCCTCATGTCCACAAGTCTACAATGTCTTGCCATTTAAGTGCATCATGCACCCTCATGTCCACAAGTCTACAATGTCTTGCCATTTAAGTGTATCATACACCCCCACGCCCACGAGTCTACAATGTCCTGGCAATTAAAAAAAAAGTAGATACTGAAAGAGAATTGTACAACAACATGTAAGACAACTAGAAATCAGCAGTTGGCACTCGTAATACTGATAACATAAATACTAAAAGTTTTCAGCGATCAACAATTATTATAACGTTATTGGAATATCATCACGAATAGCAATAACGTGGCGACGGTGATGGCGGCCCGCCGGGCAGTTGACATGTGTTCGAATCCACATTAAAGTGGGGATTCTTTTTCAATACTTGGGCTCCCAGTCTGTTTCATCCTAAAGTTGGTACCAGACAGAGAGAGAGAGAGAGAGAGAGAGAGAGAGAGAGAGAGAGAGAGAGAGAGAGAGAGAGAGAGAGAGAGAGAGAGAGAGAGAGTGTGTGTGTGTGTGTGTGCAGGAAACTTATGGAAACTTTAACTTATTGGCCATCTCACACATCGAGTGCCGATTGATTAATAACAGTATGGAGGCGGCACCATATATTCAAGACATCCCATGACGTGGAAAGGAGTCTTCGACTTGACTTTACAAGCATCTGAAAAGTGCTTCACAATTATTGCTAATTATTATTTTCTTTCCCACGCGAATGTCAATCAACCCCTATGAATATATTTATCATGCTATTTCAGTGACTTCAGGGTTTCCTAATAATTTCTATTTCTATGCACTAATGATTCGATTGTGTTATCTGTTGACACGTGTGATCAGAAAAGTGCAAGTTAAATATCAGTTCTGCATAAAAATATAAGTAAAGCAAGTATGTCAATGACAATTAACAACCATATTGAAACAGTGACACGTACCTTTTATGCAATACTATTTATTTGACTCCCTTTTATAGCGCCCTCTTTAACTTGCTTGCAAAATTGGTGAACAATTTCTTGTTCAGTGTCTTAAATAGACATATATATAAATTGCACGCTTGCGCTCAGATTTAATACCACGCTAGTATTAGCTCTGCCAACAACGATGTAAACAATTATAAATATCGTCAAACTAGAACATGTTTATAAGTGGGTCGCAGTCTGCGCATCTGAGCCGCAGGCATCCAGTTCACACGAGTAAACAACACACACACACACACACACCCCACACACACACACACACACACACACACACACACAGCGCGAGAGAGAGAGAGTACAAGCACATGATATCCACACGCAATATACGCAATTTGCACAATTCTTGTTATTGTTATTCTTAAGGCAGAAACGACATAAATGTACCCTGGACAGTCCAACTAGTTCTTGGCCTCCCTTGGTGGAGTGGCGTAGAGGTAACGAGGTCCACCTCTGGTTCGTGCAGGCCTGGTTCGTTTCACGGCCTACATGATGTGGGGTTTTAAAATAAAATAGGAAAAGGGGTATAGAATACCCAGAGTCTCGCATGGGATCACATCTTTCTAGGGTGGTTGAGGTGGTGGGTCGAACGTCTAGTCATCTCGGACAAGGGCGAACAAATTGGAGGATCATGTGCACGATGCACACATAAAAACTGTCGGGCAGTTGAACATCGAATATCTGTTTCTTAAATTTGACACCTGCCCACAGAAGAATGTGTATAGCTTGTGTAATTCTGGCGTGCATACATCTGTTATCGTAAGTACTACAGGAGTAAGTGCATTTCTAAAAGTTTTCGAAAAACGAAAGAACACAAAGTCTTACTAGGAAACCCAACAAAGAGAAAGAAACTCACATATATTTCCGGGGCGCATAAAGTAAGCACAGAATGCTACCAATGTAAGCTACCATGCTTCTGGTAAGAAGAGAATAAGGAAGATTGGGGTACTACCTCATACCGTCGAAAACTTTAGCTGATAAATACACCTAATAGAGTTTAGCATGGCAGAATGGAAAAGAGCGCTCTTAAATTTTCAGTGTACCGATGCTGAGGTAGCGTGTTCAACCCCTACGTAGATCAGCTGGTCTAAAATGTTGACTTCTCGTCCATGACTTTGGGACGTGACTGGCCGGAGGAGCGGCTAGCCGAGCAGCTAGAATGTCGGATTCTTTTTCGGGAGAACCGGGTTCGAATCCTCTTTAAGGTGTCGATTTTTTTTTGTCGGAGGTAAAAAGAAAACTCTAATCTGCACAGTTCGCGGCGACTGCACTAGCCAGGCGGCCTTAATTCCTCAGGCTCAAGACCCCCCTGCCATACACCGCAAGGTACTATATTGGCAGTAAATGACAGTTTTCAGAAGTCGAAGTGGGTTGATCTCGCCTGATGGTGAGACCACTGGTAATTAGGAAAGTTAATCCATACGTAACATTCAGTCCAGCGTACTAGAAGTACGTGCATGGACTACACTTTTGAAGTTTAAAGCGAGTGAACGCAAAAAAAAGGGAATCCTGTACAAGTCTGCCAACACCTTTGATGAGGGCCTTTGTTCAATTAGAAATTGATAGGCTAAAGAAATCGTAGAAAAGGGTTAATAATTAATTCATGTAAAGTGTTATTTGCAGAACGTCTCTCTCGTCACGGATTGCCAGTAAGATTCTCTATTGTTTGCCAGTTGCCCTGCTTCATACACCATAAACCTGTGTCTACCTTCGTATTGGTCGAGCAGTCTCTATAACTATATTGTCAGACAGTTGTTGCAGATCTTTTGCGTTTTCAGCTGTCAATACACTACCTCTTCATGGCGTCGACTGCTTGTATTATAACCCCAGGATTTATCTTTGATGGCTCGCATTATTAGTTCGCTACGAGAGAGAGAGAGAGAGAGAGAGAGAGAGAGAGAGAGAGAGAGAGAGAGAGAGAGAGAGAGAGAGAGAGACAGACAGACAGACAGACAGACAGACAGACAGAGAGAGAGGACAAACAAACGAAGCGAACGTCTCGCTCAAAGCCATTTCAGCAAATTACACACGAACAAGTCAAACAACAAAAGATTGTTATAGAGCAATATGCAGTTACACATGGTGGGGAAAGGGGGGGGGGGCACACACACACACAAACAAAGAAAGTGAGAGAGAGAGAGAGAGAGAGAGAGAGAGAGAGAGAGAGAGAGAGAGAGAGAGAGAGAGAGAGAGAGAGAGAGAGAGAGAGAGAGAGAGAGAGAGGTTGGAAATATGAGAACGACTCGAATAATTACCAATAAACTACACATACTTATTAATTGGTGCCTGCACACAATAGAATGTGAATAATAATATATACAATAACCAATGTGAAGCTCATGGAGATATATAAACAAACAACGGCGAATCAAGCGATGACGAAAAAAGGCTGGTGGTGGATAGGTCACACACTGAGAAAATCTGAAGTAGTATATTTATACAGTTCTTTGTTTATAATCCCCAGAGCCAACGAAACAGAGAGAGGAAGCCCTAAAAGCACGAGGGTAAGTTAATAAGTAAGTCACAAATGGCTGTAGAAAAATAACTAAATATGATAACAACTTGAAACCAGTTTATTTTTATACATACATTGTCCCTTTATTTCTCAACATAATTTCCACCAACATTGATGCACTTATCCCATCGTTTTATCAGTCCTCCCAAACCGGCTGCATAGAACTGCGTGCTCTGTTTTCTAAACCACGTTTTCACTTCACATTCAACTTCGGCGTCATTCGCGAAATGTCTCCCGTCAAGGTGGGTTGTCAGTGTTTATGCTGACAAATGTTTGTCCCGTAAAGCGGTGCATAGCTGGGTAGAAAAAGTTACGAGGGCGAGTCAATAAGTAAGTCACACAGTTCTGTGGGATGGCCGGTAAATGAAAACAAAGCACGCAGTTCTATGCAGCCGGTTTGGGAGGACTGATAAAACGATGGGATAAGTGCATCAATGTTGGTGGAAATTATGTTGAGAAATAAAGGGACAATGTATGTATAAAAATAAACTGGTTTCAATTTGTTATCATAGTTAGTTATTTTTCTACAGCCATTTGTGACTTACTTATTAACTTACCCTCGTACACGGAGGTGAGAATTAGAGACAAAGATGAATAATATGTGAAGGACCTGCCATGGGCTACATGAGATAGTAAAGGCTAGGACGGCTTGCCGTGAGTTAGTAAGAGGACGATGCTCCAATAGGGGAAGAAATGGCAGAAGAAGAAGAAGCTGGTACGATACTGACTGCTGACAATCCAACAAATCTTCAACATTTGGTGTATTCTGTTGTTGTAACAGCGAGCAGCCAAGTTTTAAAATATTATTTAATAAAAATGTATACAAAATTGCCCCTCTCCTAGAATAAATTCAACAATACAGCGTAGGGAAATCTGAAACATACCAATCGTTTCAATCAACTTGGAATCGTCATACCATCACATGAAAATGTCTTCAGAGATTGCAACAAGAATGGCCAAGGTAAAGGTAATCTTTTGCAAGAAGGAAAACATACTCACCAATAACAAACGGTCGATTGCAGTGAATGTGTAAAAACGAATATTACAGTTCTGTATTGATTCTATTCTGCTGTATGCGTATGGGACCTATAGACGATGCTTGAAAAAGGAGAGTCTGGCATATGAGACTACAACCCCCAGCATGAGAATGGAGGTGGAAGCAGTAACACCGGCCTTCCGATGGCTGGAGGAGACCGCTGCTACACACAGTGTAATCATTACGGGCTCACGGAGTATGCTTAGTAAGGTGGAGAAAGGGATGTTTCGTATGGAATGGCTATCGTCGCTTCAGAGGTCACAGATTGTGAAAATTGTATGGTTTTTCTGCCCTATACATGTGGAAGTGCGGGGGAATGAACAGGCTGATAGGCTAGCAGAGAATGCACCTCTCGGTGGTAGATTACCTATGAACGAGGAAGAGGTGGTTGGGCGCCTGTGGGACCAGGTAGAGAAAGCGATGAAACAAACTGAAAACCCATATGTGGAGAGAATGATATGGTGGGAGATCGGCATGGGCTCTGTACGAATCTCAAAAAATGAGAGGGAAGACCAGGAAAACTTTCAATCAGATGGCATTTGGAACAATTAGCAGTATGACTCTTCGCTGGCTATAACGAAAGGACGGAATGCATGTGGGAATGCCCTGAGTGCAGTGATGTCGTTTCTTATCTGAAACTAAACTATACATATGAGGCAAGGACAATAAACAGACAAGCCGTGAAACATCTGATAGCAGCAGACAAGTGGTTTCTGGGGGAAAAAAAAAACGTAGTCCCATGTAAAAATGTTAAGGTAAAGGACTTTTTTTTTTACACAACTTAAAGTGCATTTGAAGCTAATCTCATTTTTATAGGCAATTGTGGGTGATGTGGTCGGTCGCGCCAGCCGCATTGATCTCTCAAGGCATTTTCTGTTACCCATTTTAGGCTGGGTCTAAATGGGAGCCCAGGTCGATTATTAAAATCCACCTCCGTTAGGATTCGAACCCATGACAAGCGGGCCGGAAGGCGAGCAACTAACCACTACACTCTCGCGGTTACAAAGAATACCATGGCCGGGCACAGAAACAAATTAGGCAGGTCCTTCAAGAAACAGACGGAACGGGCAAATTTATTACAAAGAACATAAAATCAAGACTGTTTTGGGGACATTATAGGAAGAAAGATATTTGAAAGCGTAGGGACAGCTGGCTAACTTTATGGGGGCGGGGGGAGCAGCAAGAAGACATAGAATAAAAACGAGGGAGCTTTGGCGAAATAACATAAGGGGGAAAACCATACTAAATCCGGGACCAGTCGTATGAGACGGTGAATTATGGTTGCTAACGCTTAGCGGGATGGCATGCGATGATGATGATACTCAGTTGTCTAAAACATTGTACATTCATGTCACATCTTTCCTCTTCTACCTTGTGGTGTAGTTAAATATTAAGGTGTTAATTGTTGACATGAAACCGCATCTGTTTATCTACAGTGCATCAAGAGTGAGACGTCTCGTGGAAGACAAATCGATTGCTAGACTTTCAGGAGTGTACGGGTGCTGTACCAACCCTCCACCTTTCTAAAGCGGTCGTATATCAACAATAAACGTTCTGTAAAAAAAAAGACAATTTGACCTAGAAAAAACGAGGCGAGAGGTTCTCTAGAAAGAACATTCGTGCAAAGTCCAGCCAGCATTAAACTGCGTCATTTATAGTTCAAGGTTAGTCCGTTACCTTCATGTTAAGAAAACAACTCTCCCCTCCGTGATACTCGCACGTTATGGCGCATAAAAATAGTTATCCTTCACAAGCTGTTTACTTTGCCGGGAGAAAACACTTGTTATTTGCGCCAATATAATTCTACTTGGGAACAATATCAGATGTTAGCGTCTGAGGAGAAATGGTGCAGTTTACACAAAGAATACGACTGCCATGGCATGTACTTTACGATAATCCCTCCCCTGTCAAGCATGTTCAAGACATCCACGCTGTACTGTTAACCACTTTGTTGCATGTTTCTGTGGCTTGTATTATATATACTCTGCTGTGTAGGACACGCTTTACTGTTGACCATTTTGTTGCTTGTATGTTACATACTCTGCTGTCTGTGACCAAGACAGTAATAGAGACGAATGCATTAAGCAACTCATCGCTTGACTGCTTGCATCATATCCGCTGACCACGTCCGTACCCCACATCAAAGTACTTGCTCCAGTGTCAGCTGTTCAAGTCTCTACTCCACTTCCAAGTACTTGCTCCAGTGTCAGCTGTTCAAGTCTCTACTCCACTTCCAAGTACTTGCTCCAGTGTCAGCTGTTCAATTCTCTACTCCACTTCCAAGTACTTGCTCCAGTGTCAGCTGTTCAAGTCTCTACTCCACTTCCAAGTACTTGCTCCAGTGTCAGCTGTTGAAGTCTCTACTCCACTTCTAAGC
This sequence comes from Cepaea nemoralis, assembly GCA_014155875.1. Lineage (NCBI taxonomy): Eukaryota > Metazoa > Mollusca > Gastropoda > Stylommatophora > Helicidae > Cepaea > Cepaea nemoralis. Next base: position 243,835 of record JACEFZ010014750.1, on the reverse strand, counting down.
ACTTGCATCAGTGTCAGCTGTTCAAGTCTCTACTCCACTTCTAAGCACTTGCATCAGTGTCAGATGTTGAAGTCTCTACTCCACTTCCAAGTAGCTTGCATCAGTGTCAGCTGTTCAAGTCTCTACTCCACTTCCAAGTACTTGCATCAGTGCCAGCTGTTCAAGTCTCTACTCCACTTCTAAGCACTTGCATCAGTGTCAGATGTTGAAGTCTCTACTCCACTTCCAAGTACTTGTATCAGTGTCAGCTGTTCAAGTCTCTACTCCACTTCCAAGTACTTGCATCAGTGTCAGCTGTTCAAGTCTCTACTCCACTTCCAAGTACTTGCATCAGTATCAGCTGTTCAAGTCTCTACTCCACTTCCAAGTACTTGCATCAGTGTCAGCTGTTCAAGTCTCTACTCCACTTCCAAGTACTTGCATCAGTGTCAGCTGTTCAAGTCTCTACTCCACTTCCAAGTACTTGCTTCAGTGTCAGCTGTTCAAGTCTCTACTCCACTTCTAAGCACTTGCATCAGTGTCAGATGTTGAAGTCTCTACTCCACTTCCAAATACTTGCATCAGTGTCAGCTGTTCAAGTCTCTACTCCACTTCTAAGCACTTGCATCAGTGTCAGATGTTGAAGTCTCTACTCCAGTACTTGTATCATGTCAACTGCCCACATCCTTGTCCACCTCAGTACTTGTATCATGTCAACTGTCAACATCCTTGTCCATCTCCAGTACTTGTATCATGTCAACTGTTCACACCCTTGTCCATCTCCAGTACTTGTATCATGTCAACTGTCCACACCCTTGTCCATCTCCAGTACTTGTATCATGTCAACTGTCCACATCCTTGTCCACCTCCAGTACTTGTATCATGTCAACTGTTGATGTTCTTGTCCATCTCCAGTACTTGTATCATGTCAACTGTTGATGTTCTTGTCCACTTCCAGTACTTGTATCATGTCAACTGTCGATGTTCTTATCCATCTCCAGTACTTGTATCATGTCAACTGTCCACATCCTTGTCCATCTCCAGTACTTGTATCATGTCAACTGTCCACATCCTTGTCCACCTCCAGTACCTGTATAATGTCAACTGTCATGTTCTTGTCCATCTCCAGTACTTGTATCATGTCAACTGTCGATGTTCTTGTCCACCTCCAGTACTTGTATCATGTCAACTGTCGATGTTCTTGTCCATCTCCAGTACTTGTGTCATGTCAACTGTCGATGTTATTGTCCATCTCCAGTACTTGTGTCATGTCAACTGTCGATGTTCTTGTCCATCTCCAGTACTTGTATCATGTCTACTGTCCACATCCTTGTCCATCTCCAGTACTTGTGTCATGTCAACTGTCACATCTATTGTCCATCTCCAGTACTTGTATCATGTCAACTGTCAATGTTCTTGTCCATCTCCAGTACTTGTACCATGTCAACTGTTGGGTGTTCTTGTCCACCTATAGTACTTGTACCATGTCAACTATTGATGTTCTTGTCCATCTCCAGTACTTGTATCATGTCAACTGTTGGATGTTCTTGTCCACCTATAGTACTTGTATCATGTCAACTGTCAATGTTCTTGTCCATCTCCAGTACTTGTATCATGTCAACTGTCCACATCCTTGTCCATCTCCAGTACTTGTATCATGTCAACTGTCAATGTTCTTGTCCATCTCCAGTACTTGTATCATGTCAACTGTTGGATGTTCTTGTCCACCTATAGTACTTGTATCATGTCAACTGTCGATGTTCTTGTCCATCTCCAGTACTTGTATCATGTCAGCTGTCCACATCCTTGTCCACCTCTAGTACTTGTATCATGTCATCTGTCGATGTTCTTGTCCATCTCCAGTACATGTATTATGTCAACTGACCAGACCCATGTCTACCCCCAGTACTTGTATTATGTCAACTGTCCACATCCTTGTCCATCTCCAGTACTTGTATCATGTCAACTGTCCATATCCTTGTCCATTTCCAGTACTTGTATTATGTCAACTGTCCACATCCTTGTCCATCTCCAGTACTTGTATCATGTCAACTGTCCATATCCTTGTCGATTTCCAGTACTTGTATCATGTCAACTGTCCATATCCTTGTCGATTCCAGTACTTGTATCATGTCAACTGTCCACATCCTTGTCCATATCCAGTACTTGTATCATGTCAACTGTCCATATCCTTGTCCATCTCCAGTACTTGTGTCATGTCAACTGACCAGACCCATGTCCACCTCTAAGTATTTGCATCATACCAACTGACCAGACCCATGTCCACCTCCAGTACTTGTATCATGTCAATTGTCCACATCCTTGTCCAGCTCCAGTACTTGTGTCATGTCAACTGACCAGACCCATGTCCATCTCCAGTACTTGTATCATGTCAACTGTCCACATCCTTGTCCATCTTTAGTACTTGTATCATGTCAACTGTCCACATCCTTGTCCATATTTAGTACTTGTATCATGTCAACTGTCCACATCCTTGTCCATATTTAGTACTTGTATCATGTCAACTGTCCACATCCTTGTCCACCTCCAGTACTTGTATCATGTCAACTGTCCAGGCCCTATTCCACCTCCAGTACTTGTATCATGTCAATTGTCCACATCCTTGTCCACCTCCAGTACTTGTGTCAACTGTCCAGGCCCTAATCCACCTCCAGTACTTGTATCATGTCAAATTACCAAGTCCTTGTCCACCTCCAGTACTTGTATCATGTCAACTGTCCAAGTCTTTGTCCACCTCCAGTACTTGTATCATGTCAACTAACCAAGTCCTTGTCCACCTCCAGTACTTGTATCATGTCAACTAACCAAGTCCTTGTCTACCTCCAAGTGCATGCATCACTGCAGCCAGAAGATCATTCTGGAACTATGATATATCACCTCAACATAGGTAGAGTGAGTAATCATCGAAGATGGAAGGCAAATAAAGCCTGATCACAAAGCTGCTGTGCTAAAGTCATGAATGTGTCTGTTGAATTATGCAAGTGTTGCAGCTTTGCTGTACATGACAGTTGACACAAGTACTGGAGGTGGACAAAGATGTGGACAATTGACATGATACAAGTACTGGAGTATCAGCCAATTAAGAGAGGTGTTAGGCAGGGATGTGTGATGTCTCCAGATCTTTTTTCCCTATACAGTGAAAATATTTTCAGAAATGTAGAGGATATAAATGGAATCAGCATTGGAGGACGAAACATCAATAACATTAGATATGCAGATGATACAGTATTAATTGCAGACAATGCGCAGGACCTGCAACAATTAGTAGATGTGGTTGTTGTACACAGTGAGCAACTGGGATTAGAATTAAATTGTAAAAAGACTCAGGTTATGGTCGTATATTATACATACAGATACATTGTAATCATTGCATTGAGTCTGATGCTAAGGCAACGGGTTCAACCCCTACACCGGTCAGTCGGATCGAAATGTTGACTTCTTGTCCTTGACTTGAGGACGTAAATTACACGTACCCCTGAAGTCACAGTGGGTTCACCTGATGGCGAGGGACAATGGTAAAAGGGGAAGCTAATGCACATGTAATGCCACAATGTAATATACAAGTAAATGGAAATATTCTTCAACAAGTGAATCAGTACAATTATCTTGGAACAGTCATAACATCTGATGGGAGATGCCTTGAAGAGATTAGAACAAGAATCGCCATGGCGAAAGTAGCCTTTAGCAAGATGAAAAACATTCTGACCAATAAAAAGATGTCAATTGAAACGAGAAAAAGAGTGTTGAGGGGGTACATAGAGTCTGTTCTTTTGTATGGATGTGAAACTTGGACAATGAGCAGTCAAGCTGAAAAGCATCTGATGGCTGCAGAAATGTGGTTTCTGAGGAAAATGCAAAGAATACCATGGACAGACAGAAAAACCAATGACCAAGTACTACAGGAGACAAATGAACATCGTAAACTGATTAGAGAAATTAGACGTAGACAGTCAAAATATTTTGGACATGTTATGAGAAGAAATTGATTGGAGAACTTAGTGACAACTGGCAAGATCGAAGGGAAAATACCTGGATGGCTTGGCCACATGGCATGGACGAGACAGGAACACTGAGCTGATCCACGACACTGGTGATCGAGTGAAATGGCGAGTCATGACCGCCCACGCTTTCCGGCATGGCACATGATTGATTGATTTGCTGTATATGGACCAATCACAACAGCTTTGCTGTACATGGACAAATCACAACAGCTTTGCTGTACATGGACACATCACAACTTCGCTGTACATGGACACATCACAACTTCGCTGTACATGGACAAATCACAACATCTCTGCTGTACATTGACAAATTGCAACAGCTTTGCTGTACATGGACAAACCACAATATCGCTGTACATGGACAAATCGCAACAGCTTTACTATACATGGACACATCACAAGTTCACTGTACATGGACAAATCACAACAGCTTTGCTGTCTCATCTCATCTCATCGTGTTCCTCTTGTACCTTGCGGCGTCGAGGTGAAGTATAAACTTTGTGAGAGTGCCCGATTATAGGCTTCATATATCGATATTCCCATGGACTCTGCTATTCCCTCCGTCCAACGTTTACAGCTTTGCTGTATGTGGACAAATCACAACAGCTTTGCTGTACATGGACAAATCACAACAGCTCTGCTGTATATGGATAAATTGCAACAACTTTGCTGTAATAGACAAATCGCAACAGCTTTGCCGTACATGGACAAACTGCAACAGCTTTGCTGTACATGGACAAATTGCAACAGCTTTGCTGTACATGGACAAACTGCAACAGCTTTGCTGTAAATACAAATCGTAACAGTTTTGCTGTACACGGACAAATAGCAGCAGCTTTGCTCTACACGCGCAAATCGTATGCCAATAACCTTTTCAGGACTACTAAAGATAATAATAATAAACTGTACTCTCCCATGTGTTTGATTGCAGCCTGTCATTTTCTCTTCTTCTTTTGCCACAACTCATTTATGCCACCTAGAGTGTAACTGAAATAGCAAGCCTATGATAGATAAAGCTTGAGGTATGTGAAGCGTTAAGGCTTCACAGATATTAGGTTACAACATCATGACACTGAGAGACCAGGTCTCATCCTCAGAATTTCTTTGCAAGCAACATATCTACAAGGGGAAGTCAATAAGAAAGCCACAAATGGCTGTAGAAAAATAACTAAATATGATAACTTGAAACCAGTTTATTTTTATACATACATTGTCCCTTTATTTCTCAACATAATTTCCACCAACATTGATGCACTTATTATCCCATCGTTTTATCAGTCCCCCCAAATCCGCTGCATGGAACTGCGTGCTCTGTTTTCTAAACCACATTTTCACGTCACATTCAACTTCGGCGTCATTCGCGAAATGTCTCCCGCCAAGGTGGGTTTTCAGTGTTTATGCTGACAAATGTTTGTCCCGTAAAGCGGTGCACAGCTGGGTAGAAAAAGTTATGAGGGCAAGTCAATAAGTAAGTCACACAGTTCTGTGGGATGGCAGGTAAATGAAAACAGAGCATGCAGTTCCATGCAGCTGGTTTGGGAGGACTGATAAAACGATGGGATAAGTGCATCAATGTTGGTAGAAATTATGTTGAGAAATAAAGGGACATGTATGTGTAAAAATAAACTGGTTTCAAGTTGTTATCATGTTTAGTTATTTTTCTACAGCCATTTGTGACTTACTTATTAACTTACCCTCATAGTAGTGATGTTTGTGAGAATGGATCAACCCAACAAAAAACCAAAAACAACTCTTGGTTGAGTCAACACAAGAGCAGACTGGTCAGGAAATACTAGTCTTGTGTTGTGAATGGTTGTTGGGTTGAGTCAACTGAACAGTTGTACTAGTGAGGGGATACTACAATCTTGTTTGAGTTATCCCAACAGGCAGATTGGCTGGTGAAAGGTCTCATTGCTGGGGACTGAACCAGGACCAATGATACATTACCACAGCTCAGTGATTCATAGTCTGAGTCATAGCTAACTGTAATGGCATGACTGGTTAAGTACTACTTTCAACTTTCGTTAGTCTTGAGACATTTTGTAGTACCACAAACCCAGGATTCACATTTTCTATGTAAATTTGTTCATCTTCATCTATGAAATTATTGACTCACCATTAACGAGACCTAATACAATTTCAAGTAGCCACTGCATACGTTTTAGATACAGAAAGTAAAGAACTCCTTTATTCCCAGTCAATTCTTTTTTTTAAACCCTTTCTGATCTTGAGTTATTATTTTACAGTCAATATGCCTGGGTCAGAGTCATCATTTAATAAAGGAAGTGGCACTAAATTCATAAAAATAATATAGAACCCAGGCAAAATATTGCTCAGTGACATCTGAACCCAGCATCAACCTAAGATTTCTCATAATCTTAAACAATTTTACATCTCTTAAAAGCAATTTACACAATTGGAAGATTTCAACATGTCATTTTTGAAACACATAAGCTACAATATTCTGCTGTGTCATATCAACTTTGAAGTTTATTTTAAATTATACATACAGATACATTGTAATCATTGCATTGAGTCTGATGCTAAGGCAACGGGTTCAACCCCTACACCGGTCAGTCGGATTGAAATGTTGACTTCTTGTCCTTGACTTGAGGACGTAAATTACACGTACCCCTGAAGTCACAGTGGGTTCACCTGATGGCGAGGGACAATGGTAAAAGGGGAAGCTAATGCACACGTAAAAATTAGTCCAGTGTGCTAGTAGTAGTAGCACATGTGTGGACTACGCTTGAGTTCAGAGTGAGTGAACGGGGAAATAAACTGCACACAATAGGCACAACAGATCTCTGTGGTCAAGTCAACAAGCTGACTGGGTTAACACTGACTACAGATCTCTGTGGTAAAGTCCAGCTGACTGGGTTAACACTGACTACAGATCTCTGTGGTAAAGTCCAGCTGACTGGGTTAACACTGACTACAGATCTCTGTGGTCAAGTCAACAAGCTGACTGGGTTAACACTGACTACAGATCTCTGTGGTAAAGTCCAGCTGACTGGGTTAACACTGACTACAGATCTCTGTGGTCAAGTCAACAAGCTGACTGGGTTAACACTGACTACAGATCTCTGTGGTCAAGTCAACAAGCTGACTGGGTTAACACTGACTACAGATCTCTGTGGTCAAGTCAACAAGCTGACTGGGTTAACACTGACTACAGATCTCTGTGGTCAAGTCAACAAGCTGACTGGGTTAACACTGACTACAGATCTCTGTGGTCAAGTCAACAAGCTGACTGGGTTAACACTGACTACAGATCTCTGTGGTCAAGTCAACAAGCTGACTGGGTTAACACTGACTACAGATCTCTGTGGTCAAGTCAACAAGCTGACTGGGTTAACACTGACTACAGATCTCTGTGGTAAAGTCAACAAGCTGACTGGGTTAACACTGACTACAGATCTCTGTGGTCAAGTCCAGCTGACTGGGTTAACACTGACTACAGATCTCTGTGGTAAAGTCCAGCTGACTGGGTTAACACTGACTACATCATGCCTGATGTGTCCAAGGACCAAGAACAATATAGGCCTAACCCCACATCCCCAGTCTGCCTTATCAATAAGAAAACAAGGTCACCAGACTTTATATAGACCTTATGAAGAAATCAGTCTCCAGTTTTAACTGTATTTTCTTAACATTAGTTGGCGTGGTATAGTGTTTAGTGTACAGGTTCACAGTGGTCCAGGTTCACGCCACAGTAGAGGCAAGATACTTCCCCAGAGCAGTACAATTTCGGTGTGAAACCAGTCTCATCAAAATAGTACTGTTACCTTTCAGGGCTGGTGAGAAGGGAAACTGATCACCCCACTTCATTAATATGTGACCTAGTGTATGTTCAGAACCCAGAAATTACATACAACTATAAGAAAGAAACAAACTGTTTTCTTTAGACACTTGATGAGAAGATAGGCAATGGAGAACATTGTGACAACTGGAAAGATCAGCGAGAAAAGAAGCAAAAGCAGACCAAGAGAAATGATGCTGGATGGACTGAGATGGTGGCATGGAGGAATATCATCAAAAGAATTGATCCAGAACACTAAAGACAGATTATCTGTGGAGACATGTTCATATGTAACAACCATTATGGCACAGTGGCTGGTGCACTGACTTACCAACACAGTTATGTGGGGTTTAGGCCTCGTGGTTGTTTCTTTTATTTATATAATAGCTCTGGGATCAATCAAGCCTCTTAAAATTGGTATTAGATATCTTTCTGTGTAATATCACACACCCTTACAGTGCCATTTATCATGGGGTTGTAGAAATGATTCTGGTTATGGGTAACACCCAGTCTTAGTATCCATGTACCCAGAATCTTGTCTGGGAATGAAAACCAATGAAGAAGGGAACATGTGATCTTTTCTCCTTATACCATATGTGAAAGTTGAACACTTCTCATGCCCACAATATCTGCCATGGAAAAAATATCTAGGTACACATGCACAAACACAAACAATTCCTTCATGATTTACAACCAACAGACCAATCAAAGAAATTCAAAAACAAGGTACCATGGTACCCCCAGCACACATGAGTTTCTTTTTTTTTTAAAAACAACTAAATTCTGTGTAACAAAACTTTTAAATATTATTGCTGCTTCTATTACCTCAAATCACTGCATATTGGTAGTATAAACAATATACACTGGTAATAACATTATAATCTGTATTTACATCATATTTCCATCCATCTAATGTTCCTGTCTATTTGCATAAAGAGTTAACTTTTAATGAAAAACATGCCAGGTCCCTTATTTTGTACGCCAGGTTGTTTCATCAAAAGGATCTATCTGCCGCTGAGTATATGCTTGCTTGAACTCTGGGCCAAGGACATCAAGATCTCTATCATCACGAATAACACCCTGTGAATGATAGAAAGAACATTAAGATATAAGAACATACATTTCTTAGAAAAACATTAAGACACAAGAACTTAAACAATAACATCTATTAATTTTTGTGATACTGTCCTGCAGAGGCAACAAAAGGGATCCGATTTGATTTTGTGATATTCTTCTGTGGAAGATCTATTTGATCATGTTGTATACTGTTCTATGGGAGACCTTCCTGATTTTGGGATACTGTTCTGTGAAATATTTACTTGATTTTGGGATACTGTTCTGTGAAATATTTACTTGATTTTGGGATACTGTTCTGTGAAAGATCTACTTGATTTTGGGATAGTATAGGCCTCTTTCAATCCTGTAGTACTATAGAGTTATGCCGCTGGGAAGGCACCTGACAGCTCAGCTGGTGACTGTATAGTCCAATGCGAGAGTGACAGTCTCTGTCACAGTTTCTGCATCTGTAAGACAAGGCTCGTCTCACAGTAAGTGACTGCATTTTATGCCTATGCCTCCTATCCTCAGTTTGTTGGATCAGATTGCGTTCAAAGAGCACCAGTCCGTTTCGTACATCTCTTCTCCAGGAACATCTGTCTGTTGCAACTCTCTCCCATGTGTCTGGATCTATGCCGAGGGTTTTCATATCTTGTTTAAGACATTCTTATATCACATTTGAGGTCTTCCGGGAGACCTCTTCCCAGTGGCTAGATCTCCATATAGGAGATCTTTGGGAATACGTTTACCCTCCACTCTAGATACGTGGTGCAGCCACCGGAGGCGTCTCTGCTTGAGAAGGGAGTGCACCATGGTAATATCTGCTCTTTCTAGCATGTTTGTTTGTTATATGGTCTTTCCATGATTTGCCCAGGATACGTCTCAAACATCTCATGTGGAAGGAATTCAACTTTTTTTCCTGGCGTGAGTACAAGGTCCGGGATTCAGAACCATAGAGTAGTGTAATATCAACAAATGCTTTATATACTTGAAATTTTATATGCTCAGTTAGTCTATTGTTCTCCCAAACTCTCTTAGTTAGCCTGGGAAGGGTTGTGGCTGCCTTTTCAATGCGCCTGTCACTTTCTGTCTCTAAGGAAAGATTATCTGATATTATCGACCCCAAATACGCAAACTCATGCACGGCCTTCAGTTCGTAATTAGACATTTTGATTGATGAAGGTGCACCAGCATCTTGTTCCATCACCTGTGTTTTATTTAGGCTGATGGTGAGCCCAAAGTCTCTGCAGGTGGCTGCAAAATGATCTATGAGCCGTTGCAGACCTTCTGCTGCTTCTGTCACCTTTGTTTTTATAAATAGTAACAATGTTTGTGTCCCTCATATCTTGTGGTACTGATTTTTCTTTCCAGCAGAGCTGAAGTATTGCATACAGTTCTGGGATGATTGTTCCTTTGCCACATTTTAAAATGTCAGGTGGAATATCATGTTTTCCTGGTGCCTTGCCGGATTTTAGAGTGTTTAGTGCTTCACTGATTTATTTGAGGCACGGTTCGATTTTGGGATATTGTTCTGTAAAAGGTCTACTTAACTTTGGGATACAGTTCTGTGGAAGATCTACTTGATTTTGGGATACTGTCCTGTGGAAGATCTACTTGTATTTGGGATACCATTCTGTGGAAGATCTACTTGATTTTGGGATACTGTTCTGTGGAAGATCTAGTTGATTGTGTGATATTGTTTTATGAAAGATCCACTTGATTTGTGTTATTTTTCTATCAAAGACCTGCAATGTGATTTCTGCAAGGTTACATCTCTAAATATATTACAAAGCGTTAAAATGTTGTAACTACTCAGAAAACAAACTGGGAAACAATTACATGAAACAAAATTACAGGATACTAATTTTTTTAAATTCCATTTCCTCTATAATTTTCTGTGGTTGTCCTGGTTATACAGACCTGCATGAGGATTCTCTTCCATTGTGTCTTCATTTTAATTATTCACACAACTGTTTCCTTGAGTTTTTCAGTTACCATCTATTCACTTTAAAGTGATAAGACTGGCCTTACCATGTTGTGGTTTGTCTTATGCAATTACAAACATGGTGGTTGACATAAGCCTAGGTCATTGACATTGAGGTGAGTGACCGGGCATGAGGAAGAATGGAGGTGAGAGTGGGAGACAGTAAAGTGACTGACCTGGCTATGAGAAAACAGCCAGTCCTGAGAAATAAAATAGTGAGGGTAGAGGAAAAAACCCCTAGGAGGGATGGGGGGAGAGATACTGTAGTTTTGTGTGAAGTCAAGGGACTTCAGGGCAGTTAATGTGTAGATGCCGAACTGGTCGGTATTCTAAGGAGAAGCGGAGTTAGAGATCTCCGTGTTGTGTTGTGCTCCGAGTGGTGAAGACAGGCCTAAACCCAGAGTGGGTTGCATAGTTGAGCAGTGGCTCCAACCCAATGTGTGGGTTGTATTGTGGGAGATCCAGCCGTGGATAGTAGCTGGATTACCTGTCTTGTGGATTTGATAAGAAGCAGGCCGTGAGAAGGCATTGATGTGTGCTGGTTAAATTGTGAGGAGGATATTTATATTCTATGGACTACATTATTTTCTGGATGTATAAACATGTTCCGTCTGTCCGTCTTATTTCTGGAATAAATGATTATGTGCGCCAACTCAATCTTGTTTCATGACTGGTGAAGGTGCACTTCTGGGGTGAGTTGGATTAAGAGACAGTTAGATAGCTCAATTGACACACCATGAACATCGTTACCTAGACAACGACCATCACATGACAATATCAAGCAAAGATCATCAAGAACATTGATATTATCATCAAGAACGACGTGTGACAATCTGGGAGCTCGTCGCTTAGTAAGGAGTATCTGGAAGGCTACGTACGGTCAAGAGCATTATAGACAGTGTTGCCATTCTGAGATATTTGTGGGCTCCTCGCTGAGAGAGGGTGGACAGCGGAGTGTGTCCACCGTATAAACACTGAGTTTTTCTCCGTGCGGGAACTGGCTACAGACAGTTCACGTCAAGTCCACTACAGGTGAATTGGAACCAACCATATCGCTGAAGCGAGTGGGGGTGTCAGAGAATTAACGCAGCACAAAAGTCGGCACGGCGAGACGGGCTGGACATTATCGCTGTCGGTGATAAAGACACGCCATACAGACTAACCGGGAGAGTCCATTTCGGTGACAGGTAAATTGGATACCAGGCAGTAGTGCTGAAACTAGCAGACGCGGCAATGAAAGACCAGTGTTGAATCCAGAGTGGCGAGGGCAGCGTGTGTGTGTGCGAAGGCAAACGCACGGTGTTGGTCACGGGTCGACAAGTGAACATAACGGGGGAGGACGGTGGAAATTGTGAGTCTCCACGGACAATTCGGGTCAGCGCTGTTTACGAGACCATTGAACTCCCAGGAAGGGGAGAGTTAATGAATGTGTAAGAATACACTGTGAAAATTGACATTACTTTGTTCACAGCCGGGTCGGGGCTGAGAAGTTGTGTGGAAAGTGTTTTTGTATGACGGAAAAGTGTCCGGTCATTTTACAGACAGTCAGTGTGGATTATTGTGACAAAGAAGACTGAGGTACTGACTTGAGGTGTCCGGCAAGGTCAAGGTTGGGGACAGTGGAAAGTTACTGAGGTTTTCCATAGTGGAACCTGTGTTTACTGAGGATTGTTCACTGAAGGTGATAAAGAGAAATTGAGGTGACATTGTGAGTTGGGGGTGGAAGGAGGAAAGGTACTCAGGAAAATTTCCACGGCCTAGTGTGGTCAAGATGACTCATTATGAATGAACAAAACAAGGTTGTTTTGAAAGAAAGCCAGATTTAATGTTTCGTCTTTGTTGAACTGTCCTACTATCGTTACCATTATTCTGTTACAAGCAAACATTTTAACGTGGTGTCATCACCGCACACAAGGGTGCATACAGTTGCCAAAAATAACTGACGGTACAGGGTTATAGCACTGGGCACTTGTGGCCAATTTTTCCTTTGAACTTTGTCTTTCATCGGCAATCCAGAACATTTTGGGATAATTACCATCATCTTCAATTTGTACGACAATCGAAAGAACACTTATAATTATTATTACCATCAACGTTTCCGACAGTTGGAACTTGTGATCACAACGCAAATTCAGGAACCACTCAACAAATCAATCAGTCATTTTGAAATCTAGTGTCGTAGACATTTCCAGCGGATTGCGAAAAACTATTAACAGCAAAATAAGAACTTTTGGCGACGGATTATCATTAATAGGCACATATTTGTCGGCCAACCAGTTGGACATTTTGTTTGCTCTCTCATAGGTCTTAACTGTCAGTTATCGTTTGTCTATTATATATATATATATATATATATATATATATATATATATATATATATATATATATATATATATATAATATATATATATATATATATGGATATGTTATTACATGTAGTTGTTGATAGGCATTTTTTGCGATCTCTATCTACACTAGGATAGAACTTGCAAAACGTGTTTTTTTTTTCTGGTGCTTAAGATATTTTTTGTAAGGAAAACGTTAATGAGTTAACGTGTCGTGCAGTGGCATTGGAAGTAGTCCTAACTAATATCTAGAGCCGAGTTGTTTCACGTCAGATTTGTGTATATTGTTACGCTATAATTTTTCTTTCTCTCTTTCTTTTCGTTATATTTACATATGATATTTGTTGTGTTCGGATATATGTTATTATTGTGAGCTTTCGTCATTTCTGCTATCTAGTGGTCTTTGTCAGTTTATATATTACGCGCAATGTGGGTGTCCCTACACAAGCTTGTGGTTGTTACTGTGGTTTATTTCTTGTGATCACCGTCTCCGTGTACTTGGCTTGTGAGTCTAACGTTTTATAGACAACATTTAGTGTTATCATTCATTCGTTTTGTATATGTATTTATATGTATGTTTAACAATATTTCCAGAAATGTTATACAACTATTGGTCATAGATATATAGATATATATGATACTTCTCCCCTCACTACCTAGTGCTTATAGAGTGACTGGGTGAGTACAGAGTGATATTTTAGCACTACGAATTTACGTACACAGGGTGTGCTGGTGTACTTGGGGAAGTGACACAGACTAGTAGCAGAGTCTGTACATTTATAGTTGGCTGATTGACAGCAACGTGTCCACAAGTACAAGATGCCTACTTTAATGGAATATATTGAAGCAGGTGAACGAATAGGCCTGAAGGGTAAAGAGTTACAGGAGTATGCAGAAGCAAAAGAACAAAAGCACACCGAAAGAGAGGAGAGGCAGAATGAACTTGAGGCAAAGCGTCTACAGGAAGAGAAAGAGACATAAGTAAAGCTAGCTGAAATGGAAAACAAGCGTCTACAGGAAGAGAAAGAGACACAAGTAAAGCTAGCTGAAATGGAAAACAAGCGTCTACAGGAAGAGAAAGAGACACAAGTAAATCTAGCTGAAATGGAAAACAAACGTCTACAGGAAGTAAAGTTAGGTGGAAATCGAGAAAGAGAAGATTAAGATGGAAGCGGAAATTGCTCTCAGAAAATTAGAACTATCTTCGAAAGGTCAAAGTGAGGAAAGCAGAAGACCGTCGCAGTCGTCACAGAGATTAAAACTGCCATATTTTACGGACCGGGATTGCCTTGAGGCCTATCTTTCGAGATTCGAATCATCTGTGAAAACATTAGGCATTCCAGAAGCAGAATATGCGATGCGACTTGGCGAATTTCTTACGGGCAAGGCACTAGACACCATGTTCAATTTACCTGTAGAAGAAAGAAACAACTACACTATCTTACGTCAACGTTTGCTGACAAAGTTCCAACTAACTGAGCATGGATATAGAACAAAGTTTAGACAGTTAGTGCCAGAGACAAATCAAGATTTCACAGATTTTGTTAACACTGTAAAGAATACATTTAACAAATGGATGGAGCTTGCAGAAGTAGGGAAAGATTTTAATAAATTAGTAGATCTAATGTTAAGAGACAAGGTAGTATCTGCATGCAATTCTAATTTAGTGGCGTTCTTTGAGGAACGGAAGCCAAAGGACATAGACACAATGTCTCAGTTAGGGCAAAACTATATGACTGCACATCCTAACAGTTCTATTGGGAAACTAATGAGTGAGGAAATAGTCTGTGCAGCGTACACTAAACAGGACCAGAATCCAGTCATCAGACCAAGGGCGAAAAGTGTGGATTCAGCACAGAAAGGTGAGCAGCAAGAACTTCAAGATAATGGTTTCCGAGGAAACAATGTTGGTAGAGTAGGACGGTACCCATATAGAAGAGGGAACTTCCAGAGACGTCCAAATTATGCCGGATGTTGGAATTGTGGGAGCTGGAGACACAAGGCAGCAGAGTGTGACGTGCACAACCAGCAGATGAGACCAACGAACTAACAGCTAAGAAGGAGATCACTTGTTTCAAATGTGGAAGGAAGGGGCATATCAGCCATCAATGTAGGATGAGAGAAACAGAGCACTCAAATGCAGCGCAAGTAATTGAGACGCTGAACAATGAAGATTGTAGTGGGTGCAAACCTCTTTTTGAAAAAGACAGTTAGCCAGTCCTAATATGTGGTCACACAGTGAAAGCAGGATCAGCAGTGCATGAAGGAGGAAGTTTGAAGCTGCATCAGGGATTTGTCAATGATAGACCAGCGTTAACAATTAGGGATTCCGGATGTACGTCTATCGGAGTGAGGAGAAGTTTAATAGATCCCTCGGATTATACAGGGAAAAAGATTAGATGCATAACATTCAACGGCACAGTAGAGTTCTACCCATTAGCCATAATAACAGTAAAAACACCATATATCACTGGAAGAGTGACAGCGTGTGTTTTGGACTCACCAGTGGCTGATTTGATCATAGGAAATGTTATAGGAGTTAAAGATTGTACAGAAGAGGAAGTAGTTTATTGGGACCAAAAATATAGTGTAAGCAGTAATGAGGTAGTTACCACAAGAGAACCTAAATTAGAGAGTATAGCTGAGGTAGAAGAGGCACTTGAAGTAGACACAGGAACTCAGGACAAGGATAGTACAGCTGAGCAGATGAGAATGGATCCCAAATATAGTGCTAGTGACTCCCAGAGACAAGATACTACTCTGAACAAATGTTCCCAAGGGTGTAGGAGAGTAGAACATAGGCAGTCAAAGAAAGGTAGATGGTGCTTCGAGAGGAAGAACAATGTTCTCACTCGCAGGTTTTCAGATAGTGGAACTGCACGTGGGCAAGGAGCAGTACCTTTAGCACACAGAGACCGATATACTAGAACAGCTCAGGATAGTGCATGTGCAGGGCACATAGGCATAAGGCGTATGCAGCAGAAAGCAAGGTGCCAGGATATATGGGCCAAGATTGAATAAAGAGTTCAGACTAAACAGAGACTCAAGTGTAACGGTGCAATATGCAGATAGGAAAGTTGAGTCAGGTCAAAAGAGTGTTCGCGACATTACTGACCCAGGGCTAGGGATAGCAAACAGATGTTGTAATTGTAGAGGTACCATGAGTCATGGGTACATGAAAGGTAGACACAGCATCGACAGGAATCAGAGGAGGGTTAATGCAAGAACAGAACCACCTGATATAGGGTCGGTACACAAATAGTATTGTGGGGTCGTGAAGTAGTAAGAGACCTGTGGGTACATAAGTATAATGCTTTTCTATGATGTATTATTATTATGTGATGTATTAGTTCATGCATTGATACACAAGATAGAAAGATGGTTGTATTTATGTGTGATGAATATAGGAGTGTACTATGAGCATTTGATGTATTATTTAGTGTGGTAGCTAGAAGTGAGGTGGCAGCCATACTTAGGGCTACCCAGGCTAATATGTCTGGGTCACATGTTTAGTAAGTTTTAGTCTCCCAATATTTGAAAACGAAGTTTTCTTTTAAGAGGGGGAGTGATGACATAAGCCTGGGTCATTGACATTGAGGTGAGTGACCGGGCATGAGGAAGAATGGAGATGAGAGTGGGAGACAGTAAAGTGACTGACCTGGCTATGAGAAAACAGCCAGTCCTGAGAAATAAAATAGTGAGGGTAGAGGAAAAAACCCCTAGGAGGGATGGGGGAGAGATAGTGTAGTTTTGTGTGAAGTCAAGGGACTTCAGGGCAGTTAATGTGTAGATGCCGAACTGGTCGGTATTCTAAGGAGAAGCGAAGTTAGAGATCTCCGTGTTGTGTTGTGCTCCGAGTGGTGAAGACAGGCCTAAACCCAGAGTGGGTTGCATAGTTGAGCAGTGGCTCCAACCCAATGTGTGGGTTGTATTGTGGGAGATCCAGCCGTGGATAGTAGCTGGATTACCTGTCTTGTGGATTTGATAAGAAGCAGGCCGTGAGAAGGCATTGATGTGTGCTGGTTAAATTGTGAGGAGGATATTTATATTCTATGGATTACATTATTTTCTGGATGTATAAACATGTTCCGTCTGTCCGTCTTATTTCTGGAATAAATGATTATGTGCGCCAACTCAATCTTGTTTCATGACTGGTGAAGGTGCACTTCTGGGGTGAGTTGGATTAAGAGACAGTTAGATATCTCAATTGACACACCATGAACATCGTTACCTAGACAACGACCATCACACGACAATATCAAGCAAAGATCATCAAGAACATTGATATTATCATCAAGAACGACGTGTGACAATCTGGGAGCTCGTCGCTTAGTAAGGAGTATCTGGAAGGCTACGTACGGTCAAGAAGCATTATAGACATTGTTGATCATTCTGAGATATTTGTGGGCTCCTTCGCTGAGAGAGGGTGGACAGCGGAGTGTGTCCACCGTATAAACACTGAGTTTTTCTCCGTGCGGGAACTGGCTACAGACAGTTCACGTCAAGTCCACTACAGGTGAATTGGAACCAACCATATCGCTGAAGCGAGTGGGGGTGTCAGAGAATTAACTGCAGCACAAAAGTATGCACGGCGAGACGGGCTGGACATTATCGCTGTCGGTGATAAAGACACGCCATACAGACTAACCGGGAGAGTCCATTTCGGTGACAGGTAAATTGGATACCAGGCAGTAGTGCTGAAACTAGCAGATGCGGCAATGAAAGACCAGTGTTGAATCCAGAGTGGCGAGGGCAGCGTGTGTGTGTGCGAAGGCAAACGCACGGTGTTGGTCGCGGGTCGACAAGTGAACATAACGGGGGAGGACGGTGGAAATTGTGAGTCTCCACGGACAATTCGGGTCAGCGCTGTTTACGAGACCATTGAACTCCCAGGAAGGGGAGAGTTAATGAATGTGTAAGAATACACTGTGAAAATTGACATTACTTTGTTCACAGCCGGGTCGGGGCTGAGAAGTTGTGTGGAAAGTGTTTTTGTATGACGGAAAAGTGTCCGGTCATTTTACAGACAGTCAGTGTGGATTATTGTGACAAAGAAGACTGAGGTACTGACTTGAGGTGTCCGGCAAGGTCAAGGTTGGGGACAGTGGAAAGTTACTGAGGTTTTCCATAGTGGAACCTGTGTTTACTGAGGATTGTTCACTGAAGGTGATAAAGAGAAATTGAGGTGACATTGTGAGTTGGGGGTGGAAGGAGGAAAGGTACTCAGGAAAATTTCCACGGCCTAGTGTGGTCAAGATGACTCATTATGAATGAACAAAACAAGGTTGTTTTGAAAGAAAGCCAGATTTAATGTTTCGTCTTTGTTGAACTGTCTTACTATCGTTACCATTATTCTGTTACGAGCAAACATTTTAATGTGGTGTCATCACCGCACACAAGGGTGCATACAGTTGCCAAAAAGAACTGACGGTACAGGGTTATAGCACTGGGCACTTGCGGCCAATTTTTCCTTTGAACTTTGTCTTTCATCGGCAATCCAGAACATTTTGGGATAATTACCATCATCTTCAATTTGTACGACAATCGAAAGAACACTTTGGATAATTATTATTACCATCAACGTTTCCGACAGTTGGAACTTGTGATCACAACGCGAATTCAGGAACCACTCAACAAATCAATCAGTCATTTTGAAATCTAGTGTCGTAGACATTTCCAGCGGATTGCGAAAAACTATTAACAGCAAATAAGAACTTTTGGCGACGGATTATCATTAATAGGCACATATTTGTCGGCCAACCAGTTGGACATTTTGTTTGCTCTCTCATAGTCTTAACTGTCATTATCGTTTGTCTATTTATATATATATATATATATATATATATATATATATATATATATATATATATATATATATATATATATATATATATATATGGATATGTTATTACATGTAGTTGTTGATAGGCATTTTTTGCGATCTCTATCTACACTAGGATAGAACTTGCAAAACGTGTTTTTTTTTCTGGTGCTTAAGATATTTTTTGTAAGGAAAACGTTAATGAGTTAACGTGTCGTGCAGTGGCATTGGAATAGTCCTAACTAATATCTAGAGCCGAGTTGTTTCACGTCAGATTTGTGTATATTGTTACGCTATAATTTTTCTTTCTCTCTTTCTTTTCGTTATATTTACATATGATATTTTTTGTGTTCGGATATATGTTATTATTGTGAGCTTTCGTCATTTCTGCTGTCTAGTGGTCTTTGTCAGTTTATATATATTACGCGCACTGTGGGTGTCCCTACACAAGCTTGTGGTTGTTACTGTGGTTTATTTCTGTGTGATCACCGTCTCCGTGTACTTGGCTTGTGAGTCTAACGTTTTTATAGACAACATTTAGTGTTATCATTCATTCGTTTTGTATATGTATTTATATGTATGTTTAACAATATTTCCAGAAATGTTATACAACTATTGGTCATAGATATATAGATATAAGGGAGTATAGGTGATACTTCCCCCCTCACTACCTAGTGCTTATAGAGTGACTGGGTGAGTACAGAGTGATATTTTAGCACTACGAATTGACGTACACAGGGAGTGCGGATGTACTTAGGTGAAGTGACACAAAGACTAGTAGCAGAGTCTTTACATTTATAGTTGGCTGACAGACAGCAACGTGTCCACAAGTACAAGATGCCTACTTTAATGGAATATATTGAAGCAGGTGAAAGAATAGGCCTGAAGGTAAAGAGTTACAGGAGTATGCCGAAGCAAAAGAACAAAAACAGATTGAAAGAGAGGAGAGGCATAATGAACGTGAGGCAAAACGTCTGCAGGAAGAAAAGGTAGCTGAAGCCAAGCGTCTGCAGGAAGAGAAAGAGACACAAGTGAAACTACAAATGGAACAACTAGAACTTGAAAAGTTAAAACAAACAAATGCGGTGGAAATCGAGAAAGAGAAGATTAAGATGGAAGCGGAAATTGCTCTCAGGAAATTAGAACTATCTTCGAAAGGTCAAAGTGAGGAAAGCAGAAGACCGTCGCAGTCGTCACAGAGATTAAAACTGCCATATTTTACGGACCGGGATTGTCTTGAGGCCTATCTTTCGAGATTCGAATCATCTGTGAAAACTCTAGGGATCCCGGAAGCAGAATATGGGATGCGACTTGGCGAATTTCTTACGGGCAAGGCACTAGACACCATGTTCAATTTACCTGTAGAAGAAAGAAACAACTACACTATCTTACGTCAACGTTTGCTGACAAAGTTCCAACTAACTGAAGATGGATATAGAACAAAGTTTAGACAGTTAGTGCCAGAGACAAATCAAGATTTCACAGATTTTGTTAACACTGTAAAGAATACATTTAACAAATGGATGGAGCTTGCAGAAGTAGGGAAAGATTTTAATAAATTAGTAGATCTAATGTTAAGAGACAAGGTAGTATCTGCATGTAATTCTAATTTAGTGGCGTTCTTTGAGGAACGGAAGCCAAAGGACATAGACACAATGTCTCAGTTAGGGCAAAACTATATGACTGCACATCCTAACAGTTCTATTGGGAAACTAATGAGTGAGGAAATAGTCTGTGCAGCGTACACTAAACAGGACCAGAATCCAGTCATTAGACCAAGGGCGAAAAGTGTGGATTCAGCACAGAAAGGTGAGCAGCAAGAACTTCAAGATAATGGTTTCCGAGGAAACAATGTTGGTAGAGTAGGACGGTACCCATATAGAAGAGGGAACTTCCAGAGACGTCCAAATTATGCCGGATGTTGGAATTGTGGGAGCTGGAGACACAAGGCAGCAGAGTGTGATGCACAACCATCAGATGGACCAACGAACAACAGTAAAAGGGAGATCACTTGTTTCAAATGTGGAAGGAAGGGGCATATCAGCCATCAATGTAGGATGAGAGAAACAGAGCACTCAAATGCAGCGCAAGTAATTGAGACGCTGAACAATGAAGATTGTAGTGGGTGCAAACCTCTTTTTGAAAAAGACAGTCAGCCAGTCCTAATATGTGGTCACACAGTTAAAGCAGGATCAGCAGTACATGAAGGAGGAAGTCTGAAGATGCATCATGGGTTTGTTAATGATAGACCAGCGTTAACAATTAGGGATTCCGGATGTACGTCTATCGGAGTGAGGAGAAGTTTAATAGATCCCTCGGATTATACAGGGAAAAAGATTAGATGCATAACATTCAACGGCACAGTAGAGTTCTACCCATTAGCCATAATAACAGTAAAAACACCATATATCACTGGAAGAGTGACAGCGTGTGTTTTGGACTCACCAGTGGCTGATTTGATCATAGGAAATGTTATAGGAGTTAAAGATTGTACAGAAGAGGAAGTAGTTTATTGGGACCAAAATATAGTGTAAGCAGTAATGAGGTAGTTACCACAAGAGAACCTAAATTAGAGAGTATAGCTGAGGTAGAAGAGGCACTTGAAGTAGACACAGGAACTCAGGACAAGGATAGTACAGCTGAGCAGATGAGAATGGATCCGAAATATAGTGCTAGTGGCTCCCAGAGACAAGATACTACTCTGAACAAATGTTCCCAAGGGTGTAGGAGAGTAGAACATAGGCAGTCAAAGAAAGGTAGATGGTGCTTCGAGAGGAAGAACAATGTTCTCACTCGCAGGTTTTCAGATAGTGGAACTGCACGTGGGCAAGGAGCAGTACCTTTAGCACACAGAGACCGATATACTAGAACAGCTCAGGATAGTGCATGTGCAGGGCACATAGGCATAAGGCGTATGCAGCAGAAAGCAAGGTGCCAGATATATGGGCCAAGATTGAATAAAGAGTTCAGACTAAACAGAGACTCAAGTGTAACAGTGCAATATGCAGATAGGAAAGTTGAGTCAGGTCAAAAGAGTTTTCGCGACATTACTGACCCAGGGCTAGGGATAGCAAACAGATGTTGTAATTGTAGAGGTACCATGAGTCATGGGTACATGAAAGGTAGACACAGCATCGACAGGAATCAGAGGAGGGTTAATGCAAGAACAGAACCACCTGATATAATGTCGGTACACAAATAGTATTGTGGGGTCGTGAAGTAGTAAGAGACCTGTGGGTACATAAGTATAATGCTTTTCTATGATGTATTATTATTATGTGATGTATTAGTTCATGCATTGGTACACAAGATAGAAAGATGGTTGTTTGTATTTATGTGAGGGTACTATGAGCATTTGATGTATTATTTAGGATGGTAGCTGAAGTGAGGTGGAGCCATACTTAGGGCTACCCAGGCAATATGTCTGAGTCACATGTTTAGTAAGTTTTAGTCTCCCAATATTTGAAAACGAAGTTTTCTTTTAAGAGGGGGGTGATGACATAAGCCTGGGTCATTGACATTGAGGTGAGTGACCGGGCATGAGGAAGAATGGAGGTGAGAGTGGGAGACAGTAAAGTGACTGACCTGGCTATGAGAAAACAGCCAGTCCTGAGAAATAAAATAGTGAGGGTAGAGGAAAAAACCCCTAGGAGGGATGGGGGAAGAGATACTGTAGTTTTGTGTGAAGTCAAGGGACTTCAGGGCAGTTAATGTGTAGATGCCGAACTGGTCGGTATTCTAAGGAGAAGCGGAGTTAGAGATCTCCGTGTTGTGTTGTGCTCCGAGTGGTGAAGACAGGCCTAAACCCAGAGTGGGTTGCATAGTTGAGTAGTGGCTCCAACCCAATGTGTGGGTTGTATTGTGGGAGATCCAGCCGTGGATAGTAGCTGGATTACCTGTCTTGTGGATTTGATAAGAAGCAGGCCGTGAGAAGGCATTGATGTGTGCTGGTTAAATTGTGAGGAGGATATTTATATTCTATGGACTACATTATTTTCTGGATGTATAAACATGTTCCGTCTGTCCGTCTTATTTCTGGAATAAATGATTATGTGCGCCAACTCAATCTTGTTTCATGACTGGTGAAGGTGCACTTCTGGGGTGAGTTGGATTAAGAGACAGTTAGATAGCTCAATTGACACACCATGAACATCATTACCTAGACAACGACCATCACACGACAATATCAAGCAAAGATCATCAAGAACATTGATATTATCATCAAGAACGACGTGTGACAGTGGTACCAACCCTCTCCAGGTAGTCATCACCCGGTTAGTCTGGAAATCAGTTTCATTTTCCCACACAGAGGTGGACTTTGTATGGCAGGTAACTAATTTTCACCCTCACAGAGAGCAGCACACCAATCCTCTTTTTCTTCTTTGAGGAAAGCACCTCACATCTCTCTCACTATATATCTCTCTAGGTGAGAGCTCAGTGAGTTAATCTTGGCTCTATCGACCTATGCTAGCCAGTCCTAATATTTCAACTGAGATGTTTAACACCATACTTACCAGAATATTCCCAGGAAACAAGAAAATAAAGACCAAAAATGCACCAGGCAAATAATATTTAGGATAGACAGCAAAATCGAAAGTGGTGCCAAGAGAGAAACCCAGCCTAAATTTGGTACTGCTTTCTTGCTTGCTTGCTTGTGTTCGTTGGCTTGAGCTCCAACGCGAAGTCCTGTATGTCGGATGAAGACATCCTGTTGTCCAACATCAGTGTGATGTCATACAGGACCTGAGGTTTGCGTGAGTATCCGTAGTCCCATGTCTGGCTTATTGGTGTGCAGACTGGTGGTTCCTCGCCGTACAGGCAGACACTCTCCGACTTCGGAGAAATCAGCGATCCTATTGACTTCAGCCAGGACCCCGAAGGGACCTGTTGCCCAGGACGCTCGACGAGGACGCGTCAATAGGTCTTGGCCAGTATATAACCTGGCCCTGGTGCCTTGGAAACACCTCTGCGTCCCATTTGGTACTAGGACATGTCTTGGAAAGTAAAGGTGGCTGTCATGACACCTACCACATCAGCCACCGAGTCCCAATTGGTCTATACAAATATAGGTCAAGCAATGTATGCCCAATGTGCCTTAAGGCGTGCAACAACAAAAAAATCCTTTATTTTTCCTACAAACTTACTAGAAATACCAGATCATTTATCGACACAAACTAGTGTCTTAAAAACTAGCTAAGCAGTGTGGAAAACATGCTACAGTATAAAAACCTAGTTATATTTGTTAGAAAATCAGCTACTCACTTTAGGTAAATATCCTAATAACTTGGTGGCATGTTCCTTGAGCAGTCTCTGTCTCTCCTCCTCAATGACTCTCTTCCTGAACTCCTCCAGCCTAGCTTCCTCCAGCCTGGCCTCAACATCGGCCTCTCTTTCACGTGCAATCTGCACTCTTCGATCTTCTAGCAGTTTTTCAACTGCCCTCTGATGCTCAAGCTGTTTCATTCTGCGTCGCTGTGCATTCATCTGCTCAATGCGATCATCCTCTGCAAATTTAGCCAGCATCTGAGAAGAGAAACAGGCCAACAATGAAATTATACTAATTTTACACTGGGTTGGAGTGGCTTAGAGCTAGTGCATGTCTCTAACTTGAAAAGAGCTGAGCTAGAATCTAGCTGAGAACGACCTGATATTAATATAGCTCTCAGGACTGAGCTAGAATCTAGCTGAGGACGACCTGATATTAATATAGCTCTCAGGACAATTTGTTCAGAGGCATCTGATGATGTACTGCCTCTAATCCCTGGGTTGTGGAATAGATGCCTAGTCTTCTCAGACAGTGCCCAAGCATAGGTGTTCACACGTTTGTGAAACATCCCTTGGCAGCAGGAAATCAAACAGAGTAGGCTGTACAGGCCACAATATGTCAGAAAGTATAAACCCTACTCACAACAGAATATGCTGAAGAGGGAAAATAATCAAGTCCTGTGTTAAAGTTGAATGTGTGAAGAGCACACATAACAGATTGAGTACAAAAATCACACAATGCAATAAGTATTCTATTTAGGCTGAATGAAGAATACTAATGTTACATTAGCAAGGTTTTAAACATGAACAAACACATCATGTCTATTTCAGTCTTGCACTATTTTATCATTTAGTTACCATGGTAATAATTATTTTATATCTAGTCTAAAATTAGACAAAAACACAACAGAGCAGTAAATGTAAGTCCATGGAAATTGTCACATGAGTGCAGTCAAGTGTGTGTTGAAGGAATAACATTCATGTACCAACCAGGGATTAGATAAGATTATGTCAACACAGATTATTGTCAAGAGAAATCGGCAACAAAAATTGTGCCATTAATTTGCCAGCTCTGTATGGAAGGATTGCAAACATGAAACCTGCTGTGGAAGAGGTTCATTAATTTTCATTATGAGGGGACATCTGCAGGTAGTGAGAGTTTGTGGGGGTCTATGCCACAGATGAATACAAAAGTGCAGGACATTGTGTATGATAAAGAGTAACATTGTAACATCATGTATAATGTTGTAAGTATTTGTATCATTTGTTCATATTGTTCATTGTGTAGAAAGATGTCAACGGGTGGCCAGTGACACCAGCAATTATAAAGTAGCATGGACTGTCGGTCAATAACATGAGTGGATGTAAAGGATGGTTGTGTGGTGGCTGTTTAAAGAAGTAAGTGGATGTAAAGGATGGTTGTGTGGTGGCTGTTTAAAGAAGTGGATGTAAAGGGTGGTTGTGTGGTGGCTGTTTAAAGAAGTGAGTGGATGTAAAGGGTGGTTGTGTGGTGGCTGTTTAAAGAAGTGAGTGGATGTAAAGGGTGGTTGTGTGGTGGCTGTTTAAAGAAGTAAGTGGATGTAAAGGGTGGTTGTGTGGTGGCTGTTTAAAGAAGTAAGTGGATGTAAAGAGTGGTTGTGTGGTGGCTGTTTAAAGAAGTGAGTGGATGTAAAGGGTGGTTGTGTGGTCGCTGTTTAAAGAAGTAGGAGAGGAACTGAACCCAGCACTGTCTGGAAGTAATGTGATAATTGGAGTGATTGATATTCTGAATGCTTGTGACAAGCTTTGGTAAGACTGTCAGGAGTGATAAAGCAACATGAAGAATGACTACAGCCTGGTCCAGCAAGCATTGCATAAATTCTATCCAGTCAGAATGTCTGGCAGTCCTGTAAAACGTGACAGATACGTAAACACAACCAAATGTTACAAACCAACAACGACAATTTCAATGATTACATTGTTGTTATACCTGCTTTCGGAACTCTTCTTCTTCTTCCTTCTCTGCTTCTAACCTGAGTTGTTTGATGTGCATCTGTTCTGCATGGGTCATCTGTAGTTCTATCTTCTGCCTGATCTGCTTCTCAACCTCCGCCTGTGAAAGGAGATATTACCTTTATCAGTTTGATAAAAAACGTACGTGAAATCGTGTCAGGTTATTGAGTATGTTGACTGACATCAAGTTTGTTTAAAGTGTCAGTCCACCATTAATCTCACTTTATGACTGTACATAAACTCATTCTTGAAAAATTAATGTTTTCCCTCATCTTCCATATCCATATAAAGAGATTTACAATCTATAAGTCTATACATATTCTGCTGTGGATAGCTTTTGTCATTTGTGACATTTTGATCAGACAGTGACCAATTACGACCCGCTCTTTACGATTTTCAACTGCCTAGTGATCTTTACCATTCACAGCATGACCATGAAACATTATAGTTTGTCTTATGTGAAAAGACTAGGTATCTAAGCCACTATCCCAGAGTTAAGAGGGGAGGGGAGTGGGGGGGGAAGAGGAGGAGAACTGGTTCCTTATTTTGCAAAAATTGTCTCTCATTGGATTAAAACTTGGTTCACAAATAATGTGTCGCAAAATAACAGTAACCCCAAAGCAAGAATTGACACTGACGCTCCACAAACTGAAATGTTCGCTGGACAGAGAATTGAATATTTAATATAAAAACAGAAAATTTGTCTGGGGAAGCAAAGGGGTTCACAGAAAATAACACAATGTCTTAACTCTTTCTGTTCTAGGCAATTATTTTAAATTGTAACATTGTCAGTAAGAGTGAGAGTAATAACTGTCCGGGAGTGAAAGAGTTAAAGCAGCATCTAGGTCAGAAACATTTAATGCAGCAGCTAGGACAGAAATTTTTAATGTAACAACTAGGACGGAAATGTTTAATGTAACAACTAGGACAGAAATATTTAATGTAACAACTAGGACGGAAATGTTTAATGTAACAATTAGGAAAGAAATGTTTAATGTAACAACTAGGACGGAAATGTTTAATGTAACAATTAGGACAGAAATGTTTAATGTGGCAACTAGGACAGAAATGTTTCATGTGACAACTAGGACAGAAATGTTTAATGTGACAACTAGGACAGAAATGTTTAATGTGACAACTAGGACAAAAATGTTTAATGTGACAGCTAGGACAGAAATGTTGAATGTAACAACGAGGACAAAAATATTTAATGTAACAACTAGGACGGAAATGTTTAATGTAACAATTAGGACAGAAATGTTTAATGTGACAACTAGGACAGAAATGTTTAATGTAACAACTAGGACAGAAATGTTTAATGTAACAACTAGGACAGAAATGTTTAATGTAACAACTAGGACAGAAATGTTTAATTAACAACTAGGACAGAAATGTTTAATGTGACAACTAGGACAAAAATGTTTAGTGTAACAACTAGGACAGAAATGTTTAATGTAACAACTAGGACAGAAATGTTTAATATAACAACTAGGACAGAAATGTTTAATGTAACAACTAGGACAGAAATGTTTAATGTAACAACTAGGACGGAAATGTTTAATTTAACAACTAGGACAGAAATGGTTAATGTAACAACTAGGACAGAAATGTTTAATGTAACAATTAGGACAGAAATGTTTAATGTAACAACTAGGACGGAAATGTTTAATGTAACAACTAGGACAGAAATGTTTAATGTAACAACTAGGACAGAAATGTTTAATGTAACAACTAGGACAGAAATGTTTAATGTAACAACTAGGACAGAAATGTTTAATGTAACAACTAGGACGGAAATGTTTAATGTAACAACTAGGACAGAAATGTTTAATGTAACAACTAGGACAGAAATGTTTAATGTAGCAACTAGGACAGAAATGTTTAATGTAGCAACTAGGACAGAAATATTTAATGTAACAACTAGGACGGAAATGTTTAATGTAACAACTAGGACAGAAATATTTAATGTAACAACTAGGACAGAAATGTTTAATGTAACAACTAGGACGGAAATGTTTAATGTAACAACTAGGACAGAAATATTTAATGTAACAACTAGGACAGAAATGTTTAATGTAACAACTAGGACAGAAATATTTAATGTAACAACTAGGACGGAAATATTTAATGTAACAACTAGGACAGAAATATTTAATGTAACAACTAGGACGGAAATGTTTAATGTAACAACTAGGACAGAAATATTTAATGTAACAACTAGGACAGAAATATTTAATGTAACAACTAGGACGGAAATGTTTAATGTAACAACTAGGACAGAAATATTTAATGTAACAACTAGGACAGGCTTCCTCTTCTGCTGCCTTTTATCTCCCAGTAAAGCATAGGCCCTCAACCAAGTCCTTTATAGGCTAGTTCATGATTGCTGGGATTGTGCAGCTAAAGCCAGCGATGGTATCAGGCTAGTTCATGATTGCTGGGATTGTGCAGCTAAAGCCAGCGATGGTATCAGGTAGCCAGTCTCACAACCGTGGCGAAGTGGTCAAGCCGTTTGACTCAGGCTCCGAAAGTTGTGGGTTCGATTCCGGGCCGCGTCCTTCGGTTCACGAGTTAAATTTTTCTGAGACTCCCGTGGGTCGTCGCTAGAGCTACGGCGTCCATGCTTGGTGTGACGCTTTCCGCGCTGCGGAAAGAGACCGAGCCATATGGGATAAAACCTGGTGCAATGAGGTCGACCCTGTCGACTTTTAAGCAACTTTTTTAAGCCAGTCTCACAGCAACTCTCCTTAGTTGCCTGCAAGGCAGGTCAGTGTCACTATTCTTTGTTTACCTTATGGGCCCCAATAATACATAGGTAGGGGCACAGCAGGGAAAGGTAATAATGGTCTGGGACTAAACTTGTATAGAAAATTGAGAGTATTCTGGTCATATAAGATGCAACTGATCAATGCATGGTCAGCAAACTGACATAGTCAGTGAATAATGTTCTACACACTTAATTGTAATATATCATTTAGACATATTTCACTATGTTTTATCTGTGTAAGTATCAAGCAATAACATATTTTCATTTATAACTTTCTGTGCTATACTTAAAAATAAGTAGCACTGTACCGATCACCAATAACAATTTATGTCCTATACTTGTAAAACAGATGATCACCAATAACAATTTGTGTACTATATGTGTAAAACAGATCATCAATAACAACTTATGTACTACTACATGTGTAAAACAGATCACTAATAACACTTTATGTACTATACTTGCAAAACAGATCATTAATAACACTTTCATTAGAATTTGATGTTTCTACAAGCAAAATGTTACTAGAACAATCAGCATCTACGCCTTATGACAATTGCTGAGGGAGATGGATTATCCATGGGTTTTTCCAGAATACTCTGATGTCAATTCTTAGAAACCAAGAACTTTCATGCATAACTTCCTGTTCTATACTTTAAAATAGACCAACAATAACGCATTTTCATTCATAACTTAATGCTCTATATTTCTTCTCTTCACTCTCTTTTCGCTGGCAGATGAGGACGGAGCACATATGGGAATGTCCAGAGTGATGTTATGTCAGTTCTTGACTCTACTCAACTCAGTTATTTTCTATACTAAAGAATAGACCAGCAATTAATTCTTTCATTCATAATTTTGTATCCTATGCTTAAAAACAGACTAACAACAACACACTTTCATTTCTAAATTAATATTCTGTTCATAACTTTCTGTTCTAACATGGATCTTTCTGGTTTATACATACCATTTCTCTCTGCCTTTCCCTCTCTTCTTGTTCCTCAAAAACCAACTCCAACCTGACCCTCTCCATATCTTCTCTTTCAGCTTCTTTGCGTGAAATCTCCATTGCAAGCTGAAAGTAACAAAATGGAAAAGATGCAACTTAGTCTTTGACTTATCGTAACATTAAATCCTCTGTGGAATACTTTTAGTTTCAAATTAATGCCTCTGATATATGGGCATACGGGCGGCGGCGGCGGGGGGGGGGGGGGGGGGGGGGGGGGGGGGGGGGGGGGGGGGGGTGTGTGTAAGTGGTCTCGAGGTATGGTATCCGCCTCGAGTGCTGGAGGTCCCGGGTTCAAGCCCCGTTGAGGGCCGGGATGTTTTTCACGTAGACTTCTAGTAACAAAATTTCCCCTGATCTTTGAGTAGTGAAAATGAACGCCAGTGTACAAGTCCTCAACAAACTAGTAATGAAAAGATAATGACTAAATAAGATCATGATAAAATAAAACATATATTTTGGATATATACAGAATGTAATACAAGTTCATAGAGAATAGTATGAATGTGGTTTAGGAGAAAACCTTGCTTGGTAGGTTAGAGATTGCCATGTTCGGCAGTGGAAACAGACCGTTATAAAGATATAGTGAACAGAGCAGGCAACAAATGATGAGGTACTGACAGCTGCAGACATTCATAAATCATTTATTAAAACAATAAGAAAAGAAAAATGAAATTTATGGGGCAACTACAAAATAGGCGGAAAAGAACCTTATGTGGGAAAATACTAGCAGCTAGGAGAGAAATGTTTCATGTAACAACCAGTATAGTCTTCCTCTTCTTCTGCCTGTTATCTGCCAGTAAAGGAATACAGGGAAAGATATACATGGAAAGTTTAAACAGTTGGGCAACAAAGAATAATATAAGCAACCCCAACTTCTTTCACATATAAGATGACAGAGAGGAGTGAAGAGCTGTGATCAACTGTGTCTTCTCCAGAGCAGCTATCTGAAGAAGAACACTGAAATCAGAGTTCACAATTTCAAACTAAAGCCATTTAAAATTATGACACTCTCTGGTTTGCCAAAGTTAGCCAGCTTTCCCCAGAACATAAAAAGCCAATTAACAGCCTGTTGATGAACATGTCCTTGCCTGAGAGTGCAGACTGGCGACTGTGTCCATGAGGGTACAGGCCAATGGGGCTCTGGAAATATGGGTACCCCAGAATTGAAACTTGTTAAAAGGGAAGTTGGTATGTAAAAATATTGAGCAGATGGTGTTCTTCTTCTTCTTCTTCTTCGTTCATCCGGAGTTTTTTTTTCGGATGTGATTGCGTTGTGCCTGTTTACAGCAGAGCTGCGTTCTTGCGCCGTTAGGCCGACACATCCGACTTCTGCGGGCATTTGTTGACCGGGTTAACCTTCCCGGAGATGGTGTTCAGAAGTCGAGAGAGACATGCTACCAAGGAGACAGAAAACAGTAAAATGCCAAGGCACACTGTGCTCATGAAAAAGGAGGACATATCATTTTCGACTTCATACCATAAAAGAAAAGATAGACTTCTGCCTTTCAGGAAGGCTAAGGACAACTAATGATAAGGAAAGTAGACCTGAAAACATACTGGCAGAAACAGGATGCACTTAACCATAAGGCACATAACAAAGTGTAATACACTCCATGCAATGTGCACAGCAAAAATACTTTAAAAATGTCAAGTATTTAGTTTAAAACAATTTGCACTATTATTCCATCCATCCTTCATGTGCCATGCCGATAAGCATGGGCGGTCATGTTCTGCCATCTCACTCGATCACCAGAGTCGTGGATCAGCTCTGTGTTCCTGTCTCGACCATGCCATGTGGCCAAGCCATCCAGGTATTTACTTCTCAGTCTTCCCCTTGGTCTCTTCCCTTCGATCTTGCCAGTTGTCACCAAGTTCTCCAAGTCATTTCTTCTCATAACATGCCCAAACAATTTTTGACTGTCTACGTCTAATGTCTCTAATCAGTTTACGATCTTCATTTGTTTCTTGAAGGACTTGTTCATTGGTTTTTCTGTCTGTCCATGGTATTCTTTGCATTTTCCTCAGAAACCACATTTCCACAGCCATCAGATTGTTTTCAGCTTGGCTGCTCTATGATTAGCCTATTTGTAAAGAAAGACACTCTGACAACAAGGCATGTACTGAAGACACATGCAGTCCAAGCGACATACATGGTTCATTTCATACACTTCAGCTACCGTCCATGATTAACGGCAAAAGTGGATTACAAGCTATATCCATATGGGAAAGGACAAACAGGCAGGCAGATAGACAGGCAGGCAGATAGACAGGCAGACAGAGACAGACAGTGAAAATTATAAAAGAAAGCAGTCAGAATGAGGTATGAAATCTCATGTTTTTAAAACTAAATCTTTGATAATAAATTTAAGAAAGCACAATAAATATAATTCTATCATATAAGCATGATATTAATAAACCAAATTATTAACAAATAAACCAATGATCCTTACTGCTTCGTGTAATTTTCCCATAGCCTCATCTTTCTCTTTTTTCTGGGACCTGAGGAAATCTTCTCTCTCTTGCATCTTTCTGGCAAACTCCATGATTCTGTTGTTTTCTTCCTCCATCTTTCTCTTTTCCTGCTGTTTCCATTCCTCCCTTGCCTTCTTGAACTCTGCAATATACTTCTGTGTAACTTGCCGCTTTTGCATTTGTCTTTCAAGTTCCCTAAACGTATATAGAACATAAGATTAGAAGAAACCTACAAGCTCTGTTAGATGTAAATTGAATGTAAAATTGTGCTGAATATCATCATCATGTGCCTTGTCAGATATCATAGATACTCAAGTCTCTCCACACATCTTAGTCCTTAGTGTTCAGAATCTAGTTATATTATTAACATGTTTTCTCAATGAGTGTCTAATCCAGTGCCAATGTCTTTTCTGCACTTCTTCATTCGTTGAAATTTGTTTAGTTCTCTCCATAAGATCCACATTAGTGATTATGTCATACAATTTTAATCATTCTGTTCTACACAAACATCAGATAATGAATGTTCGTGGTTTATTAGCAATTGTTTTAGTCATACTCCTTGTTTCAGTTCCATAAAATTGTTCTGATTTGACATTAGAGTCAAATATTCTTAGTTTAGTACGAGATTTAATTTATTTTGACCGTCCACAAATCTCCAAGTGCTATGGAAGCTCCTCTTGCCTTTTGTATTGTTATTTTAATATCTCTGTCTGTGTCCCCATCTTTGTGTACATTTTATAATAATAATAATACCCTGTTCCGAGGCAGATTTCTGCTGTGGGTCTGTGATGTGACAGGACCTTCACACTGACCAGCGACGAGCCCAGATGTTAAAACCATGTCTGACCGCGCTCATGACACTACCAATGCAGTTTGTTATTAACTTTGTTAGCACACATGCCCTATATTAAAGGTAATGGATGGCTTTAGTGCAGGAGAGTGTGGCATATGATACCACAACATTTAGTCGGAGAATGCAGGTGGAGGCAGTCACTGTGGTGTTCTGCTGGCTGGAGGACAAAGAGTATACATATGTTGTTAACAGGCTTCCAGAGCATGCTGAGGTATGTTTAGTGCAGAGTGGCATGGTGAAATTGCTTGCTTGCTTGTGTTTGCTGACTGTGAACTCCAGAGCGAAGTCCTGTATGTCGGATGAAGACATCCTGTTGTCCAACATCAGTGTGATGTCATAACGGACATGAGGTTTGCGTGAGTATCCGTTGTCCCATGTCTGGCTTATTGATGTGCAGACTGATACTCTCCGACTTCAGAAGAATCAGCAATCCTACTATGTTAGCCAGGACCCTGAAGGGACCTGTTGCCCAGGACGCACGACTAGAACGTGCTAGTAGGTCTTGGCCAGTATAGAACCTGGCATGGTGAAATAAAAAAAAATCACAGACATGGAGTATCCATTGGATCTTTTCCCCAGGACATGCTGGTGTGGGGGGAGACAAGCAGGCGAACTTGGCTGGATCTGCACCGGGGGTGGGGTATTGGTGCACGATAAGGCAGACATGGTCAGGGCCCTTTGGGAACTTGAGTACAGTGTCGAAGGCAAGATAGATCATCATGGCTGGAGAGAATGGTGCAGTAGGGAGTGACCAGAGGATATGACCAATAGTCAGTACTCCAAGAAAAGACCAGACAGACTCAAAATTAGACTGCGACTGATACCATTAGTATCCGTACTCTTCACTGGCTGTTGAAGATGAGGATGGAGAGCATGTGGGAATGTTCCAAGAGCTGTGATGTCAGTTCTTGACTCAACTCATCTACATTTGTGTATGATTCCCCTCTTGAGGTGAGATTTAACCAAGGTAGATTGGGTTATCACTTGCTTGAGTCCACTGAATTCCATTTGTACTTCCATATGGTTAAAGATGTTGCCAAAATATAAGAGTAACACTTGCCTAAACGTCAAATGTAAAGTCATCCAACATGTGTCTGGACTTCTATAGTAAAGTCAGACTAGCACAACCTGAATTAATGGCAATGAGGAATGAGACTATGAGATAGCGAAAACATGAAGAACAAAGAGAAAACAAACCTCTGATCTTCCTCATAAATCTTGCGCACAATTTCATCAATCATGAGCTTCTCTTTGAGGAACTCCTCATATGCCTGCTGTTTCTGAGCCTCCTGCTCCTCCAACTGCCTCTCCAGTTCTTGGTGATACCTGACCTGCAGAGAAAATTGCCACATTGTGATGAGTGTGGCCTACACATTTTCAAACACCAAATGACCTAAATCACTCAATTATTCATTATCAAAGGCAAGAAAGTATGGATGATGAAGACAATTCCTTGACATAATGATAGAAAATAATAGCCTAGACCAGTGGTTCTCAACCTTTTTTGGCCTATGCACACCTTTACCATATGTTTAGAACATCATTCCACTCCCTTTCGTATTTCCTCCTTATAAATTTCCCCCTCCCCCACCCCTACACAGTATACAGACTAAATTTAACAACACTACTAGAACAAGTCTAGAAACATGATTTGCGGGTCTACTTACGTTATGAAACAAATTTCAGAATGGCTAGAAGTACAGAACCGTAAAGTTTGGAGGGAAAAACAATATAAAATAATCAGTTCTTGTAATAGCGTGATATTAAAATAATCTTAATTCCCCACTTGGAAACCCTAAAATTCCCCCCTGGGGGTGGGGGGGGGGGAATTCCCCACCGGTTGAGAACCGCTGGCCTAGACTAAAACTCAAAGGGACAACAAAGTTCCAGAAGACAAAAAAAAACATACCAAAAGATGAAAATACTGCAGAGACTTGAATGACATGATTCTAATGAAACAGACATTGAGAATCACAGTTGACAGAAAGAAACTGTTGTAGCTTTTACTTCCACAGAAAATGTGAAAGTAAGAAAAAGGGCACCAATATTTGCTACTTTTCTTCCCGGAGAAATCTTTGGTGTATATTTTACACTTTCAAGTCAACTGAGAACTGGGGCCAGACAACTGTGACAGTAAGCAATGCTCTAGTCATTATAGGCGAAGATGATAAGACTTTATGTTCTTATGGTATCTACACATCCATGGCATGTAATAAATAGATCGCCCAAGGCACACATTCACTGCCCAGATGTGCAAGGACCTGTCAGAGAGGATATATGCAGAACTGAAGTCAGCAGCAGCAGTCAGACACAAATAGTACAGCATGACCGAGAAGCCTCAAAGCCAGCCCAAAGGTTGAACAACATAATGATGGCATGTAAAATTACTGAAACAACTTGGCAATTCAGTACATTTAAGCACAGTTAAAATGTCAAAGAATTGTCACTTAATAGGATATTGTGCCTGAAGCTATTTTGAGTCTGCCAATCTGTGGTCTTAATCCCCCCCCCCTGGAAACCCTAACAACCCCCCCCCCCCCCCCAATCTGGTTGAGAACCACTGCTTTAGCAGATATGTTTATTTTACATTTACATACAGCTCCTGACTGGAGAACAGGTACAACAAAATTATTTAGTATTTGAATTCGACAATCTTTTTATGTTCATATATAAATAGCTCTAATAAGCGGTCATCGCTTTATATTTTTAAATCATTAACCCTTTACAGGTCACAGCAGCCAATTCCGGCCGATGCCATAAAACGAATCGTAGCGTCCGATTCCGGCCGATACTATTATGCATTGTAAAAACGCGATCTCTCGGCTTTCCGACACTTCCGATGGCTACTTTCGCTTTCGCCGACAGCTTGACAACGTGGCCGCCATTTGTAAACGCGATAGTATGAATTTGAACGGACTTTTACGGACAATTTTTGATAGTTTTCGGGATTTTTATGCTGTTTTTCAAAATGGATTTTGGCGATTCTTCAAGTGATAGCCGAGATTTCGCTAGGTTCAATTTAAATGACATTAAAGGGCACGAAGTTGACTATTAATCGGTGCTAGATATCAGTGCAAAGCGTTACTTTGCATTAGCAGTCTGAGTCGGACTTTAAAGAAAGTGATTATGATTCTGAAAATGTGTTTGTAAATTGCCGTATAGATGACGGAAAATCACAAACAACATGCCGTATTTCGTAAATATTTGTGTTCATATATGGATTACCGACAACAATCACGTGAGTAACATATTCTGCATGCTTTTCCCTTCATTGTGTTGTTTATTTAACTAAAATCGGTTGACTAACACCTTATTTGTGATGTTTTTACTAACGCGACCCAAAATTTTACCGAACCTGAAAAAATCTTGCCCGTTCAGGGCTAGAAAACGGACAAGCGTCTGCCCTGTAAAGGGTTAATGAACGTTAACAATTTGGCTATGATGAAGGTTGTCGGTGGTGCAGGAAGGCGGCTAGTCCTGCACTTTACTGGCAGCCTCCAATCTCCCAGGAACGTATGTAGCGATTTCACAGATCTCTTCTCTCTCCTCTGGCCTGGTGACTGGAAACGTTGCTTCACTATGACTGGCTGGTCTGATGTGCTTTATCAGATGGTTGAAACTGATTTTAATGCTATCTTAGTTCCCTGTATTTTAGCACAAGGATATGTAAAATGTTTGTGCACTGACGATCTTCTTTAGTTGATTTTACAGCAAGGTGCTGGTTAATATGTTTGGTATAATGCTCTCAGGTAGCACCATCTTATCCACTAGAGTTTAGGTTTATTTTAATGAAAGTTAATTTGTTTTGATGAATCTTATGGTGCAGGAAGTCGAAGGTGATGATACAACAATCCTGCGGTTGATTGCCCCACTATCACAGCCAGGCCTGTTTAACTTTATCAAAATTGGTTGTGAACTACACTACTAGTAATGGGACTAGGGTAAAACTTTTCAATGTTCACTAAATTTGACTGATGCGACTTGCCCAGTCTGCGATGTGGTTAGCAATGCCAGAACTAGCAGTTTGGTACATGAGGTAACCAAGTCCGTGGCCACTTGCCCAGTTGGGTATGCTAGACCAAATGGTTTTAATCCTAAGCGAACCCAACTCGCTGCTGTTAGTCATATTTACATCATATATGGTTAAACATAACATTAAAATAAGCATATCTTAACAAATATTTCTAATACACTGATTGTACTAAGCAAGAGGATTGGGTGCAACCAGACTTTCACCACAGTATGAATAAGAATATAAAAAGTATCAAGCCTTCAGTTGGCCAGAGATTTACACTATGCAGACTAATTTTACAACTGACAACAATAAAAAAGCAAACACATGAAGTAATATTCTCAGCAGCACAGACAAACTAACCATTTCTTTATATCTTTCCAGTTCCCTAAGTCTTTCTGCCTCCTCTGCTCGCTCATTCTGCTCCTTCAAGTGTCGAGCCATCTCAGAGTCACGTTTCTGCAAGAAGAGAGAAATAGTGTTCAATTTTACTGAATTAACAAAAATCTATTAACTTTAGAAAATATAAAAAGCTGCCTTCCGCTCTCATAAAAGACTGTCTATTTTGTATTCAAAGCAAATCATCATACACTGATCACTTATTCCTTTCAAGGCTCAGAGGTATGGTGTCTGCCTCAAACTAAATAAGTATGGGTTTCAATCCAGCTGAGGACAATATTCCACTAGCTTTCTCTGATATCCGGTCTCCGTGGCGAAGGGCTTACGAATGTGGTTCGTGATCCCGTATACCACATTCGAAACACAACTGCACGCGATTTGCAGCAGACCATGTTGCGCTGGTTTTTTTATGAAAATGGTATGGGTGCCAGTCGTTCAGAAAGCAATGGCAAACTACTGAAAGTAAACTTGTCAAGACATCAACACCAGCATGCAACTTTACTTGTGTACTGTTAACATGCAAATGACAGAAACAGGACCTTTACTTGTGTAGTGTTAACATGCAAATGACAGGAATAGGACCTTTACTTGTGTACTGTTAATGTGCAAATGACAGGAATAGGATCTTTACTTGTGTACTATTAATGTGCAAAAGACAGGATTAGGACCTTTACTTGTGTACTGTTAACATGCAAATGACAGGAATAGGACCTTTACTTGTGTACTGTTAACATGCAAATGACAGGGATAGGACCTTTACTTGTGCACTGTTAACATGCAAATGACAGAAATAGGACCTTTACTTGTGTACTGTTAACATGCAAATGACAGGAATAGGACCGTTACCCATGTACTGTTAACACACAAATGACAGGAATAGGACCTTTACTCACATACTGTTAACACGCAAATGACAGG
This sequence comes from Cepaea nemoralis, assembly GCA_014155875.1. Classification (NCBI taxonomy): domain Eukaryota; kingdom Metazoa; phylum Mollusca; class Gastropoda; order Stylommatophora; family Helicidae; genus Cepaea; species Cepaea nemoralis. Next base: position 205,139 of record JACEFZ010014750.1, on the reverse strand, counting down.
AATAGGACCTTTACTTGTGTACTGTTAACATGTAAATGTCAGGAATAGGACCTTTACTTGTGTACTGTTAACAAACAAATGATAGGAATAAGACCTTTACTTGTGTACTGTTAACATGCAAATGTCAGGAATAGAACCTTTACTTGTGTACTGTTAAAATGCAAATGTCAGGAATAGGACCTTTACTTGTGTACTGGTAACATGCAAATTACAGGAGCAGGACCTTTACTTGTGTACTGTTAACATGCAAATGACAGGAATATGACCTTTACTTGTGTACTGTTAACATGCAAATGACAGGAATATGACCTTTACTTGTGTACTGTTAACATGCAAATGACAGGAATATGACCTTTACTTGTGTACTGTTAACATGCAGATGACAGGGATAGGACCTTTACTTGTGTACTGTTAACATGCAAATGACAGGGATAGGACCTTTACTTGTGTACTGTTAACATGCAAATGACAGGAATAGGACCTTTACTTGTGTACTGTTAACATACAAATGACAGGAATAGGACCTTTACTTTGTACTGTTAACATGCAAATGACAGGAATAAGACCTTTACTCGTGTACTGCTAACATCCAAATGACAGGAATAGGACCTTTACTTGTGTACTGTTAACATGCAAATGACAGGAATAGAACCTTTACTTGTGTACTGTTAACATGCAAATAACAGGAATAGGACCTTTACTTTTGTATGGTTAACATGCAAATGACAGGAATGGGACCTTTACATGTGTACTCTTGACATGTAAATGATAGGAATATGACCTTTACTTTTGACTTTGACATGCAAATGACAAGAATAGGACCTGTACTTTTGACATGCAAATGACAGGAACAGGACCTGTACTTTTAACATGCAAATGACAGGAATAGGACCTTTACTTTTGTACTTTTAACATGCAAATGACAGGAATAATACCTTTACATGTGTACTTTTGACATGCAAATGACAAGAATATGACCTTTACTTTTGTACTTTTGACATGCAAATGACAAGAATAGGACCTGTACTTTTGACATGCAAATGACAGGAACAGGACCTGTACTGTTAACATGCAAATGGCAGAAATAGGACCTTTACTTTTGTACTTTTAACATGCAAATAACAGGAATAGGACCTGTACTTTTAACATGCAAATGACAGGAATAGGACCTTTACTTTTGTACTTTTAACATGCAAATGACAGGAATAAGACCTTTACTTGTGAACTTTTAAAAGGAGTAGGACCTTTACTTGTGTACTTTTGACATGCAAATGACAGGAACAGGACCTTTACTTTTGTACTTTTAACATGTAAATGACAGCACTTTTTATTTCATTCAAACATCTACCAGGAAATTATGTACAAAAGCTTCAAAATAACTCTAATATGTTTGTTCATTATGAGTGGTTCACTATGACAACAATTTTGTACACAATAAAAGATTACATTACGATAGCATGACTAGCTAGCTTAGCTATCATTATTTACTGAGGTATAATCCGGTACAGTGCTGTATGATCTATACAAGTTTGGAACTAGCAACATATCCTTAAGACGCCTCATGGTGTGGAAATAGTTCATTATAAAAGATTACTTCAAGATAGCCACTTTGTTCATTACAGGATTATATTATGATAGCAGTTTTATTCAGTGTAGCAATGGTAGCTTTTTTATTCTATATATGAATGCCTACGCCAGCTGGCAGGGCACTTGATGATGATGATGATGATAAAAGATTCAAAGTTATAGCAAATGTCCCCATTATACAAGATTAAAAAATAATAGCAGTTTTATTAATTGTACACAATTTAATGACCCATTTCCACACCACGAGGCGATACTGTGCTAGTTCCATACTTGTATAGATCATACAACACTGTACCAGATTATACCTCAGTAAATGTGAGTGAGTGACACCTTGCCGTCTTGACAGACATGTGTATGTGGATTGGAAGTGGCCAAAATTCCATCGCACAATGCCTGGGCATAGCTTCAGAGAACATGTGTTGCCCACACAGCATGTTCCCTCTCTCTGCCTTGCCTGTTTACTCCAGAGGAAAGGATAACAAGTACGCCTCGAACAAGCTAGGCTGCTGACGCTGGCGGCTCAGCATCAAACCTCCGAGAGCAGGAGGCTAGCGGTGGCCAGACCCTCACATCCGTGGGACTTGACTTAGAGGCGTTCAGCCATATGCAGCAGCTGAGGGTCTCAAAACCTCAGTAAATAAAGATAGCTAATCAGGTCAATATAGATTGCTGACAGCTTTGCAATATTCAGTTTTATATTGTAATTCTAGCCTGTTCTGTCCCAATGACATAAACTAAACGGTTTATTTCTTCCATTGTGACCTGAGCAGTCCAGAATTCTCCTAAATACATATAATGAACCAATCACAGAGCTTTCATAATCAACTTTGCAATGTTCGCTCAATATGAACTGTTCAATTCTAATGTATGTTTTGTTCATTAAAGCAATTGTAATGGTCTTATGTTACCATGTCATCAAACTTCATGGCTTCTCTTTCTGCAACCTGGGCAGCTCTTTCTTTGTTTAAGTAGGCAGCACGCAGCTTGGCCTCCAACTCTCGAAGCTCAAGGCTAAATAGAAAACAATATTGTAGTAATATAGGACTTCAATATATATATATATATATCTTTCTCTCTCTCTCTGTCTGTGTGTGTGTGTGTGCGCGAGCGTAAGCATGTACACACACAAACATGTACATGTACACACACTGTCAGTTATTTTGATTTAATGGTGGATCACTTTTGCGTTTGTGCTGATATCTTTATCTTCTCACTGAGCATACATACTTTGATGTTAATACTTTGGCAAAGAGATGAATTCTGTGCAGTATATTTGTTTGCTTGTTTATTCCAGTGCTGATAAATTCTTTACTGATACTGACTCTTGGACAGAGAAATCGAAATCAGATGTCAAAAATCTAGTGCACTTACATATCAACTATCACCCTTACTGAAACATCCAAATATACCCATGTCCGCATAACGACAGATAATAAACAGCATATTCACACCAACCCTATGCTACCAATCTCAAACTTGGACTTTATCCAAATCACACTTTTGCAAAATCAACACCTGCGAGATGAGATGTCTGAGGAGAGCTGCCAACTTAACAATCCGAGACCGAGTAAGAAATGCTGTTATCAGACAGACAGTGGGATCAACACCTTGTGCCACATTTATTGAAAGACAGAAGATCAAGTGGTTTAGCCATGTCGTTAGAATGCAACACCAACAACTACCATCACTCTGTTGTATGTTTTTGCTGCTACCAAGAATACTTCTTCTTTTGTACGTGTGTGCTTTTATCTAGACTGCCTGTTTTGTCACATGTGTGTGCAGTTATCTAAAATACATTCATATTACACCGTTGCCTATAATGACTGTTATGTTGCATGTGTATGCTGTTATCTAAAATAGCTGTTTTATTTATTTGTGTGCAGTTATCTAAATTATCTGTTGTATTGTAAATGTGTGCTGTTATCTAAAATATATTTTATATTCTATATGTGTGTTGTGATCTACAATATGTTTTCTTTAGTATGAATATGCTGTTATGTAAACTGTTTTGTTATATGCATATGCTGTTATTTATTTAGAAGTATGTCTGATCCAAAACTTAATCAAGTCCATATGCTTAAGCACTTGGGTAGTTTAATACCTGCAGATGGAAGATGTATTAAGGAAGTTAAATATAGCCTCAGCAAAGGCAGCAATTCGCAAGATGAAAAATATTCTCTGCAATATATCTTTGTCAATCGAGGAGAGGAAAAGAGCTCTTAAGAGCTATATTGACTCAATCCTCATATATGGAAGCAAATCATAAACAATTAACAGACAGTGAAGAATTATGTGGAAGCTGCAGGGATAAAGTTTTATAGAAGAAAGATGAGAATACTGTGGACAAATAGCAAGAGCAATGAAAATATCTTGAAAAAAGTTAGCTTCACTCGTTAAAACCAAGAGAAATATCAGTCCACATTCTGTGGGCATGTCAAGAGAAGGGGAAAGCTGGAGAATGTCGTCACAATGAGACAGTTGGAGAGGAGGCTTAGGGGAAGACTTCTCACTGGGTAACAAAGAGAAAAGATGCTAGACCAGTTTGACATCATGGTATGGAAGGACATCAGTATGAGAAATGATTGGCACCACATGAGACAGGGGGCTGTGGACAGATATGATCACAAACACCATAAGGCATGGACTACAAGAAGCGCTGTGCAATATATGTGTTATCACCTTGTTTCTCTGATTTGCTGCCTCATCTTCTCATCCCTGAGTTGCTCCAGTTTAACTTTCTCCAACTCTCGAGCCAGGTTCTCTTCTTGCTCCACCTGCTGTTGTTTAATTATTCTATTTCTTTCACCCTAAAAATAGAAACAATTACTAATAGAAAAATAATAATATAATATTAAAAGCTTCCACAAAACTTACATCTTAAGAAATATCATCAGCACAGCTATAGTAGCAGAGCAGTAGGGTTTGTTTACCAACACTCCATCTTAGGGTTCTATGCCTTTTGTGGCGAAATGTTTACTGACAGTACAACCTCTTGAAATTAATTATGGAAATTTTCTTGTAAAGAAAGGAGTGGGAAAGAGAGCCAGTCACTGCAACTAATTAATCAGTGGCCTAATATATACGAAGGCCTAACTCTTCATATCCCATGGCAGAAAAACCATAAGATAACTTTTTTTATACAATAATCAACAAATCTATAATAATTGTATTATTCATCTTACAAATTGGCCAAAAATATTTGACTGCAGTGATTATTGCATCATAATGATGCCATCAATGAGCTACTTTTGTGTTTTGGTCTCTTTGAAAATATTACTATTCTTTGCTGACCATAAATTTTTTATATTTGTTAAGGCTACATTTCTGTGACTTCAATGTTTTTGCATATCAACTACATATCCATAATTCACAGCCATGTGTTATAATTGGTTCTCTGTAAAACTTCAGAAGTTGTTGCCTGAATTTTAATGAAAAGTACTTACTGCAAGTTACACTCTTTCCTTTTACTTTTATGTTTACTCACACAAAATGAGGAGCGGCTGGCTGAGTGGCTAGAACACCGGATTCTCTTTCGGGAGACCCATGTTCGATTCCTCTGTAAGGTGTGGAGTTTTTTTCTGTCGGGGGCAAAAAGAATACTCTAATCTGCACGTTCGCGGCGACTGCACTAGCCATGCAGCCTTAATTCTTCAGGCTCAAGACCCCTCTGCCATATACCACAAGGTACTATATTGGCAGTAAATTACAATGACACACAAAATGTTTTAAAAAAAAGAATTAGAAAAATGTCATTAGTTGATATGTTCGTAGTTGTTTTGTCCATAATTTAACATAATTATGTGCATTGCTCTATTCATGCTGTAACATAATTTATATGTATTGTTCTATATTTATATGACCATGATATAACATAATTATGTGTATTTATATGACCATGCTATAACATAATTATGTGCATTGTTATATCCATCTTCTTCTTCTCTTACCCTTCATCTTCCATTGGGACATAGTCCCTCAACCAGCCCTCCTATCCTTAGCTAACCCATGCAGCTCTGTCAATGTCCTTCCCATCTTATTCATGTCTGTTTCTACTATTGTTCTATCCATACTATAACAAATGTATTTTGTTAAATTGTAAAGAAGAATGTTGGGAGGGGATGAAGTAGTTTACAGATATGACCAAAACCTCTAACTTCACAAAGATCAGGAGTCCAGATGTGAACAATTGTGTTCATGAGATAAGGAACCTGAAGATTTTATACTCCCCCAGATCCCTGATTAGCAGATGAAATACCTAGCCTTTTCAGATAAGGACAACAAATAGGAGCTGATGGTGATGTGTGCATGTTGCAGTTCCTTTGCAGTTGGAATCATAAAAAGCAGGCCAAACAGGCCGCTTCAATGGCTAAATTTCAAAATGAGAAAAACCTTCCAACATAATATTTGCAGCATGTGTGGTTCTGGTGTACACACTGCAACTCTCGTTAATGTGTACACAATCATATTAATTTCATAACTACAAAAGCTCTGAACAAGTTTAACAACTACCTATGATGAATTGAGCTTGAGAGCAGCTGGCAGATAACTTTTGGTTATGGTCTCAAGTTCACATCGGTGGGCAGAAGATCTCTTTATAGAGACCATGGTTGTGATTACTGTCAAGTATGGTCACTGCCAAGAAGGAAAGCAACTGCAGACAACTATCTTGGAACTATCAGAACATCTGATGGAAAATACCTGGTAGAGATAAGATAAGAATCGCCATGTCAAAGGTATATTTTGCAAGATGGAAAGCATACTCACTAATAACAAGCTGCCAATAGCAGTGAAAAAAAAAGTGGGCAACTGCTACATAGAACCGATACTGTTGTATGTATGTGAAACACGGACAATAGGCAGACATGTTAAGCAAAATCAAATGACCGTTAAAATGTGGTTTCTAAGGAAAATGCAACGAATCCCAGGGTGGATATAAAAATTAATGAAATACTATTCAATCAACAAATGAAAATCATAAATTAATTATAGCATTTTACAACACAGATAGTCAACATTTGTTTGGGCACAACATGAGGAAATAGAAAACTTAGTAGTAACTGGCAAAATTGATGGGAAAAGAGCCAGGGGAAGACAAAGAGATAAATATCTGGATGACCTGACCATATCTTATAATCAGAAAAAGAACGCAGACCAGATCTAAGACTGGTGATTGTGGGATGGTGAATCACAACCACCAATGTTTATCAACATAACACAATATGGTGATGACTTTCTTGCCTTCCTTACACCTTATTCCTTGTGCCATTCTTCATAAGAGTAGTTACTGAGGTGTTGACACTCACAAACAGAAAATTACTTTAATAATGGCTTCATTCATTTCCATCTCCTTGTTCATGATCTGCTGCTGCCTGAGGAATCTCCTCTGCTGCACCTTGAAAGTAACAATATCAAATCATGAGAACATTAGTAAAAGAAGAAGAAATTGGGCAATAGTCGACAATACAAGTGTTTGTTCTTTAACTGAGTCAATGCCAAACAAAACGTAAGTTCGAGTAAACACGGATCACAATCAAATGAACAAGTATTAGAATGTCAATTTCCATTTACTGAGCAATGAAATTGCAGAAGATAACACAAAACACAACAAATATTACGAGGACCCTAGTATGGCAATATATAAATCCTTCTGTCCTAATGGGAGGTCACATTTGGCGATATATTATCTTTCGGCATTGAGTCAGTTAAAACTATGAACAGATGTTAATGTAAATGTCTTTAAATTCATACTTATGATATACAAATGATAGAAGATCATTAGAGAACTGCAAGAAAGAAAGATATGAAGCAAGGAAGGACAGCCAAGAGATCACAGTCAAAAAATGCTGGGGTTGACTGCAATGTCTTGTAAAGGATATGCAACTAAATTTTAACCATGCTGTGATCTGTAATCTTCATTTTCTTTTCTAAACTTCCTTTTCATATATTGTCTTTGACTATGCTTTGGAATGGATGAGCTGCTCAAGGTTCCTTTCGATCTTTGCAAGCTCACATTTTTTAAAACTTTTTTCCAGGAATATCACAGTATCAGTTGCAGGACTAATCTGTTCTTAACAGCATGCTAATATTATCTTCATGTGCTGAACGAGTACTGTTTGAGGCTCTTGACTTTTAAAAGTCTGCACAGCTACAAGAAGGACTGTTGCCTCTGCTCTAAAGTTGGTGCAAGTTCCCTGCTGCAAGAGAGTGTCTCTGCATTTACACTGGACTGTATAGTGTACACATGGCTAACTCATGTGTGTAGACTCAGCGAGCATGCATCTCCATCTATGTGCTGGTGGGATACAGATGTCTGAACACCAGAAGTGAATGTGGGGGAAATAATTAAATGGTGATGATGATGATGATTGGGTGGTGGAAAGGGAGGGGCGGGGTGTGTTCTTTCTGTCTTATAGGATCCGGAAGAACACAAGGCAATGCATATAGTGTCTTTAACCTTTTACAAGGCAGAGCGGCCATTAACAGCCGATCGCTTAAACGTGCATAGTGGCCATTTACGTCCGATACTATTATGCATTGTAAAAACGCGATCTCTCGGCTTTCCGACACTTTTGACGGCTACTTTCGCTTTCGCCGATAGCTTGACTTTTTTTTTATAGTTTTCGGGATTTTTACGCTGTTTTTCGAAATGGATTTTGCCGATTCTTCAAGTGATAGCCGAGATTTCGCTAGGTTCAATTTAAATGACATTAAAGGGCACGAAGTTGACTATTAATCGGAGCTAGATATCAGTGCAAAGCGTTACTTTGCATTAGCAGTCTGAGTCGGACTTTAAAGAAAGTGATTATGATTCTGAAAATGTGTTTGTAAATTGCCGTATAGATGACGGAAAATCACAAACAACATTGCTGTATTTCGTAAATATTTGTGTTCATATATGGATTACCAACAACAATCTCGTGAGTAACATATACTGCATGCTTTTCCCTTCATTGTGTTGTTTATTTAACTAAAATCAGTTGACTAACACCTTATTTGTGATGTTTTTACTAACGCGACCCGAAATTTTACCAAACCTGAAAATATCTTGCCCGTTCAGGGCTACAAAACGGACAAGCGTCTGCCCTGTAAAGGGTTAATTGTAGTCTTAAAAATGAACAAATGAATGAACTTTATTTTCAAAGGGTCACAAACTTGACACGCTTACACTGAATCAGTAGATAATTTTGCACTATTTCCAATGTCCACTATGATGTTACAAAGCAGCCAATCAAGGGTTTTGTCATGAAGTGTACATTATATCACATCACTTCAGTGCCTCTATTCCATGCAGGCACCAATTCATAAATGTGTGTATTTATTAGTAATCCTGTCGTTGTTCTCTACGTCCCAAATCCACACAGTAATAATAATTTAACATTAGAGTTAAATATTCAAAGTTTGGTGCATTGCATTTCCTTTCTTTTACCACCACAAATGTCCTAGTGCCATGAAAGCTCCTCTTGCCATCCACATTCTTATTCTATCTTTACCTGTTTTCCCCATCTTTGTCTACCGTGGCACCTACATAAGTGTGTGAAGCAAGGCTTCACCAAGGGAGGCCAGGCCATAATTTACCTGGTTTATTCTTAATTTCCCTGTCATACCCTTAAGAATTTTGAGACCTAATTGTTGTGACCTCCCATCCAATGTATTTATTTTATCTTGCATCTGATTTGTGAAACAGGAGGGCAATGTCTTCACTGAAGACTAGATTATGCAGCTGCTCTGTAAGAATCCGCTGGTCTCCCTGGCCCAGGTGTTAGCAACTTTCTTCGTAATCCCGTATACTCTCATGAGTAATGCGACGACAGTGAGAATCGGTAGCGGTTGTAACCATGTCAGTAACTTACAGGGTATGTGAGCCAGTTGCTCAGAAAGCAATGGCAAACCACTGAGCGTAATCTTGCCAAGAAATCAACAATCAGCTGAAAGATGCTGATGTTGACAGCGATGTCCTGTAAAGGATATGCAAACATTTTTCTTTTGTTTTCTGTAAGAATCCACTGAATTACTTCTCTAGTGGTAGCCATTGTTGTCTTCATAATCCAGTCCACAGCCAGTAAGAATAACAAAGATGACAAATAGCATCCTTTGTCGCACTCCTAACAAATCTATCTGCTGTACAGCCATTATTTAGGCTATCTGTGCCTTCCCTTTTCCATCCCTAGTCTCTAGGCTAAGCTGCATAAATGCAGACAATTTCCAGGAGAACAACAATTTGGAGATGGAGAAGCATCTGGGTTAGTTCTGGTTTACTGACCCAAATGCAAGCAGTCAATTTATGAGTTGCTAGCTACATTAAATGCTTTTGTTGAATGTGTGTCCCTAGGCAAAATTTTAGACACTCACTTTGAGTATTTAAATAAACAGTAATAAGTGTATATACTTTTTCTTCACGCTGAATGCTTTCGTCATAATACTGTGCCAGTTTTTTGTTTTGTTCCAAATCCTGCAACAACACATCTCTCTGCCGGTTTTTCTCTAACTGCCGTTGATATGCAACTTGGCCTTGTGCTGACCTCCTTGCCATTGCCTGGGGAGATAAAGGAACATTATTTTCTGGAAATGAATTTACTTATATTCAGTTCCAGCGCTAGAAACTGTGCTTAATTATAATCAATTATACACTTTAAACATGCACAAACTTTGTAAGAATATATAGGTTTTATATTTGTTATAAACATCAGGTTAGTCAGTTGGAAGACTGGTATTGGGATTGGCTGATCATGTTTCTCCACTGTTCCATGTTCACAGATTACTCTTCTGGATTATGACGACAACAATAACTACCACCAGATTGATTGATTGATTGATTGATTGATTTAGGAACCGACATCACAGCATTCGGGGCATTCCCATAAAGTCCAAAGATACTCTCTATTTTTGATTGTTGAATTGAAGCCAGCCACTCTGACCGAAGCATGCCTTTCTTCATATTTCTCATCATACTTTGTGAGTACAGATGAAAGGAATCACTCATGTGGAAAAAGCAGAGAACTAGACATTCCAGCATACCGAGAGGTGAGGAAATGACAAGTTGCTAGATAGGACAAAAAATAAAAAATGTTTGCATATCCTTTACAGGACATCGCTGTCAACATCAGCATCTTTCAGTTGATTGTTGATTTCTTGGCAAGATTACGCTCAGTAGTTTGCCATTGCTTTCTGAGCGGCCGGCTCACATACCCCGTAAGTTACAGACGCGATTCGAACCACTGCTGATTCTCACTGTCGTCACGTTACTTACGAGAGTATATAAGATTACAGAGAAAAGTCGCTAACCTCTAGGCCAGGAAGCCGACTAGATAGGACATACACTGTCAAAATATGTTAATAGTTTCACCAGAAGGTCCCTTTACTGGAACCCACAGTGTAAAAGACTTAGAAACTGTGGGCAAACTGAATGGATCTAAAAACAGTGTCAAACAGTTACACAATAACTTACTATACACACTTCATGTGGCATGGAGAAGTAATAAAAGGCTGCAGGAAATAGTAAAAAGATAGTAAATTAGTCAAGCTTGGTGTGAGTTAGTTGAGGACCTATGCTCCGATAAAGGGCAGAATAATAAGCAAGAAGAAGAATTTTAATTTTTAGCATCCCCTCAGACAATTGATACGTGAGTTTTACTTTTCGGAGTGACTATACACAAAATTTTGTGAATAGTACAAGCCGCTATACACAAAAATTTTTGACTGGTCACATGATTATTCAGCTGGTCACGTGATGTCTAACTTCCTTTTGACTACATTATTAATGTTTGTGGAACTATCATTGTGTTCTCGGTAGTGTAGTAGTTAGTATTTCCGCCTGTCACACGGGAGAATGGGGTTCGACTCCCCGCCAGCAATTTTTTATTTTATTTTAATTTTTTACATTTTTAATCAATCAATCAGGTGCCGTCTCCACAATGAAGGTTGGCTGCAATGGATCTCCAACACTGTCTGTCTCTCGCCTTGATTGTACATTCTGTCAGGCTGATGTTCATCCATCTCTTGATGTTATCTTCCCACTTGTATCGTTGTCTACCTCTTGCTCACGTGTCCTCAACCTTGCCCTCCAGTATGGTTTCTATAAGAGTATCATGTCTTTTAACATGGCCAAAATATTTCACTTGCCTCCTCTTTATTTCTTCCATCAACTCTCTCTTCATTCCCAGTTTTTCTAGAACTTCTGCATTTGATTGGTTTTGTTTCCATGAAATGCGACATATTCGTCTGCATATTCACTCTCCAGGGTTTCTAAGCGACTTTCTAGTTGCTTGTTTTAGGAACTAAAATATATCACTGTACCTAGAGTGCGTCCTTGTCGACAAATATAGTCTTTGTGGCACTCTTCCGAATTGCGGTCCCAAATAGATCCGCAGTGAATAGGTCAGGGGTAAGGGTTAGGGTCAGTGTTTAGTTAACAACTAACCCTAACCCTTAACCCCTGACCTATTCACTGCGGAACTATTTGGGACCGGAATTCGGAAGAGTGCCGTCTTTGTGATGTTTGAAGAAAAAGAACTTGCAAAAGACAGACAAGAAAAGAGAATAGTAGAGCCTTCTTCAAATTTTTGTGTATAGGGGCTCGTACTATTCACAAAATTTTGTGAATAGGGGCTCCCTTTTTTACTTTTTATTATATAGTAAATAAAATATTTTTTTAAAATATTTACTACTTAGGGCACTAGGGCATATCAAAATCAGTGTTGGGACATATGTATATTTCCAACTGAACAATTTTGTAAAGAATATAAATTACCATGATGCTAGCTTGCTAACAAGGTACAGAAAATACAAAATATCACAATTTCCTGGCTTGAACGCTCGAGCTTCGAAAAGCCACCAGAGAGACTCCCACAAGAGTGGCAGAAAATGGCTGACGATGTTGTTGTGACGGGGTCATTCCATTTTCGTTGCTAAGTGGCGTCAGCTTAAATATTAAAAATAAAATTTTTTTTTATCAAATCGCTCTATTAAAATATAATATCAACATATTACTGATATTAGTCAAGTTATGCATGCTCTAGTAGACTTTACTACAACATTTACTGGGATGATATTTGTTATAATCGCTTTGACGTGCTGTAGTTACCCAGACATACAATAGGATAAGCTCTGGCCCATAATGACATAATAGTAGTGGTTAACTACAAAGGCAAATTAATAAAACTAAATAAACTGTAATAAGAAATAAATTCACAGGTATTAAATGACGCTAATAAAAGTACAGAATAGATATAGCTATCAGAGGATAGACTATGGAGATTAGAGATACACATAGAGATTAGAGATACACCTGAATTTTAACTTTGCCGCCTTCAAATGACGACAGTGCCTCACTGAATGAATGAAGTTTCAAACTTTTACATCTTCGCTGAAGATGATGAAGGAACGCGTATGGGAATGTTCCGAGTGCTCTGATGTCGGTTATTCTTCTTCTTCTTCTTTCGTTCGCCTAAAATATGTTTATAACTGCAATGTTGTCTCTTGTATGAATCTAACAGTCTTTTTTAGTTCATTCAGCGGTCCATAGAGTTTATCTTCCACTGTTGTCTCTCTAGGCCAGAAGGTTCGCCTGGATATGTTGTAGTTTGGGCAATCCTGGAGTATGTGCTCTGCTGTCTGCGACGCCAAACCACATGTGCACATGGCTGAGTCACCAATCTTGAATTGTGTATACATGTGGTTGCGTAATCTATTGTGTCCTGTTCTGAGGCGCAGAAGAATGACCTGTTCTGGTCTGTCCATAACGTGGTAGTCGTCTTGAGTAAGGTTTGGTGGCCTTCTGACTGATTTGATCATTCTTTTCTTTTGGTGGTATGTAATAGGCACATCTGGTTGTTCTTCTTGTGCTCCTTCCTTAGACAATCGATCAGCTCTGTCGTTTCCGGGGATTCCACAGTGGGATGGTATCCACTGTATGGTGATCTTACGCTGACTGCTAAGTTCAGAAAGTAGTGTCCTCAGAACTGGCAATTTCCCAGACAGGAGCGCCTCTATTACGGATTTTGCATCTGTCAATATCACCACAGGTTGTGTACCATGGCTGGTATTTTGTAATTTCTCTGTGGCTATCTTGATTGCCTCAATTTCAGCATCATAATTATGGCAGTACTTTCCTGTTGGAATTCTGGCCGTGTCTCTAGTATTATTTGGGTATTCTATATACACTCCCGCTCCTCCATTTCGAACAGCATTTTGTGCTGACCCATCTGTGTAGACTCGGATCCAGAGGTCCTGTGGGTATTCGTCATCAAGGAAGCTGAGAGTGGCTGTTCTGCGCTGTACACTGTTCTGTTCTTCCTTGTCAAATATTCCTCTCACTTTTGACTGGATTTGTAGCGATAGTCTATGTTCATCTTTCCACGGGGTTCGCTCTGGAATAGTTGTCAGGGGGATATCAACTGTGGGAAGATCGATGGTTTCTCTGCAGAGTTGTTTGGCCTGGTGGATGAAACTACTTCTTTTCAATCGCCCCATAGCTAAGTTTTCAAATCTGTTCTTCATAGGGTGGCCTGGCAAGCTGAGTCGGTTATTGACTCTTCACTTAAGACTTCCACAACATTCCTAGGCATTAATATTTCATTTAACAAATATGCAGGAGACTCATTACAACAGTATAGACTTAGCCGAACATTTGACCCCTCGAATTAGTCTGTTTAGTCAATTCGCTACCACCATGGTTTGTAGTTACCTTTTTCGAGCACAATGCATTAACTATTGTCCGTCAAGACGGCAAGATTGAGTTGTGTTGAGCTCAGAACCGACATCACTGCACTCGGGACATTCAATGCCTTCCGTCCCCTCGCTCAACAGCCAGCGAAGAGTCACGATACTAATCGTTTCCACCGTTATCTGATTGAAAGTTCTCCTGGTCTTCCCTCTCAGTTTTGAGATTCTACCAGAATCTCTGCCAATCCCCCACAATCTCATCCTTTCCAGATACCGGGTTCTCAATCTGTCCATCCACCTTCACGGCAAGATCAAGATGCCAGTATGCATTACAACAGATCTACAATGTGGACAAGACACTGTATTTAAATGTGCCACAGCTCAAAGATAAGCCACGAGTGCCCGTCTCCGTCATCAAATGACGAAGGATACGAATTCTAATGTGTCCAGTCGCACACTGATTGTTATCATCATGTGTCATATCGATAAGTTTGGACGGGCATGTTCGTTACCTCGCATGATCACCATTCTTGGAGTAGATCCGTGTTCTTGACCACCGGCACCGATACCAACGCAAAACCAATGCAAAGCGGTCTGCTGCTAAAACGCGCACAGCTGTGTTTCGAACGCGGGTATACGGGATTACGGACTGCATCCGTAAGCTCTTCGCCACGGAGATCTGCAATTTGTTACTAGGTTTTCCAATTTACTTCTCCTCATAATGTGCTAAATAAAAATCTCGACTGTCGACGTTTAATTTCTCGAATCAATTTATGATTTTGATGTAGGATTTGTCTTTGCCCTTTTTTTTTTTTTCACATGTACGTGGTATTCTTTTCATTTTCCTCACAAATCACAGTTCCACTGCTATTAGATGCTTGTCAGCTTATTGTCCATGTTTCACATGCATATAACAGTTTAGATTCTATATATACTTCAACGCTTTGTCTCTCATTGCAGTTGACAGATGTTTATTATTCAGTCTGTAAGAAGCTACTTTATAGCGATTTTTTGTTGTTTGGGGGTGGGGGGGGGGGGGGGGGAGAAGGAGAGAATCATAGTCGTACATTAGCAAACCAAAACTTCGCTATATATTGAAATTAATGTCTAATTTTAATAATCGTGTTTAAACAAAATAGGCCTTAAGAAAATACTAGAACAACGTCCTGATCGTCGTTAATTCGACGTTGTCCTTAATATCTGTGTTACGCCGTCGTTTCTTATACGCTCTCCCTGTGACAGATAATCACTTGAAGTGATCGAGACGCTTACGGGGTCTAAGAGGCGGAACAAATTCTACACATGTCATAGTGCATAAATAAACATGTATTGAATTGTTTGCCACTCAGATAAGTAGAAATAGAAGACAGAAGTAGGGATTAATCATTAAAGTAGCCACTTTAGTAACATTTTCTATATTGCTTATTAATTATGAAACCTGTATAGTAGGATCATCATCATCAAGTTCCGTGCCGGCTGGCGTAGGCGTTCATGGCTCTCCATAGATCTCGGTCTTTGGTTTTCTGGATCAACTCTGCTGCTGATATTCCTCCATGCCACCGTCTCAATCCATCCAGCATCATTTCTCTTGGTCTGCCTCTGCCTCTCTTCCCCTCGATCTTTCCAGTTGTTACGATGTTCTCCAATGCCTCTCTTCTCATCACGTGACCAAAGAAAGATGTTTGTCTCTGTCTTATTGTTGTATATAATGTTCTAGTTTCATTAGCCTGTTTCAGGCAGTCGTCATTAGTTACTCTGGCAGTCCAAGGAATTCGCAACATTCGTCTCAGGAACCACATCTCTGTTGCTTCTAATTTCTTCCTAATTTGTTCATTTACATTCCAAGATTCACTGCCATACAGCAAAACTGGTTCTACATAGCATTTCAGCACTCTCTTTCTTACATTCAGTGCTAGCGACTTATTGCATAAGATACTCTTCATTTTCTGAAATGCGGTTTTTGCCTGCCCTATTCTGCTCCTAATCTCTGTTGTACATCTTCCATCTGATGTTATAAATGCCCCTAGGTATCTAAAATTATCCACTTGGTTAAGGATTTTCCCTTCTATTTCTATGTCATCTGTTTAAAAAAAAAATCCAACGGTACCTTATTCAAGTCTGTAGGTCAAATCTGAGCCGAGATATTAATGTTTGTTATTCAGTATCATTTAATATGAACAAAGAGGAAAATACTATTTGAGCACTTTGACAAAGTGTTGCTACCTAAACAAATACGGATCTCATCTCATCTCATCTCATCTCATCTCATCTCATCTCATCTCATCATGTTCCTCTTATACCTTGCGGTGTCGAGGTGAAGTATAGACAGTGGGAGAGTGCCCGTCTATGAGCTTACAAATACGGATGTGGGAGATAAATACTGCCACATTTTCCTCGCTAAAGGGGAGTTAAAAGGACGCACTAGAAAACATAACAATTGAAAGCAATAGTTACAGCCGAATATATCCAATTCCAACTGAAGTTCTTCCATGTCCACCCTTCACATTCACTCGTCCGTCCATACGTTCCCTCGTTCACGTCCGTTCCCTCGTTCACGTCCGTACCCTCGTTCGCGTCAGTCCGTCCACTCGTTCCCGTTCGCGCCGCCCACCCGTTCGCGGCCGCCCACTATTCGCGGTCGCCTACCCGTTCCCGTGCGTCCACTCGTCCAATCGTTCCCCTCCGTCCCTCCCTCCATTCGTTCATGTCCATCCGTGTTAACTCGCGCCCTAACGTCTGTCCACTCCTTCCCGTCCGTCCGTCGGTCACCTCGTTCCCGTCCTTCTGTCCACTCTTTCCCGTCCGTCCACTCGTTCCCGTCCTTCCATCCGTCAACTCGTTCCCGTCCTTCCGTCCGTCTACTCGTTCCCTCCCGTCCGTCCACTCGTTGCCGTCCGTCAGTCCATCCGTTCGTCCACTCGTCCCGGTCTGTTCGTCCGTCCGTTCAAGCGTTCCCGTCCGTCATTTCGTCCGTCCACTCGTTCCCGTCCATCCGTTCGTCCACTCGTCCCGCTCCGTCCGTCCATTCACACGTTCCCGTTGCGTCCATCCGTCCGATCGTTCCCGTCCGTCCGTCCGTTCGTCCACTCGTTCCCATCCGTTCCGTTGTGTTTTTAACCAACCTTCCGCCTATATCTTTTATCCAGCTAATGATCCATGGCTAATGTTGAGTCTAAAAATTACTGAGCTATTTTAACTCTAAGCTTACATTTGGAAATAAAAGCTTATAGCTTCATATGTGTATATTTACAGTTTAAAAAATCATTGTACTGTTAAAATTACACACAATTTTTACACCTATTGTCTTCAATTGTCCAAATAAAGTTACACTGAAATGTTATCACTTCTCTGTAATTAACTTTTCTTCATCCGCGTTTTAAACGATAATCAAACGATTTTGCATTGTTAGGAGTCTCCGTGGCGAAGTGGTCAAGTCGTTTGACTCAGGGCGCCGAAGATTGTGGGTTCGATTCCGGGCCGTGTCCTTCGGTTCACGAGTGAAATTTTTCTGAGACTCCTGTGGGTCGTCGCTAGAGCTACGGAGTTCGTGCTTGGTGCGACGCTTTCCGCGCTGCGGAAAGAGACTAAGCCATATGGGATAAAACCCGTTGCAATGAAGTCGACCCTGTCGACTTTTGAGCGAAAATTTACATTATTATTGTTTCAAATGATTTAGTGTTGTGGATAAAGCACAAGTTCATTTCAATCAATATAATTTGCAACAACAACAAAAGATGTACAAGAAATACATGTTTGCGAAATAAAAACTTAGATCAGTCAATAAACTATTCCATTAATCTAATTGTTTATTGCATAAACATTTATGATTTCTCTTACACTTTTTGTTGTGTTACATATACACTTGTTTATATATTTAATTACATATACACGTGTTTATATATTTAATCACATAATTTAGATTAAATCAATCCGTCAACTTCACCCCGTCCGTTAACTCCGTCACGTCTTTCCGTCCACATCCTGTCGTTTACGTTCGTCCGTCCACTCATTCACTTCCTGCGTCCGTCCACTCGTTCACATATGCCAGTCGACTCGTTCACATCCGTGAGTCCATGTACGTGAGTCCATCCACTCGTTCACGTCCGCCCGCCCGACCACTCGTTCACATCCGAACGTCCGTCCACTCGTTCAAGTCCGCCCACCCACTCATTTACATCCGAACGTCCGTTCACTCGTTCAAGTCCGTCCGACCACTCATTCACATCCGAACGTCCGTCGACTCGTTCAAGTCCGTCCACCCACTCATTCACATCCGAACGTCCGTCCACTCGTTCAAGTCCGTCCGACCACTCATTCACATCCAAACGTCCGTCCACTCGTTCAAGTCCGTCCGCCCACTCATTCACGTTGACCATCCCATTGGTTCACGTCGACCATCCGTTCGTTCACGCTGACAGTCCACTCGTTCACGTCTGTCTGTCCATCCTGTCGTTTACGTTCGTCAGTTCACTTGTTGACATACGCCCGTCCACTAGTTCACATACGCAGGTTCCCTCGTTCACATACGCCCTTCCACGCGTACACACCCGTCCGTCCGTCCGTCAGTCCATTCGATCCCGTCCACTCGATCCTGTGCGTCCCTCCGTCCACTCGATCACGCCCGTCAATCCGTCCACTCGATCACGTTCGTCCGTCCACTCGATGATGTCACACGGACGTCCACTCGATCCGTCTGTCTACTCGATCACGTCCGTCCTCAATCTCATTCGTCCATCCATCCACTCCATCCGTTCGTCCACTCGATCACGCCCGCCCGTCCACTCAGTAACGTCCGTCCGTTAACTCGATGATATCTGTCCGTCCACTCGATCACGCCCGTCCTAGATCACGTCCATCCAACCGATCAAGTACGTCCGTCCATCCACCTGATAAATTCCGTTCATTCGTCTATCCGATCATGTCCGTCCGTCCACTCAATATCGTCCGTCCACTCGATTACGTCCGTCTGTCCACACGATTACGTCCGTCCGTCCACCCACTCGATTATGTCCATCCGTCCACCCACTGGATTATGTCCGTCCGTCCACCAACTCGATGACGTCCGTCCATCCACCCACTTAATTACGTCGGTACGTTCATCCACTCGATCCGTCTGTCCACTCAATCCGTCCGTCCACTCGATCACATTCATCCAGTCCGTTCGAGGCGTGATCGGACAGGCGTGATCGAACGAACACCTCAGACCACCACGGACGGACACCTTGGATGTGATCAGATGGATACCTCAGATGGTCACCTCGGACATGATTGGACGGACACCTCTGACGTGATCAGACGGACACATCGGATGGACACCTCGCACATGATCGACCGGACACCTCACCGGGGAAGGTGAGTTAACAAATGTTTGCAGAAGTCAGATGTGTCGGCCTAAAGGCGCAATATCGCAGCTCTGCTGTTAACAGGAACATTGCAATCACGTCCGAAAAAACTCTCTGGATGAACGAAGGAGAAGAAGAAGAAGAAGAAGAAGAAGAAGAAGAAGAAGAAGAAGAAGAAGAAGAAGAAGAAGAAGAAGGGACACCCCGGACGGACACTTCGGACGTGATCGAACGGAAACCTCGGATAGACACATCCGACGTGATCGAACGGAAACCTCGGACGGACACATCCGACGTGATCGAACGGACACCTCGGACGTGAACGAACGGACACCTCGGACGTGAACGAACGGACACCTCGGACGGAATCCTCGTACGTGATTGAACGGACATCTCAGACGTGATCGAACGGACACCTCAGACGCGATCGAACGGTTACATTGGACGGACACCTCGGACGTGATCGAATGGATACACCCCGGGCGTGATCAGACGGACACCTCGGACGTGATCGAACGGACACCTGTGACAGACACCGCGGACATGATCGAACAGACATCTCGGACGGACACCTAGGATATGATCGAACGGACATCTCGGACGTGATCGGACGGATACTTAGGACGGATACTTAGGACGGATACTTAGGACGGACACATCGGACGTGATCGAACGGACATCTCGGACGTAATCGATCAGACACCTCGGCCGTGATAGAATGGATACCTCAGAAGTAATGGAATGGACACTTCAAACGTGATCGGATGGACACCTCGGACGTGATCGAACGGACACCTCTAACGTGATCGGGCGAGATTGAACGGACGGAAACGGATGGACGTATACGGATGGGCGTAAACGATTAGACTGTCAATGTAAACGAGTGGACGGACGGACGTGAACCAGTAGTTCTGCCCGTCCGTCTGTCCACTTGTTTACGTCAAGACGTCCGTCCACTCGTTCGCGTCCCTCCACTCGTTTGCGTCCGTTCGTCCATCCACTCGTTCGCGCCCGACCGTCCATCCACTTTTTCGCTTCCATCCACTGGTTCGCGTCCTATCGCCCGTCCGTCCACTTGTTCGCCTCCATCCGTGGACGACCGGATGGACGGAGGGACGGAAACGAGTGGACGGACGGGTACGAATCGACGGACCGACGGACAGGAACGAAAGAATGGACGAATGGACAGACTAGCGTAAAGTTAAACAATACATGGGTATAAAGTATTATTACATTTAACCTGATGAGAATATATGACACCAAATGTTTGCCACAGCCGTCGTCTTAAGATTCCTCATATTCCTTATAGTAATCCGCATGAGAATGGAGGTGGAAGCAGTAACAGCGGCATTCTGTTGGTTAGAGGAGACTACTGCAACATACATTGTATTTATTACGGATTCAAAGAGTATGCTTAGTAAGGTGGAGAAATGAATGTTTCGTGTGGAATGGCTATAGTCGCTTCAGAGGTCACAGACTGTGAGAATTGTATGGATATTTTGCCATGGCCATGCGGGGTTGCGGGAAAAGGGGAGGAATGAACAGGCTGATAGGCTGGCAGGGAATGCGCCTCTTGGTGGTAGATTGCCTATGGACAAGGAGCAGGTGGTCGTGCGCTTGTGGGGCTGGTGGAGGAGGCCGGGGAACAGACTGAGAACCCGTATTGCATCCAACTTTCACTGTGGAAACAGCACCTGATTGATTGATTGATTGATGTATGTGGAAAGAATGAGATTGCGAGGGATCGGCAGGGGTTCTGGAAGAATCTCAAAACCGAGATTGTGATTCCAGACACCACGCACCAAGTCTGTCGCTATTTCTTTCTGATCCAAACTATTTTATATTTTAAACTGACAACAGTCTGGGAAAGAAAGAGTTGAAATGGCAGACAAAATAAAATCTTCTACGATCCGTCTGTAATAAATCGTTTTATCAATCGATAGGGAACCAAAGAAATAAAAGATAAACCTTCTCAGGTATTGAGAAGCCCTCATAAGGAAACATTAGTCCGCTACTGATGGGTCGCAATATCAAGTAGTTTGTTTGCTAAGCATTAACCATATACAAATATTAAAGAATTTATAAAGTATTAATGAAACAAGTATATATTATGAAGCACGTAGCACAAGTATGCAATATTTGAGGTATTACTGTAACCACCAGCCCTGACCCGCCCCACCACCGTTCTGTTTCAACTATCTTTGTCGAGAGTGAGGTGACCCTGTTTAGAATTCTGACGACAACAACATGGCGGACACCGGTAGTCTGGTGTTGTAGAATTTAGTTTTCGAATCCGAATTTGACACCGAATTTGTTCATTTGTTGGCCTGAGCATTCAGCAAGATGGTTTTCGAGTCAATTGTGGTTGAACTGGTTAACCGCTATCTTGGAACGTTTGTGGACAATTTAGACTCGTCGCAGCTGAGTATTGGACTATGGGGCGGTGAGTAGCAAATCTAGATCTCTTTCCCTGGGAACTTTCACTTTCAGTTGTCGTCAGGTTGAGAAATAAACTTTATAAACAGACCATAGACAATGTTGTCGTAAAATGTTGTGACAGTAACATATAATGTAGCTAGCAGATTCTCTATATTTTAAACAGCGGCTGTTACTTTAAAGTAATGATTTATTTTAATTTAGGAGTTAAAAAGTTAAATAAAAGGGCGTTTGGTTCATTAAGAGAGCCAACATATTATTAATTATTATACATAGCAAGTGTGAAATATACAAAGCTCAATCAAAGTATTCGGTTACTAGTTACTAGTTAGTGAACAAAAATATAAACAGTTACAACAGTTAAATAATGAAATATTAACAGAAAGAAAAACTACATTGAAGATGAGTGGACAATAATAAACTTTATAAACAACTCACTCCAAAAAGGGGAAATCACCAGTGATGACATAACAGCAGAGTTTACTACAAGCTGGTAGAGAAGAAGAATATAAGGGAGACTATTCATAGTCGAAGTGTGAATAAAGCTCAGTTTTTTTTCATAGTCCAATTGTGAATACAGCTCAGTTTTATTCATAATCGAATTGTGAATAAAGCTCAGTTTTTTTACAATCGAATTGCGGGAATTAACAAACATAACATAGTGGCCCACTAGTCAATTTTAGTTTGAGCCAGAAAGAAGGTGGTCAATTTGGGGAGATATTTCATTTGGCAAATAAAATTCACGTTAAACATAGACATCTATTGGATCCATCGATTCCGACACTCGATCACTCCGTCGGTTCCTGGGGCTGCGCCCCCCAGCAGCTTCCACAGATCCATAGAGCACACTTTATTCACAAGCTTTGAGTTTAGTTTAGTTTAGTCGATGGATCAACATCACTGCACACAGTTTAACCCATAAGTGCTCCGTTCTCCTCCTAACTCAAACCTGAATCTGGAGAAACTCATCTCAGTGCACGAACTCCGTAGCACCGGCGAGGATCCTGAAATACTTTAGGTAGATTTTTAACTTGAAATTTTGCCCGGCAGCGCCATTAGGCTACTCTTTTTCGATTTCCAACTGCCAAGGGATTTTTTACATGCACAACAATACACAGGCGTCCGAAATCACTACCCAGAGACCAGGGGAAATTTTATTACTAGAAGTCCACGTGAAAAAAATCCCGGTCCTCACCAGGAGTTGAGTTTCTCAGTGCTTCTCAGTTCTATATTTTAGTTCCTAATGTTTAATATTTTTTATTGAAAAGTCACTTTCACCTAATTAATTGCTGAAAAATGAAAAACAAAATATTGCCTCGCCGGCGGGGAATCAAACCTCAACACTTACCACCATGCTACTGAGGACACGTTAATAGCTCAATGAATATTTATAATATAGTCACACACATGTACGTCACGTGACCAGCCGAGGTTTCCGGGGCTAGGAATAATCATGTGACCAGCCAGGACAGTTCGACTATGAATAAAACTGAGCTTTATTCACACTTCAACTATGAATAAAATTGAACTTTATTCACAATTCAACTATGAATAGTCACTTTGATAATATAATCTATATCTATAAAACAGAGTGTATGTGGGTGTGTTTGTAGTTGGCTATGTATTGGATGCGTTCGATAACGGTACATCCGATTGAGATGAAATTTTCTACACGTCTTCCTTTCATTCCTGTGCAACCGACTATAATAGTTTCTTAGTGTAAAATCGGCTACTTACTTAATAACATTTAATTTTTCATTTTTCATTATATAATTTCTATATAGCAGGGGGACTTCACTCTAGAAAAGTTATTTCAAGGGGCATAACTTTTAATAACATTTCTATATACTTTATAGTCATATTATTGGACTTACTTGCACTATTGTTAAACTCTTTGTCTATAGTTATTTTCAGGCATATGAGTTATAATAAATAATGATATAATCTTTAAGGCATTTTCAAAGTTTTCATAAAAATAATGCATAATGCATAACATTGTAACCCATCTTTTTCTGCTCAAAGAAGTTATTAACTGTCATGTCGGTGATTAAAAACAGTTTTCATTAAAAATAATGGATGGTGTGTGGAAGGACATTCTTTTAAGTTACTGTGCGCCAGGAGCTGGGCAAAACCACGCCAGGTCAGATAGATAGACAGACAGATAGTCGGGAACGGGAGCTTATTTGACTACTTATATGAATTAAACGACATGCTCCCCACCAGGGACTGGGTGAAGGCGGGCCGGATCAGACAGACAGATAGTCGGGAACGGGAGCTTATATGACTACGTATATGAATTAAATTAGATGCTCCCCACCAGGGACTGGGTGAAGCCGGGCCGGGTCAGACAGATAGACAGACAGATAGTCAGGAACGGGAGCTTATATGACTACGTATATGAATTAAATGAGATGCTCCCCACCAGGGACTGGGTGAAGCCGGGCCAGGTCAGACAGACAGACAGATAGACAAACAGTCGGGAACGGGAGAGCTTATATGACTACGTATATGAATTAAATGAGATGCTCCCCACCAGGGACTGGGTGAAGCCGGGCCGGGTCAGACAGACAGACAGATAGACAGACAGACAGATAGTCGGGAACGGGAGAGCTTATATGACTACTTATATGAATTAAATGAGATGCTCCCCACCAGGGACTGGGTGAAGCCGGGCCGGGTCAGCCAGACAGACAGACAGACAAACAAGCAGACAGACTGATAGATAGATAGATCCCCTCCAGGGCCTGGGCGAAGCCGGGCCGGGTCAGCTAGTATATAATATATTGTGAAAAGATAGAGGGAACAAGAATATCGCCTTATGATTGAGGATAACATTATGTACATATGGTGACCTGAAATTGTGTAGCTATTACATAAGTGTAGCCTTGGTAAGGATAAATCACACAAAGCAAAATGTAATTAAAAAATAATCATGAGAAGACTTCATAGAAAAATAGAAGAAAACAGTGATAGTGCAAGCTACAGGAAAGAGAGTTACACATGAAAACATATTTAACATGAGGACACAGAAAAAAGTAGAAAGTACAATATTGTAATCTTGCTTTATAGATTACTTAGAAGTGTTTGTAGCCACTTTAGTAACATTTTCTGAATTGCTTTTTAATTATAAAACCTGCATAGTTGGATACTTCTTGAAAAACCAAATCCATCGGTACCTTATTCAAGTTTGTAGGTCAGTTCTAAGCTGAGATATTAATGTTTGTGTGTCAGTTTATCATTTAATAAGGCCTATCCACATTTAGAAAGACAATTAAGGGCGCTGAAGTTCTGCACAAGACACACTTTATGACAAAATAACTGCTTGGAGCCAAAGTGAATAAATGAGACAATCCCAGGTTTGACAACAGATACCCAAGGAGAGAGATAACCTCTGTAAAAATGAATGTGTATTAATGTCATCATCATTATCATCATCAAGTGCCTTGCCAGATATCATGGACAATCATGTTTCTTCACATCTTGCGATCTACAACAGCAATTTATCAGTTCATTTGCTAACATCTTACTGGTGTCTCCAAGAATGCTCCTGTTTCCTCCCATAGATCACACTATGAGTGTGCCTTAAGTAATTATAAAAGGCATTTAGTATGCTCTCATAGAGCAGAATTGCCTATTATATCTTTTTTATTTTAATATGGAACTTTACTTACATGATATACAGGGATACAATTTCTTGTTAATGTTTATTGTCAATATTAGTGAATATTACATTTTTGTTTGTATTTATTTTACATTCTCTCTATATCCCCATCTTGGATCTTTTAGTGGCAGCTTCGGAAAGTTAAAAGCATTGGAAGTATTATTGTTGACCACATTTCTCTTGCCTCTCAGTGTGATTGTACGCATTGATAAATGTGAAAAGAGACTATAATAAATAATGACATGCTAGTTTGGTAGTACATAAATAAACACACATAGTATTATTTGGCGCTCACAGAAGGAGAAGAAGGAAGTAGAGACTAGAAGACGCATTAGACAACATAAAATTTGAAAGCTATAGTTACCGACCGGGACTATAGCTTTCAAATTTGTTGTTGTCTAGTGCTGTCTTCTAGTCTCTACTTCCTTCTTCTCCTTCTGTGAGCGCCAAATAATACTATGTGTGTTTATTTATGTAATTGTCTTAGTGGTCTCAACGGGCAACACACCCCCCCCCCCCCCCCCCCCCCCCCCCCCACATTGATTTCTAGTTTGGTAGTAGAAAGATTGTCACTCCAGTTTGGGCAGTTAAATCAGTCAGATCATCATCCTTTAAAAACACATAGTACATAAACATTATTCTAGCAGGGTCTAAGCACAACAATGATTCAGACCACCTTTAGAACTATTGGTTGCAAATACCAACGAAATATGATCTAGTTCTCAAAACAGTATAGCTTTTTATTGCAAGCCATCTAACGGCTACATTTGCTTGTGGTTTGTGTGTTTTCAGACTGAAATCTATGACATTTCAAGTTGTATATGATATGCAAAGAGTTAATAGGTAAAGATTGAAACCTGTCTGCATAAGATATGAAGAAAGCTGAATAAATTACACTTGAGGATATAAGATAATATGAACAATAGTGGTTGCAATTTCATAGAAGCAGCATAAGATAACGTATTTATCTTACTCAGATACACAACTACTTGTCCTATCAATTGTGTTTGAAAGTGATCAGTGAATCATCAGTTGGAATGAATAGTCCACCTGTGAAAGTTTCAGTGAAGTACATGTATAATAATTAATATCCTGCTGCAGTCTGCATCTACCACAGTGACATGGTTTCTGTCAAATAGTCAGCTCGTGGCACTCATGCAGCGGTGGGGAGGGGACTGGGGACAGAAGTAGATCGTCACAAGTATTTCAGACCTTGTGTTGGTCATGAAGCTTCTTGATCATTCTATTCCATAGTTGTTTGTCTTGCGCTGCTCTAATTCCATTATGTGTGCATTGATAAAGATCTGTGACAGCCTGCAAATGATTTTCTGAATTTTCCTGTTTTAAATAGTAATTTGCCATCGAGTCTTTGTTCTCTTTGTGTTTCTTCATGCCTTACGTTGTGACCAAACCTTGAACAACTTCATTAAACAAAAATTACTTTTCATTATCATTATGTGCCATGCTGATAAGCGTGGGCGGTCATGTTTCGCCATCTCACATGATCACCAAAGCTGTGGATCAGCTCTGTGTTCCTACCTCGACCATGCCATATGGCCAAACCATCCAGATATTTACTTCTCAGCCATCCCCTAGTTCTTTTCCCCTCAATCTTGCCAGTTGTCACCAAGTTCTCTAGTTTATTTCTTCTAATAATGTGCCCCAAAAAATTTTGACTCTCTACAACTTATTTCTTTAATCAGTTTACGGTTATTATTTGCTTCTTGTGGGACTTGGTCATTTGGTTTTCCCGTCTGTCCATGGTATTCTTTGCATTTTTCTCAGAAACCACATTTCCACTGCCATTAAATGTTGTTCTGCTTGCCCGCTCATTGTCCACGTTTCACATCTATACAAAAGTACAGATTCTGTGTAGCACTTCAACAGAATTACTTTAGAGTCTTCCTTTCCTTTTGTGTATTTTTCAGAGGTTTTTCATTTGCCAGTTTTTCAAAGCTGATCTATATTTTTCGGTAACACCATACCTTCACAGTCATTGTATGTCAGAACTGTATAATGTGATGGGTCAGATGTGCATTCCGGTGATTCTTTTCCTTATATTAACTTGTATATTATTTGATACAAGAATGATCTGTTATTATCTAAGCGTCCTCATTATCTGTTTTTCTCTGAATTTCTGCATTGTTTTTCTGTAAATGTTCTCATTGCCTTTGACATTCTAATGTAAATATCTGCTCATATCCCACCTCTTTCAGTCATAGTTTACCTAGATATGTAGATGTAACCTGTTCCCTTTTTTCATGTTCTATTGTGTGTTGTAGTGTTTGAGGGGTCATAGCTGTTCTCATAGTTTTTGTTGTCTGGGCATTTTTGGGGTCCCTCAAGACAACACACAAATGTGAAAGTTAGAGGCACATTGGACAGCTTTTACGCGTGTCTATTGTTATGTGGCCGGACTCCCTGGCCTAGTGTTTGCGACTTTCTCCGTAATCCCGTTTATCAACGTGAGCAAACGCAGCTGCGCGAGAATCGGTAGCGGTTCTCGCCGAGCCCATTACTTAGGGGTATGTGAGCTGGTCGCGTAATATTGCCAAGAAATCAACAACGGTAAAATGCTGATATTGACAGCGATGTCATGTAAAAGGATATGCCGAAAAAAATTTCATGTGACTAGTGTGTCCTTGTAAAGTCATGCACTTGGTGCGAATAGTAGTCAGTAGAGAGTAAATGCATAACACTTGAACAATTACATATCACATTGGATTTCTGAGAGAGAGAGAGAGAGAGAGAGAGAGAGAGAGAGAGAGAGGAGAGAGAGAGAGAGAGAGAGAGAGAGAGAAAGCGAGAGAGAGAGAAAGCGAGAGAGAGAGAGAGAGAGCGTGCTGCGCGTGAAGGACATATGAGCGGTGCCTGGGTGGTGCAGGTTGAAGGTCGTTTGTGTTAACTTCACCAGGCCTGGGTGTATTTGTGAGCAATGAGAGAATGAATGGGAAGGGCGCCAGTATTAGCCACTTGTGGCGAGTGTAGTGTGACGTCCGTGTGGGTGTAGGTTGCCTTACGCTATTCAGCAGCGTTTGAAGTATGAGCGAGCGTTGTATTATCTACAGGGAGTCACCGCATGATATGTATTTTGAGTTATTCCAATGAATATTACCCAACGTCTTGAGTTTGTATTAAGTAATTGCAAGTAATGGGCTCATGAGTGCTCTTGTCCACCCACTTCTATCGCCAAGTCTTGTTTCCCAACTGTATGCGCGTCAACAAGATTTAAATATGTATTTATTTTGTTTTGTGACTGTGTTTATCGTTTCTAGAAAGACTCCAGGGGTTTGTCAGTGGCCTATGTTTTCTGTGGTGTCAAATAATGACGCCGCAGTGTGTATCATGTGATCTCGCAACACTCAGCTACGATACTGAGTAATGTTTGCACTCTCCATGTCTCACGGCTACATTTACTGTGTCATTACTTCTATCGTGTCCTTAAACCTAGCCAAGCTAACTGTCTACGCTCTAAATCTGGTTGGAAAATGCACACCTACACATGGCACAGGTTGAATATCAGGTGCCGATAGGTGAAGGTTGTATTGCATCCTTTGCTTTCTTAAATGTTGCCATTATCGGTGTCATTCATACAGAAACAATTTAATATGCTGTGCCTTATTTTCATATGAGGGCTTGTTGACGTGCTACACTGGGGTACACTTTATTGTTAATGTGTGTAGCTTATACATATTTGTTTGTATTTATTTTACATCCTCTTTGTACGCCCATTTGGAAGCAGACCGCCTCGCGCTGGTTTCCCAGCACAAAGGTGTGAGTGCCGGTCGTTCAGAAAGCAATGGCACACTACTGAACGTGCTTACTTGCGTTCGCTGGCTAACTCCAACATGAAGTCCTATATGTCGGATGAAGACATCCGGTTGTCCAACATCAGTGTGATGTCATACCGGACTGAGGTTTGCGCGAGTATCCGTTGCCCCGGGTCTGATCCCAGGCAGTCCTATGTGCTGTAAGAAGCTTTGACCTGTTAGACCCTAACGCCCCACCGCAGTTGTGATATAACGTTCCAGTACCTGTCTTGCACACGCCTTGGTTTCTGGGCAGGGAGAGGGGAAGGAGAGCTCTTCAACACGATAGACTGACGTGGAGATGGTACCGGGTGAGAAGAAACATCTCTGCACCAGTCGCACCCCGTTTCAAGGCTTAGTCAATCCCAAATCAAAAGTATCGAATAAAATAACATTCAGTCTTCCATAGGATAGGGAGCGGCTGGTCGAGTGGCTAGAATGCCGTCTCTCATTCGAGAGACCCGACTTCGAATCCTCGGTAAGGTGTGTTTTTTTCTGTCCGGTGCAAAAAGAAAACTCTAACCTGCACAGTTCGCGGCGACTGCACTAGCCATGCGGCCTTAATTCCTCAGGCTCAAGACACCCCCCCCCCCCCCCACATGTCCTACACCACAAGGTACTATAGTATAGGCAGTAAATGACAGTTTTTTTCTTCCATATTATCCGCAACAAAGCAACCCTTGTTGTCGAAACGCAAAGGGCGGGCATTTATTTAATTTAAAAAAAAAATTCCGCCAATGTGAATTGCTGCGGAGTTGCATATATTCGGAGATAATGACTTAATGAAGTTGAATGGTAATCCTTTCCCGCTCTTTTTCACACCCACAAACCAAGGTAACGTTAGGTATTTCCCCAGTTGGTGTGTCAGTACAGTTATGAAATCGGCCATAATATTAATAAAACTCTTGGAAGTGGGGCGCTATAACGGCTGAACTGATCTGTCGCTAAAAGAAAAACGTTAAAGTTAACACACACCCTTCTCTAACTGTATCAACATCCAGCGAAAGGCCACGTGAAACTGGGTGGCCTGGATATAACTGAGAGAGCCAGCCTACAAGCCCGGCTGTGCCAACTCAAACGTTAGGCCACACGAAACTTGTTGGCGGCCTTTTCTCAAAAGGACAATGTTCTTAAATAGCCAACCGTGCCATCGCTAGCATCAAACCACGTGAAACTATTCGCTGGTTTGGATAACTGAAGATTTTCAGTGCGTATTATTGTTCTGAAAGGGCCCATAGTCTTATCTGTACATACAGTCGTGGTAAATAAAGACTCGATTTGCTTCTTTCAGCCTGGTTTGTGTCATGGTAACCTAGTGGTTACTTCACTGCACACATCTGTGGTTGATTCCCCCAGCAGTGGCAGGACTGGATTTGTTTTTCAATAGTACGGCCGTGGGGTCGAATCGGTCTTATAAACCTGGTACCAGAGAATCTCCCGGGAAGGAGAGACAACGAGTTGGCCACCTTACTTTATTATACCGTGACCTTGTATATAATAATAAATTAAGTTGCATGTTCTTAACAGGACGTAGCAGTCAACCCCATCATTTTCGCTGTTCGTGATTCCTGGGCAAATTTTACGTTCAGTAGTTTGCCATTGCTTTCTGAACGACCGGCTCCTATACCTTTTTCGAAAAAAAAAAAACCAGCACAGCCGTGTTTCGAACCCGGGTATACGGGCTCACAAACCGCGTTCGCAAGCCCTTAGCCACAGAGACCGGCTGACCTTCTTTGCGTGCATTATTTTACACGCGGGTCATTTTCTCAAAGGCACATGACAGATGGAAGTGTCGGTAGAGCAGCGGCCTGCCAGCCGTTGCTAATGTACTCGAACCCCTCAAGGTGGGGATTAAAAAATAAAACATTGACTTGGACCAGGTAGACCCACCCAGCCTAAAATGGGTACCACAAATGTATGGAAAGGACGCCGGTGCAGGGTTGTCAGATTGGCTATTTTATTTCATGACTTGGCTTTATTTGATCACAGTGATCTGGCAACCCTGCACCGGTGTGGTAAGGACAACATAACCATTGAGTAGTGAGTCGTCTGCCGGCTTCCTGGCCTAGAGGTTAGCGACTTTTCTCCGTAATCTCGTAAACTCTCGTAGGTAACGTGACGACGGTGAGAATCAGCAGTGGTTCGAATCGCAGAGAAATGCTGGTGTTGACTGCAACGTCCTGTAAGGGATATGCAACATAAAAAAAGCTGTGCAGACCTTGGGTTTCACCCGGAAATCATTTTTACAAATGGAGCATGAGAGGACAGATACAAAGAAATAACTCGCCACCTTATCTCATCAGATGAGGCTGGCTTATTACATATAGAATATTTGAACGTTTCACAACTGTATGTCAATACCTGCTGGCCACAAGAAGGGCAGAGAGACGAATATTGTGATTCCTGAAGCAGGCCAAAGCACGAAGGAAGATGTGTGTGTTCACGCCACGTGGGCGTGTGTTGAATCCTTGGGCTAGTAGAGCGATAATTTTTGGAGTATGTCGTGTTACTCAGTGCATAATGAGCGCCGCCGGATCGGGATTGTGCATCATCATATATCTGTTCTGTGCCTGACTGTACAAGTAGTTTCACTCTTTCTGTAGCAAACATCGCAAACAACACACTATACGTGTGCTAGTTCC
This sequence comes from Cepaea nemoralis, assembly GCA_014155875.1. Classification (NCBI taxonomy): domain Eukaryota; kingdom Metazoa; phylum Mollusca; class Gastropoda; order Stylommatophora; family Helicidae; genus Cepaea; species Cepaea nemoralis. Next base: position 173,002 of record JACEFZ010014750.1, on the reverse strand, counting down.
CTCATACATGGTATGCCTTTTTGACTCTTTCTGTCTCAAACAGTTGTCATATTTACTCACTATGCCGACTTATTACTTTAACTCATTGTGTCCAACGGTGTTTTGCTCGTTCAGGGTCACACATTTGATTCTTGTAAAGTATAACTAGTTTGGGTGTGAAGTGTTAAAGTAACTGTCTGCCTAGTGCATCAAGAGCAGCTGAAAAATGCTGGTGTTGATTGCAACGTCCTGTAAGGGATATGCAACATTTTAAAAAAAGGCATATCGGAGAATGCCGGCTTCGTGGCTTAGAGGCTAGCGACTTCTCTCCGTAATCTTGTATACTCTCGTAGGTAACGTGATGACGGTAATAATCAGCAGTGGTTCGAATCGCATCGGTAACTTACGGGGTATGTGAGCCGGCCGCTCAGAAAGCAATGGCAAACTATTGAGCGTAATCTTGCCAAGAAATCAACATACAGCTGAAAGATGCTGGTGTTGACAGCGATGTCCTGTAAAGGAT